>JAIFGZ020000766.1:0-394877 GCA_019925245.2 Oryza australiensis
AACCGCATTGTGATCTATAATCATCCTTGTCTCTGCTTGAAGCTGCAAGACGGTAAACAATTTACAACGAGCTCTTCTTCACCTCCATAGACTAGAACATATCCTTAGTTCTTCTTACAAGGATATTCTTTTACGCAGTCCAGTTGACATTCACCCTGACCTGACCAGTATCCGCCTTCGCAAAGCACTCAAAGCGTACAGAGACATTCTGTATACGTACAAAGCACGCATACATGATGGATCCAATTGTCGAAGCATACGAAACCATACCCATCATATTCCGCTCATAATGTGTCCTGTGACACCGATTCTTGCTAAGATTAATGCCATGTGACACTGGGCAAGAAACCTTTTTGGAATCATGCATGTTGAACCTTTTCAACACCTTGTCAATGTATGTACTTTGGCTTAATCCAATTAGCCTCTTGGATCTATCTCTATGAGATCCCAATGCCTAATATGTATGTTGCTTGCCCTAAGTCTTTCATGGAAAACTATTTTCAATGAAGACTTGACGGATTCTAGCATAGGGATATCATTTCCAATCGATATGTCATCCACATATAAGATTAGAAATACAATTGCGCTCCCACTCGAGCCATTTTTGTAAACACGGAGCCTCCTCTTCGTTTTTGATGAAACCAAACCCTTTGATTACTTCATCAAAACGAATATTCCAACTCCGAGATGCTTGCTTCAATCCATAAATGGATTTTTGTAGCTTGCATATCTTTCCGAGCGATTGTGGATCGACAAAACCCCGAGGTTGTATCATGTATACATCCTCGCTTAGGTTTCCATTTAGGAAAGCCGCTTTTTGACATCCATCCGCCATATCTCATAATCAAAATATGGCATAAGCAATCGCTAGGATAATCCGGATAAGTTTAAAAGCATTGTGACTACGCAAGAAAGTTTCATCATAATCAACTCCTTGAATCTGTTTAAAACCTTTCGCCACCAATCGTGCCTTATAGATGTGAACATTTCCATCCATATCGGCCTTTTCTTAAAACCCATTTACACTGAATGGTTTTGACACCATCATAGTAAGATCAACCAAGTTCCAAACTTGATTGTCGTACATGGATTCTATTTATTTCATGGCTCCAAGCCACTTGTTGGAATCGAGGTCCCACCATCCCTTCCTCATAGGTCTTAGGCTCATCGTTGTCCAACAACAATATATCACGTTCCAAGTTCACTTCGTGTGTGCACATCGGGCGCACGACGTGATCTTTCACTACCTCCGTGGCTGGTGTATCTACAACCGGTGGCGCAACACTTTGCTCCTCCCGTTGTGGTTCGTGGTCGCCGAAACATTTTCCGATGTTTCTTGAACTTCTTCAAGATGCACCCTGCTCCCACTAACCCTTCTTGAAAGAAACTCTTTCTCCAAGAAAACACCGTGTCTGGGTGACAAACACTTTGCCTTGTTCCCGATTATCAAAGTAATATCCCTTAGTTTCCTTAGGATATCCTACAAAAGAAGCACTTGTCGATTTGGGTGTGAGCTTGTGACTGCAAACGTTTTTACAAGCTTCACATCCCCTAAATTTTGAGAAAAGACAAACTAGGGGGTTGCCCTGTCCATATCTCATATGGTGTCTTTTCAACTGACTTAGATGGAACTCTATTTAGTGTGAGCGTAGCTGTTTCAAGAGCATATCCCCAGAAGGATAACGGAAGATCACTTTGGCTCATCATCGACCGCACCATGTCCAACAAGGTGCGATTTCTCCGTTCGGACACTCCGCTCCATTGTGGAGTTCTCAAGTGAGTCAATCGTGGAACAATTCCACAATCTTTCAGATGATTACCAAACTCTTGGCTCAAGTATTCCCCTCCACGATCTGATCGTAGAAACTTGATTGTTTTCCCTAAATGATTCTGTACTTCATTCTGGAATTCTTTGAACTTTTCAAAGGATTCGGACTTATGCCTCATTAAGTAGATATAACCATATCTACTAAAGTCATCGGTAAAGGTAATGAAGTACTGATAACCACCTCCGGCCGTTGAGCTCATTGGTCCACGTATATCAGTATGTACGAGTGCCAACAAGTCACTTGCTCTCTCACTGTATCCTGTGAAAGGTGCCTTTGTCATCTTACCAAGTAAACAAGACTCACATGTCTCAAATGATTCAAAATCAAAAGAGTGAAGCAATCCATCCTTATGGAGCTTCTCCATGCGTTTCTTATTTATATGGCCTAAGCGACAATGCCAGATAAACGTGGGGTTTATATCATTAGAGAGTTGCCTTTCTGTATTAATGTTATAGATGGGAGACGCTTCAAGATTCAAAACGTATAATCCATTCACCAATGGAGCATGAAAATAGAACATATCTCTAAGATATATTAAACAACCATTGTCCATTGATCTAAAATCATATTCTTCCGCTTGCAAACATGAAGCGGAAATAACGTTTTTGACATAGTGTTGGAATACAATAACAATTATTTAATTCCAAAACTAATCCTCAAGGTAGATGAAGTGGTACCGTGTCCGACAAAGAATCCGTAGCAACGCTTGCTCCACTTGCGACGCGCAGTGTTCACCTCGCCCCATTCTAAGCCTCTACTTCTTCTCATTCCTTGCAACAATTTGCAAATATGAGCTACTGATCCGGTATCAAATACCCAAGAGTCAAGATGGGGTGAAGTAGCAAGATTAATGTCTATAACATTAATACCTGGCTAAGTCTACTTTGCTTCTTTTTGAGATCCTCCATGTACTTCTTGCAGTTCCTTTTCCAAAGTGGCCTGTCTCCTTGCGGTAGAAGCAAACGGCATCCGATGCAGTGCCACCCCTTCTTGCCCTTTTTTGCATTAGAGGCACTCGCGATCTCAATCGGGAGTTAACTTCCTCTTGGTGCAAAGTTTGACAGTGGTTTGCGCTTGGCCTTCTACATCATCATCACATGATGACCGTTTCTGGATACTCTCTCATTTGCCTTTAGCATCCCATGCAATTCAGCCAAGGTCTTATCCATATTGTTCATGTGATAATTTAATATGAATGGCTCAAGCTCTGAGGGAGCGACTGAGAATCATATCGGTACCCAACTCTTGGCTAAGGGGGAAACCTAGTTTCTCAAGACTCGATATAGCCAATCATCTTTATCACATGGGTCGGGATTCCCTCAACAAGCCTCGCACGCAAACAAGGACTTTGAGGTGTTGAACCTCTCGGCCCGAGCTTGGTTCTCAAACATACCACGCAGGTCCCTTAATACTAGTGTGAGCATCGCTGCTCTCATATTGCTTCGAAGCTCGGGGGGACATTGTAGCAAGCATACCGCGGCTTATATCTAGGGCATCATTAGTGTGCTTCTCGTAAGCTCCTCCGATGCAGCTGCAGTGGCATTATTAGGCAAATCTCCCTAGGATAAGGTACTTCAATAACGTACTCTTACGCTTCTTACATTAGTGATATGCTCCTAGTAGGCAACATGGAGATGTTGGATATCACGTCAATGTTTATGTATAAATGAATAAAGTGTTATTCAGTAGCCCATGAAATAGAACATCTTGTATTGATCAATGCACTTGACTTATTTTATGAGACTCTATATGTATGAATCTATTTCTAAACGATCCCGATCATATGTCATATTGTTGGAACAAATATGATTCTAAGATCGGCATGTTTATTGATTGATGATCATGTCTCATAGATCATGGGTATGGAATACCAAATCAATAAACATGGACATATGTGTTGAAGAACACATTGTTGGATGACCACCATGAGACACTACGGGAATTAATGTGCCATTAGTTGGTCCCGTGTAGTGTTGGTACAAAGTCCTTAGACTCGAGATCACCATGGATTCCAACATGTGTAGTAGCCTACTTTGGGACTACCAAACGCTATTGTGAATCGGGTAGTTATAAAGGTAGTTTCGGGTTTGCTATGAAACATGGAGTGGGATGTGAGTGATCAAGATGGAATTTGCCCCTCCTTTGGAGAGATATCTCTCGGGCCCCTCGAGGTAATGGATTATGGAAATGCATGGCCATGCTAAGTTGATTGAGGAGTCAATCAACGGACAGATAATCCAATACGGTTCGAGTGAATGGTTAAGCTATTGAAGGGATGGCACACATCTTGCCTATAGCTTAACTCGGTATCGTGAGGCAAAGGGATTTGTGTACACATTACAGTTCGGAGCCGATATTATTCTTGTATACTATGGTGTCAATATATGTGCTTCGCTAGGCGCCGCTGTTGACAGGTCGGCCGAGTTAGACTCGAGAGCCGACGATCGGCAAGCTAGACTATACCAAAACCGAGTATACCCGAATCCCATGGTGGCGCACGCTTGGGGATAAGAACAGGGCATTCGAGTTGGACTCGAGATACGGCCGATCTGGATAGGGATCCGACTCGGACAGAGTCCTGATGGGCTACGACGTGTGGGCGGTCAACTCTATGAGATACGGATGAGATCCGATTCAAAATAGAGGTCCTACCCCGGGCCACTAGTCCCTGCACTCGGCCAACTCTATATAAAGGAGGGAGGTGGAGAGTTGCGGCATGTCAATTGCATCGCGTGCAATAGAAGTCGCCGAGATCAATCTCCACGAATCCCTCCCCACTTTCGAGGCCAAACCCTAGCCTTGCATCGCGTGCTAGCACACGGGTGTACGGCTTGCTTGAGAACAGCGCCGTTGATTGGCCCGGATTACGGCATGCTGTGTCGGTTGATTGGCGCATTGCCCCCTGCATACGGCAATCGGCTACCATCCGGATCGGAGAACCCATCAAGTTTGTTTCACACTCCAATTAACGATCTATCGGCCCTTACTTCCTGGTTTGCGCGGTAGAATTTTTTGTTTCTAGCTAGCGTATAGACTTCTTGAGAACAATTCTCAAACGATACCAATAAAGTTAAGTTTTAATTTTTCCTTTTCAAGAATAGATCGCAAATTAAAAGCACTTTGAGTGTAGTATTAGCCACCATTTATTCTACAACGGTAAAAGCAAAGTTTAGCACAATGTTTATGCTATGTCTATTGTTAAACAATTTAACATTAGACTCCCATTACGTATTTTCCACCTTCCTCTAGGTTACGTATTGGGTCAAGATCCACATGTTAATTAATTTTCTAGTGAGCTTTGGCATCACTGCTAGAAAATTAGTAACATCAGTAAGCAACACCTTGCTAATCACATCTCTATGTGACTCTTGTTGTTGGTGTGGCATCTCCATGCCCCGGCCAACCTATGCCCCAAGGCCCAAAGCTGTTTTGATAGCCTTGTTAAGTAAACCAAAATCTCTTGCATGTATATGTCCGACATATACCCCCTCGTGTTATGATAGAGAATGGACATCTGCTTTAGCGGACCCACCATTGACGAGCATAACGGTGACGGGTGCAACATTTGGAAGGGCATCATTCCACTTAATTTTGTGAGGGATGCTATCCTATTAAACAAACATATCACATATAGAAAGCAAGTAGAATAGCATATTATGAAATAGTATGGCCCCTTCACATGGTGATCTCCTTCTCCATGTCGGTGTAGAGGATCTCCATCTTCATCACCGTTCTTCGAGTGCCGAATGCTTGATATCTTCAAACTAAGCTACTACTATAGAAGCTCTAATTGAAGATTACATCGACTTTAGGTCGTGAAAGAATATTACAAGCATTGCACGTATGAAAGAATATTGAGGATTGCTCATATGAAAGAATATTACATGCATCACATGCATCTCATACATACAATAGGGCCATACCATCTCAAAGTATTCTCTGCAAAAACAAGTTAGGCGTAGAAACGTTTTCTACCTTATCGCAGAAACGGCATCGAGACGACCTATAAGGGGGCCCACACGGTGGTCCCGCTAGCTGGTTAGCGGGCAGGGGGTCGAGGGGGAAGCATGTCGGCATAATCATATTATGTCGTCCCGATACACTATCAAGGGAGATGGTTTGCGTAGGCGCGAGGCAGCTAACAAGATCGGACTACGAGATAGCTTCGGTATAATCACATTATACCGTTCGATACACTATCAAGGAACGCTATCTTGAAGCCGACTCAAACCGAGTTCTATGGATATTGCTTCGACGTAATCACATTACGCCATTCCGATACACTATCAAGGAACACAATTACCATGAACTCTCCTCAACAAATCCCGTAAAACCGATTGATCTAATCAACCCGTATGCAAAACTTTTCCAGATCAATCTAAAACCCGAACTAAGCAAGATTATCTCTGCGATACCCTTTGAAGGGTTACGCGGAAGCTACGCTAGCCGAAAACAAAATTTTCTACCGCGCAAAACGGGAATACTTGCAAGTAAGGGCGGATAGATCGTTACCGATTGGAGTAAGCGGCGGAAATAGCCAATTGAGCTATCCGACTGGAACTATGTTGGCCGATGACATGTACCGATTATCGCAAGCCGATAGCCGATTCATGGGGAGGGCCAGTAGATTCACCAATCAGCCGATTCATAGATGTAGCCGATTCGCGAGTCGTGCGGCCGTGTTCCCGTGCCTCGCTCCGATGCGCTCGACCGCGGCGATTCCACCACGGCCGATCCGTAGCCGATCAACGCAGCGCAACGAGCAGCGCCTCTACGTATCCACAGAGTCCGGGACAGACCGCCGAACACCCGTGTGCTAGCACACGATGCAAGGCTAGGGTTTGGCTCGAAAGTGGGGGAGGGTTTTCGTGGAGATTGATCGGCAACTTCTCGCTGCAGATTCGGATCAAACGTGCGGCAACTCTCCACCCTCGCCCCCTTTATATAGAGTTGGCCGAGCTGGGACTAGTGGCCGAGTCAGACTCTATTTTAAATCGGATCCTATCCGAATCTCACTGAGTTGGCCGCCCATACGTCGTAAGCCCATAGGACTCTATCCGATCGGATCCCTATCCGATCGAGGCCGTAGTCAGAGTCCAACTCGAATGCTGTTCTTATCCCCTTAAGCGTGCGACCACAGCAGGTTCGGTATACTCGGTTTCGGCTATAGTCTACCCACTTAGCCGAGGCCAGTCGGCTCGAGTCCAACTCGCGAGCATCCCAGCAGCCGAGCGCCTAGCAGCACATATTGACACCATAGTATACAAGAATATAATATCGGCTACGAACACTGTAATGTGTACACAAATCCCTTTGCCTCACGATACCAATTAAGCTATAGGCAAGATGTGTGCCATCCCTTCAATAGCTTAACCATTCACTCGAACAGTATTGGATTATCATTTTTATTGATTGACTCCTCAATCAACTTAGCATGGCCATGCATTTCCATAATCCATTACCTCGAGGGGCCAGAGATATCTCTCCAAGGAGGGCAAATTCCATCTTGATCACTCACATCCCACTCCATGTTTCATAGCAAACCCGAAAACTACCTTTATAACTACCCCGTTATGGAATAACGTTTGATAGTCTCAAAGTAGGCTACTACACATGTTGGAATCCATGATGATCTCGGGTCTAAGGACTTTGTACCAACACTACCTGAGACCAACTAATGGAACATTAATTCCTGTAGTGTCTCATGGTGGGTCTTGAAGGGTCACGCGGAAGCTACGCTAGTCCGAAAACAAAAATTTCTACCGCGCAAACCAGAACACTTGCAAGTAAGGGCCGATAGATCGTTACAGATTAGAGTAGAGTGCGTGGAATAGCCAATCGGGGCAATCCGATCCAGGAACAGTGTAGCCTATTCCCGAGACGGACCGGATTCGCCAATCGGCCGATTCGAGTCGTCGGAGCGCGTTCTCACGCCTCGCTCCGTGCGCCCGGCCGCGGCCGATCAAGAGCGCGCAACGTAGCGAGCGCCTACCTGCCGGTATCCACACGTCCGGGGGAACGCCGTACACCCGTGTGCTAGCACGCGATGCAAGGCTAGGGTTTGGCTCGAAAGTGGGGAGGGTTTCCGTGGAGATTGATCTCGGCGACTGCATTTGCACGCGATGCAATTGACGTCTCTGCCTCTCCACCCTCCCTCCTTTATATAGAGTTGGCCGGCGGGACTAGTGGCCGATTAGGACTCTATTTTGAATCGGATCTCATCCGTATCTCATAGAGTTGGCCGCCCCCACACGTCGTAAAGCCCATAGGACTCTATCCAGATCGGATCCCTATCCGATCGAGCCGTATCCGAGTCCAACTCGAATATCTATTCTATCCCCTTAAGCGTGCGACCACAGTAGGTTCGAGGTATACTCGGTTTCGGCTATAGTCTAACTTAGCCGATCGTCGCTCGAGTCCAACTCGGCGGAGACTATCCCATAGCGGCGCCTAGCGGCACATATTGACACCATAGTATACAAGAATATAATATCGGCTCTGAACCTGTAATGTGTACACAAATCCCTTTGCCTCACGATACCGGTTAAGCTATAGGCAAGATGTGTGCCATCCCTTCAATAGCTTAACCATTTCACTCGGAACAGTATTGGATTATCGTGCATTGATTGACTCCTCAATCAACTTAGCATGGCCATGCATTTCCATAATCCATTACCTCGAGGGGCCCGAGAGATATCTCTCCAAAGGAGGGAGCAAATTCCATCTTGATCACTCACATCCCACTCCATGTTTCATAGCAAACCCGAAAACTACCTTTATAACTATCCGATTACGGAATAGCGTTTGGTAGTCCCAAAGTAGGCTACTACACATGTTGGAATCCATGGTGATCTCGGGTCTAAGGACTTTGTACCAACACTACCGAGACCAACTAATGGCACATTAATTCCTGTAGTGTCTCATGGTGGGTCTATCCAACAATGTGTTCTCTAACACATATGTCCATGTTTATTGATTTGGTATCTCCATACCCATGATCTACGAGACATGATCATCAATCAATAAACATGCCGATCTTAGAATCATATTTGTTTCAACAATATGACATATGATCGAGGATCGTTTAGAAATAGATTCATACATATCGAGTCTCATAAATAAGTCACGTACTTATTGATCAATACAAGATGTCTATTTCATGGGCTTGAATAACACTTTATTCATTTATACATAAACATTGACGTGATATCCAACATCTCCATGTTGCCTCTAGTGCATATCACTAACAGGTCTATCCAACAATGTGTTCTCTAACAGAATGTCCATGTTTATCGATTTGGTATCTCCATACCCATGATCTACGAGACATGATCATCAATCAATAAACATGCCGATCTTAGAATCATATTAGTTCCAATAATATGATATATGATCAGGGATCATTTAGAAATAGATTCATACATATTGAGTCTCATAAATAAGTCATGTACTTATTGATCAATACAAGATGTCTATTTCATGGAACTGAATAACACTTTATTCATAAATACATAAACATTGACGTGATATCCAACATCTCCATGTTGCCTCTAGGGCATATCACTAACAGTATCTCGGTACTTCCTCGTTCGATGAGGCATCTAATTTCCTCTTGGCACCGCGAGGAGCCGATCTCACTGGCGTCGTCCTCGGGTAAGAAATTGATCGAGGGAACTGGATCCTTGGGACATTCCCCTTCATTGCCACCACCTCAAGGATCGGCGGCGGCTACATAAACAGACATCTCTGCCCGTGAATGTCGGCTGGCGGAGTGAGATGTCGAAGAAAAGAAGAAGGGAGGGAGAAGAGAGAGGTCTGACTCACCTCTGATCACGGGTTTGAGAGGCTGTAGGAAAGCGACCCCCACGCTGAAGTCAGCCGAGCTGGAGAAGAACGTCCCCAACCTCCGCCGCATGCAATCAAGGGAGCTGCGGCCACACACGGTCTTGGCAGCCGGACACTCGTAGGCTGGTGTCTCCCTATTCTTACAAGGCTACAAACCGGAGCGTGAAGTAGATGCCATCTTCGCCTAGTCAAGCCACGCAACCTCGGGACCTCAACCTTGGCTATCGGCTCTTCCACTGGTCCAGCTCAACGTTGGGGCGGGGGTTGACCGGTGGTCACCGGATCGGCTCCTAGTTGATCTTTGAAGAGATTGCCAGCGTGAGGTTCTTAACATAGAACCACTCGGCATGCTATCCCTTGTTGGAAGATGTCGGGTCGACGGAATGTAGCTCTTGGGACATCTTCTCCTCGAATTGACTCCCGGCCGCCAACGCGCCATGCATTGTTTCTTTGGAGGTAGAAGTAATGGTGAAATAGATTGAAATGCGGGTCTATCCCAAGATAGGCCTTGCAGAGATGGATAAAGTGAGAAATTTGAAGAATGGAGTTGGGGTTGAGGTTACAGAGGGAAATGTCATAATAGTGGAGCAGACCCCGGACAAAGGGGAGGGCCGGTACTCCGAAGCCACGAAGGAAGAAGGAGGAAAAAACCACTAGCTCGCCGGAGTCGGGGGTCAGGAATGGCTCCCCCCGAGCGAGGTGCAACTCTGCGATCTGCCGCGGAGGAAGGACGCCGGCCTGTACCAGCTCCTCCAACATCTCGCTCCCGATGCATGAGGGGACAAAGGCCGAGCTTCGCTCGGTGTCTTTGCTACTGCTGGTTGAGCCCTTCCCATCCTTCTTTGAGGTCTTCTTGATGGGTGCCATTGGCTTCAGAGAAAACAACCGCTGACCCTTGTGGTAGGACACCACGCAACGGCAGTGGAGGTTGCGGCCTTGTGCGAAAAGTTTGTGAATTTTTGAGCGAAAGGGAAAAACGGCGGAGCTTAAGAGGGGGCAATGATGGGCCTGACAATGCTATTTTTGGAAAGCACGTAGCGTCGTTAACGACATGTGAAGGGCTTCTGACGCACCCCAGACCATCCAGCTCCTAGGCTGCCACAACATCCTGATGGCTGATGAGGGTCGTTGATTACCCTAGGCAGATAACGACACGCGTATGACGAGCGTTATGCACCTCGATGAAACCGCCACTAGGCTCGCCACTACGCCTGATAGATAAATCTCGGCTGTTGGATCCGCGAGCCATTGGGGATAAGTGGGAAACCTGACATATGAGCAGCCATTACGTGACCCCGGTCTTGACGACCTTAATGTGACATCACCGATGCATAGTTCAGTTCAGTGGCCCACGTGCATTGCACGTGTCCCGAGTCCCAGCAACTGCCTGACGTCCAAATCCTTGGGATCTCCCTTCGGTCACGCCGACCGTCGTCAGTCTCCGGGCTATGGTGTCTCGGCCAACAGCCTCCAGGCTATGGCATCTTGGGCATTAGCCTCTAGGCTATGGCCTTTGGCCGACCGCCATCAGCCTCCGGGCTATGGCGCGACCGACCACCATCAGTCTCCGGGCTATGGCACCCTGGCCACTGGCCTCTGGGCTGTGGCCTCAGAGCCGATCACCATCTACTTTCGGGCCGAGGCACCATGGCCATCGGCATTAGGGCAATGGCTATCTGTCGATCGCCATCTGCCCTTGAGCAGTAACTTTTCTTATCCCACCAAATGCCGCCAATTTGAGGACGATGTCTTGAAGATTTCCCAAGGGTGATGTTTTTGGACTTAACCCTAGGCCTTGATGTACCATCCAGTCCCAGGCTTGGGGCCTGCACCTGGGCGGTGCACCTACCAAAGCACGCTTGGGATGTCACAAAGACTTTGCCCATGGTCTCGACCAAGAAGGATCTTGACCCTAGGCCCATATGTACCACCTGGGCGGCGCACCTGGGTGACACACCTGCCACAGCCTATTCAATAAATCCCAAGAACTGCCAATGGGACCTAACTAGGAAGAACTCAAACCTAAGGGCAAATATTCTATTCACCCCTAGGCTCGGGGGCAGCTGTGGGGGGTATCACCATAGGGTAGCCCACAGAGCGGAGTTAGGACCAGCTGAAGTCGGATTGATTGTCCTCAGGAGGGGGTCAGAAGCCCGACCTCTTCTTAGGGTCGGGAGCCCCAACCTCCCGTCTGTCCCAACTCTAGTGTTCTATCCCGATTGCGACTCATCAGCCTGACCCAAGGCCCGAGAGGGAGGCTTGCTTTGCAAGGATCACAGAGGAGACAAGGAAGGGACAACCCAATAGAAGATGACGTTACTCGATAGGAGTGCGCGTGAAGGTACCTGCGGAGGACGGATCCCAGGGCAAGATGGAGCACGTGATACCCACAGAGCGCAGGACCCGGGGGGATCTCTATGTACTTTTCCAATGCTGATTGTACTTGCTTTTTTGTCTTTAGTCTAAGTTTTCTTTGCCCCCCAAGTCCTCTTGTAACTGCCCTCCTTGATCTATAAAAGGGAGGGTAGGTCCACTGGAGAGGGGGATCGGTTCTTTAGAAGGTAGATATAATCTCTAGAGCCCCAAGAACACACATCCTTGTACTCTGATTCATACACCACCCCAACAAAGAACACATGACGTAGGCTTATTATCCTCCGAGAGGGCCAAACTTGTATAAGATCTCTTGCTCACATTATCTCTTCAATCGACCATCGTATCCTTTCGATAGATGTTCCTAATCACTCTTTCACCTCCTTGGGTAGCCCCCTTAGAGGACTGAACGACCATCCATTGACATATAGTCTTGGGGACCGGCCATCCTTGTATGGCATCAACCTTGGCTTGATCAACTTCAATTCCCTATGGAGTCACAACATAGCCAAGAAAAGAGACTCGATCCGTGCAAAAGGTGCACTTCTCAAGGTTACCAAATAAACGTGCATCACGTAAAGCAACAAAAACAGCACGTATGTGGTCTAAATGTTCATCCATAGACTTGCTATAAATCAATATATCATCAAAATAGACCACCACAAATTTCCCAATGAAAGATCTCAAAACCTGATTCATTAATCGCATGAAAGTGCTAGGTGCATTAGTTAAACCAAAAGGCATGACTAAGAGCAACTCCAAGAAATTGCTAAAAATTTCTTTCCAAAAATAAGGTATTGGGGGCTATGCTAAAAAAATTTTCCCCAAAAAACATGTCAGCCCACAGCAGAACACTAAAAAGTACTCTCTAATAATTCAAAACAGGCCATGTCAACAAAATTAGACCCAACCCACCTCCTGGCGCCACCTGCCTTGATGGCATGAGAGCCCTAGCATGCGTCCCTCCTATATGTCGTAGATGCCATCCCCGCATGCCTCCTGCTACGCACGAGAGCCCTTCCCCGCACGCCTCCTGCTCCATGCGCCACTGCTTCCCCACGCGCCTCCCCTTCCCCGCACACCTCCCCTGCTCCGATGCGGGGGCCACGTGGTGGCGGAGAGCGGACGGCGCGGCGGTGACTGGTCGATGGGTGGCAGTGCGAGGGCGCGCGCTAGTGCGAGGCACGTGCTGGTGCGTGGGCGCATCGTGGTGGCCGGTGCGGGGCCGCATGGCGGCGGTGATGGAGGTGCGTCAACTCGGCCTGCGTGGGGCGCGTGGCGGCGACATATCTGGACAGTGTGGGGGCATGGGTCGATGGGGACGGGGGTACGTTGGGCTGGCCAGTGTGAGGGCGGCGTGGCGGCGGTGACGAAGACGCGTTGAGTCAGCTAGTGTGGGGACGTGTGGTGGCGATGGATCTGGATGGTGCTGGGGCGCGGGGTGGCGTCCAGGGGTGGCAGGTGCGGAGGCGACGCCCGGGTGAAGCGTGGTGTGGGGCGATGACTCGAGGACAGTGCCGAGATGCTTGGGGCGGGAAAAATCTCAAGAAGGCACCGTGGGAAGGAGTTCGGCAGGCGATTGGGGAAGGTTTGGCGTTGCCAATATATGCACGATGGGAGATTTTTTTTGGCATTGCTAATCTTTTAGGGGAGTTTTGGGGGAACTGTTGGAGTCCAACTGTTCTGTGTTTTTCTCTAAACAAGGTGTTGGGGGTAAGATTAGCAATCTCTTGGAGTTGCTCTGACCACTCATATAAACCAAATCTAGTTTTAAAGTAGTCTTCCATTCATCTCCCAACTTCATACGAATTTGGTGGTAGCCACTTCGTAAATCAACCCTTGAAAACACAATAGCAGCACTCAATTCATCAATCATATCATCTAAGCCGGAATAGGATGATGATATCAAATAGTGATGTTATTAATGGTTCTACAATCCACACACATACGCCATGAACCATCTCTTTTTTTGTACTAAAATAAGCTGTGACAACACAAGGACTAAAAGACTCACGTACATAACCTTTGTCGAGTAAATCTTGCACTTGGCGTTGAATCTCTTTAGTTTCCTCTGGATTGGTCCTATACGGCACATGGTTGGGCAATGAAGCACCAGGAATGAGGTCGATTTGATGTTTAATCCCACGAATTGGATGCAAACCTGGTGGCATCTCACTTGGGAAGACATCGGCATACTCTGTAAAACATTAGCAACGAGCGGGAGGCAAAAGAGTGTTGCATATCGTGAAGTGAAATCAAAACATCTTTGCATACCAAAGCATATGAAGTTGAAGTGGAAGCAATCAAGTCATTTATATCATATTTGGTAGCAATTAAACAAGTCCCTTTCAACTTAATCTCATTTTTCTTATCACTTTTAGCATGTTCCTGACATTTAGCTTTTCTAGCTCTAGCAACATCATCTTGACAAATAGTTTCGGGAGACATAGGATGCAAAACAATTTTCTTATCATGGTGAAAAAAAGTCTTGATTTAACCTACCATGATGCATAGAATCTCTATCAAATTGCCACGGTCAACCTAGCAAAAGACTACATGCTTGCATAGGTACAACATCACACTCAACAACATCTTTATACGACCCAATGGCAAAATTAATGCGCACAAGTTTAATTAACTTTGCCTTACCCTTTGTTGTTTAGCCACCGAATATAATATGGATGTCGGTGTGGTTTGGTGGTGAGTGCAAGCTTCTTCACCATGTCGCTGCTAGCCAAATTGTTGCGACTACCTCCATCAATGATCACATGGCAAGATCGATCTTTGACAACACACTTTGTTTGAAACAATGTGTGTCGCTGATTTTGCTCCGCTTGCTCCATCTGTGCACTAAGTACCTGCTACACAATGAGGCTCTCATAGTGCACCACATCTTCCGCACCAATATGTTCTTCCTCCTCATCATTATATGCATGGTCATCTGCAAGTAAAACACATGTATCATCTTCAAACTCACTAGCAAAGGAGTACTCACTGTTATCATTGACAACCAAAACACACTTGTTAGGGTAGTATTGTCGCACATGCCCATAGCCCTTGCATCGATGACACTAAATATCCTGTAGAAGCAATAGAAGAAGCACCATCGGTGGTAGTAGGCTTTTGGGAAGCCTTCGGAGCTAAATTTGTTGGAGGAACACGTGGCTTGTTGTGGGAGGTGGAGGGAGAAACTCGACTTGGGAATGCAGATGGTGGTGGAGCATGTTTGGTTGGCGTAGTAGTTGTGCGTGTTGGCCAAGTGTTTGTTTTTCATGCAGAAATGTTAGTCTTTGAGGCCGCATGTATTCCCTACACTTCTCGTTCAGCTTTGCAAGCAAGATGAAACAATTGAGTAACTTTGTTGTAATCTTTATAAGCAAGGATGTCCTGAATCTCACAGTTCAAACCACCCAAAAATCTAGCCATAGCAGGTTCCTCATCCTCCTCTAAATTACAATGCAGCATACCCATTTGTAATTCCTTTCCTCATAATACTCTTCTACACTTTTAGTACCCTGTCTCAATTGTTGCAACTTATGTAACAGATCACGTGCATAATAAGAAGGTACAAATCTAGCTTGCATGACCCGTTTAAAGCATCCCATGTTTGAGGCATGTTATCATTACTTTTCTTACCATGTTCGATCCACCAAAGAGAAGCTAAATCAGTAAACTCGCTAGTGGCAGTTCAAACATGTTTGTTTTCAGGAAACTCATGGCATGCAAATTTTTGATCAACAGTAATTTCCCAAGTAATGTATGCATCAGGTCATATTTTCCATCAAAAGGAGGTATCTTAAATTTAATCTTATGAAAAACATAATCATTATTGCGTACCTCGTGTCGATGGTGTCCTCCATCCATACCTTGTCGATTACGATTTAAGTGTCAGTGGTTATGCTCATGTTCTGTATCAACCGAGTAGTAATTAAAACTGTCATTGGCATATCCATCATCTTCATGATGTGGTGGGTCATTCACATCATGAAAGTTGTCGAAACGCTTTAGAAAATCAGCGAGATTGTTGTTGATGGCTATCACGGATGCCTCCAAACCAGCAAGCCAGGTGTTGGTTGCAATCTGTGTAGCCAGGTGTTGGTTGCAATCTTTTCGTTCATCATTTGTAAGTCAGCATCCATCCCATCAACGTGGATCCTCACTTAGCGCTCGAAGTGAGCTATAATGCCCTTTGTCCAAGGGGAATACGAAGCTCTGTCGACCTATCACGCCGAAATTCTGCCCAGGAATTTCAAAAGCTGAATGTGTATTTAAATCCTGTCCGGGAACAACCGGGGTACACAAACGACAAATTGTATATGTATGAACCATGTCTTAAAAACATATAATGGTCTTACAACAATGCAGCGAAAAAGCTAAAACAAGATAAACTCCATCTTGGCGCTCGTAGCGTGGCAACTCCACTCTACAGGCATCCTCGACGGTAGCGACAAGCCTACTCATCCTCGAAGTCATCTATTGCTCCATCCTCCAGCTCGTGGTGAATCTGGTCGATCGCCCATAACCGCGGGCATGACTATTCGAATAGTTCTACTCTGATCAGAGGTGTACATCTGATCAACGTGGATCCTCACTTAGCGCTCAAAGTGAGCTATAATGCCCTTTGTCCAAGGGGAATACGAAGCACTGTCGACCTATCACGCCCAGAAATTCCTGCTCGGAATTTCAAAAGCTGAATGTGTATTTAAATCCCTGTCCAGGAACAGCCAGGGTACACAAACGACAAATTGTATATGTATGAACCATGTCTTAAAAACATATAATGGTCTTACAACAATGCAGCGAAAAAGCTAAAACAAGATAAACTCCATCTTGGCGCTCGTAGCGTGGCAACTCCACTCTACAGGCATCCTCGACGGTAGCGACAAGCCTACTCATCCTCGAACTCATCTATTGCTCCATCCTCCAACTCGCGGTGAATCTGGTCGATCGCCCATAACCGCGGGCATGACTATTCAAATAGTTCTACTCTAATCAGAGGTGTACATCTATACCCACAAGACATAGCCCCACAACATGTTTCCATGCGTTGACATCCCACCACGGCATACCGAAAAGGGGTAATGATAGGACCTTTCACATAACCCTCCCTGACCAAGCGATACTACACTTCAGGTTTCACCCCTACCCTTAAATCCAAGGTAGGCAGCCCCCTCTTGTGCCTAGGTGAATCCGAAAGCCGCATAGACCTTTCACGGTCCATCCAAACTCCATCACGCTCACCCTTACCTAGGTGCCTCGGATAGGAAAAAGCTACACTACAAGTTCAGCCGTTGCCCACGCTGGCTTGTGGCATGCACGATTAGTCCTTCCAGGGTTTTTAGTGAACCGGTTCTTAATTGCCATGGGTGCGTCTATCAAAACCATGCACCCGCAACTCACCATTTAGTAATATTTTATTTATCATGGTTACCATAGTATCATAGAACCATGACCTTCATTTCATGTCACCATAAACTAGTAATAATGTTTTCCCATAGTGAGCTAATTGGACTAAGCGAGGCTAAGCATGTCCTAAACCAAACATCTAATCATACTAGTTCCCAGTTAATCAAAGACATAGGGTAGGCAACATAGGCCGAGAACTATAGGTCCCATATGACATTATAAAACAATGCAATTTAAATAGATAAAGCGAGATAAATTTTGCAATGTAGGAACAATATGATCAAAAGGAATACATGACTTACCTTGGTCTTTCTCTTGCGAAACTTCAGCGACTACTTCAAAGTAAAGAGGGACATCGACGGCACTGTAATCTAATCGACAATCAAAGCACAACAAAAACAAGCTATAAGACTACTGAAACAAGCATTAAAAATATTTTTAATGGATTCTAGGCATTTTTATGAGTCCACTACAACTTGAACGGACTCAAATAGAGTTCGAACAAATTTATTATGAATTTCACAAGTTTCAGTGAATTACTAATAAAGAAAAAAGAAATTAAATGGTTTATTGCGCCGGTGTCGGCTACGGTGCGTCGGCAATGCACGGGGAGAGAAGAAGGCGCATGGTGGACCGAGTCTACCGCCTTGGCGGAGGCACACCATGTGGTGCTTGCGTGGTGCCTACGCGGCAGCAACGCGACCACGTCGGTGACTGGTGCCGAGGTGGCACCACCACACATATGGCTCGGATCCAGCGGCAGGGTGGATCTGACAGCTAGGAGGAGGGGCGGCACGAGCGGCCAGCGACGAGGCGGGCGCGGCCCATAGCGGCAGCACGGGACGTCGTGGGTGGCGCTCGGGCTGAATGGCCACCGACGAGCGGCGGAGGAGGCAGACGGTATGAGGCGAGTGTGGCACGTCGTGGCGGCGAGGCGGGAGCATGGCCTTTGGAATGGCAAGAGAGAGGAAAAATAGAGGAGAGAGAGAAAGAGACTCACCGGCGATCGAGTTGGGGAAGATGATGACTTTCGGTGGAAATCGGTGGAAAAAATTGGGGGAATGCGGTGGTCGGTGGTCTACAATGGGTGGCAAGCACGACGGTGGAAGTGGATTAAAGCGATGAGCCGCGGATGCGGCGAATCGGGTGGCCGGAGTTGAGATTCGGCGGTGGCGGCTAAGGTTTTTGGCGCGGGAGCACTGCACGAGCTCGGTAGCGACAAATGAGAGAGGGGGAGGCTCGGTCGGGGCTCGGGGTGGTTTATAGGGGTTTTAGATGCACGGACGTGGGTGGGAAGTGAATGGCGGCGGCGACATGGCACGGGAATGGCAGGCGGCTGGAGGTTGCGGACCCGGCCGTTCGGCCATTTCGCACACGCGTGCGACGAGTGGGAGTGGTGCGAGGGTGCGGGGATAGCGCGGGAAGTGGGCGAGGCAGTGCGGGAGCGCACGGGGCGACCGGGGGAAGCGACGACATGGGGCGGCGACCGGGAGAAGCGGCCGGAGGTTGGGGATTATAGGTGGGCCCCACCTATCAGTCCCCGATCAAAGAGGAGGAGGCGGACTTCGGCCGGTGGGCCTCGGACATGGGCCGGCCCGGCTATGGGGAGAGGCGTGCGAGGGAAAGAGAAGGGGAGTGGGCCAGTGGCCCACAGCCCGAAATAAAAAGGGAAAAAGGAAGAAAAAGAGGGAAAAGGAAAAAGAGGATTTTACTTTAGGAACTTAATTCCAATAAGCAAAATTTAATTTTTAAAATTGTTTTTCTTGCTCTAAAAATTTCGATAAAAATCTTGTTAATGTATTTTGACATGGAAAATTTAATAAAAATCCCACCAAGCCTTTTCCAATTATTAAATGAATTTTATTGCTAGAGTTGCACTTGCTTTTATTTTCCCCTTCTTTTGCACAAGTTTGCGGGTGAATTTAAACTAGGGGAAAAAGCGGGGTGTGACAAACCTACCTCCCTTAAATGGAATCTCAACCCCGAGATTCAGAGGCGCTGGCGAATGAGGATGGGCGGCCTTCAACTAATCTTCTCTTTCCCAGGTATCTTCTTCTTCGGAATGGTGGTTCCACTCCACTCGGTAGAATCTGGTCACCAGATTTCTGGTCCTTCTTTCGCTTGTTTTGAGGATGCGAGTTGGCTTCTCAACATAAGTCAAGTCCTCTTGAATCTCGATGTGATCGGGACTTGCTTGTTCCTCGGGTACTCTCAAGCACTTCTTCAACTTAGAGACATGGAACACATCATGGATACCTTCCATGGAGGCGAGAAGTTCCAGTTGAGAAGCGACTTCTCCTCGGTGTTCCAGGATTCTGTATGGTCCCACGAAGTGTGGTTCCAACTTTCCTTTCATCTGGAAACGGTGTACTCCCCAGAGCGGAGTGACACGAAGGTACACATAGTCTCCAACTTCAAAGCTAGGCTCTTGTCGGTGGTTGTTGACATAGCTTTTCTAATGAGTCTGGGCAGTTTTAAGAATTTCTCAAATTAGTTGGACTTTCTCTTCTGCTTCATTTACAACGTCGGTCCCAAACAACTGGCATTCTCATGTTTGGTCCCAGAAGAGTGGTGTGTGACATTTTCTGCCATACAACGCTTTGAAAGGTGCCATTTGTAGACTGGCCTGGTAGTTGTTATTGTAGGAGAATTTGGCTTACGGGAGGCTCTTGTCCCAAGCTCCGCCAAAGTCAAGTGCACAAGCTCTTAACATGTCCTCCAATATCTGGTTCACTCTTTCAGTCTGGCCATCGGTTTGAGGATGGTACGCCATGCTAAAATTCAAATGAGTCCCCAATTCTTCTTGAAATTTTTGCCAGAATTTTGAGGTAAACTGACCCCTCGATCGGACACAATCTTCTTGGGTACTCCATGCAGACACATGATTATTGTCAGGTAAAGCTCTGCTAGCTTCTTCCCAGAGTAAGTGGTATGCACTTTGGAATAAGAGCGACTTTCGTGAGTCGGTCTACGATCACCCAAACAGAATCATGACCGGTGCAAGTCTGGGTAGACCCATGATGAAGTCCATCCCGATTTCTTCCCATTTCCACTGGAATCTTAAGAGGCTGCAATAGTCTGCGGTCTCGGTGTTACGCTTTAACTCAGCGACACATGTCACACGGGGCAACAAACTTTGTGATTTCTTTTCTCATCCGACCCACCAGAATTTTTTTAGATCTTGATACATTTTGGTGCTTAAGGGTGAATTGAGTACTGGGTTTGATGAGCTTCCCTTAGGATTAAGTCCTTTAATTCTTTATTCTCGGTTGCACATAATCTTTCTCCCATCCAGTTGTTCCTTGCTCGTATTTTGTGAAATTCGAGCTTTTCCGGTTTCTCATGTTTTTCTTTAATTCGGTTATGCCGGGATCATTGGCTTGGGCTAGGTGAACTTGCTCCACGAGTGTAGGCTAGGCTTCAAGAGCGGTCACATACCCTTGTTCGACAATTCCCAAGTTCAAACATTCCAAATGCCGTTTGCGAGATCACTTGCACATCTCGTCTGTCCAAGCGATGTTGCGGTTACTCTTCTGCTCAAGGCTTACGCCACCATGTTAGCCTTGCTTGAGGTGGTAGTGTATCCCCATATCATAATTTTTAATCAACTCCAACGATCTTCGCTGATGGAGGTTCAGATCAGGTTGGGTGAAGATATATTTCAGACTCTTGTGGTCTGTGTAAACTTCACATCGGTTGCCAATGAGATAGTGCCGCCAAATTTTCAAGGCATGGATCACTGCAGCTAATTCCAAGTCGTGGGTCGGATAATTATTCTCATGGGGTCGCAAGCGGCGTGAAGCGTATGCAACCACTCGACCATCTTTCATTAACACACATTCCAACTGTGACGAGACGCATCATAGTACACGTGGAAATCTTTGGTTTTATCCGGTTGGGTCAAGACTGGTGTGGTTACCAACTTCTTCTTGAGTTCTTCAAAACATTTGTGGCACTCTGTGGACCACTTGAACTTTTCATCTTTCTTTAACAGTTGGGTCATTGGCCTGGCAATCTTGGAGAAATTCTCGATGAACCGGCGGTAATAACCTATGAGTCCAAGAAAACTCCTAATCTAGGTGACAATTTTCGATGGGGTCCACTTGGTGACTGACTCCACATTGGAAGGATCAACTGCCACTACTTGAGCGGTCATAGCGGCGAGGCGGGATCAACTGCCACTACGTCAGCAACGCACGGGAGAGAGAAGGGCGCATGGTGGACCGAGTCTACCGGCCTTGGCGGAGGCACACCATGTGGTGCTTGCGTGGTGCCTACGCGGCAGCAACGCGACCACGTCGGTGACTGGTGCCGAGGTGGCACCACCACACATATGGCTCGGATCCAGCGGCAGGGTGGATCTGACAGCTAGGAGGAGGGGCGGCACGAGCGGCCAGCGACGAGGCGGGCGCGGCCCATAGCGGCAGCACGGGACGTCGTGGGTGGCGCTCGGGCTGAATGGCCACCGACGAGCGGCGGAGGAGGCAGACGGTATGAGGCGAGTGTGGCACGTCGTGGCGGCGAGGCGGGAGCATGGCACTGGAATGGCAAGAGAGAGGGAAAAATAGAGGAGAGAGAGAAAGAGACTCACCGGCGATCAGAGTTGGGGAAGATGATGACTTTCGGTGGAAATCGGTGGAAAAAATTGGGGGAATGCGGTGGTCGGTGGTCTACAATGGGTGGCAAGCACGACGGTGGAAGTGGATTAAAGCGATGAGCGCGGATGCGGCGAATCGGGTGGCGGAGTTGAGATTCGGCGGTGGCGGCTAAGGTTTTGGCGCGGGAGCCTTTGCACGAGCTCGGTAGCGACAAATGAGAGAGGAGGCTCGGTCGGGGCTCGGGGTGGTTTATAGGGGTTTTAGATGCACGGACGTGGGTGGGAAGTGAATGGCGGCGGCGACATGGCACGGGAATGGCAGGCGGCTGGAGGTTGCGGACCCGGCCGTTCGGCCATTCGCACACGCGTGCGGCGAGTGGGAGTGGTGCGAGGGTGCGGGGATAGCGCGGGAAGTGGGCGAGGCGGTGCGGGAGCGCACGGGCGGCCCGGGGAAGCGGCGACATGGGCGGCGACCGGGAGAAGCGGCCGGAGGTTGGGGATTATAAGGTGGGCCCCACCTATCAGTCCCCGATCAAAGAGGGAGGGAGGCCGGACTTCGACGCCGGCTGGGCCTCGGACATGGGCCGGCCCAGCTATGGGGAGAGGCGTGCGAGGGAAAGAGAAGGGGAGTGGGCCAGTGGCCTGACCCAAATAAAAAGGAAAAAGGAAGAAAAAGAGGGAAAAGGAAAAGAGGATTTTACTTTAGGAACTTAATTCCAATAAGCAAAATTTAATTTTTAAAATTGTTTTTCTTGCTCTAAAAATTTCGATAAAAATCTTGTTAATGTATTTTGACATGGAAAATTTAATAAAAATCCCACCAAGCCTTTTCCAATTATTAAATGAATTTTATTGCTAGAGTTGCACTTGCTTTTATTTTCCCCTTCTTTTGCACAAGTTTGCGGGTGAATTTAAACTAGGGAAAAAGCGGGTGTGACAAACCTACCTCCCTTAAATGGAATCTCAACCCCGAGATTCGGGCGGCGCGAATGAGGATGGGCGGCCTTCAACTAATCTTCTCTTTCCCAGGTATCTTCTTCTTCGGAATGGTGGTTCCACTCCGCTCGGTAGAATCCGGTCACCGATTACGGTCCTTCTTTCGCTTGTTTTGAGGATGCGAGTTGGCTTCTCAACATAAGTCAAGTCCTCTTGAATCTCGATGTGATCGGGACTTGCTTGTTCCTCGGGTACTCTCAAGCACTTCTTCAACTTAGAGACATGGAACACATCATGGATACCTTCCATGGAGGCGAGAAGTTCCGGTTGAAGCGACTTCTCCTCGGTGTTCCAGATTACGTATGGTCCCACGAAGTGTGGTTCCAACTTTCCTTTCATCGGAAACGGTGTACTCCCGGAGCGGAGTGACACGAAGGTACACATAGTCTCCAACTTCAAAGCTAGGCTCTTGTCGGTGGTTGTTGACATAGCTTTTCTAATGAGTACAGGCGAGTTTAAGAATTTCTCAAATTAGTTGGACTTTCTCTTACGCTTCATTTACAACGTCGGTCCCAAACAAGCGGCATTCTCATGTTTGGTCCCAGAAGAGTGGTGTGTGACATTTTCTGCCATACAACGCTTTGAAAGGTGCCATTTGTAGACTGGCCTGGTAGTTGTTATTGTAGGAGAATTTGGCTTACGGGAGGCTCTTGTCCCAAGCTCCGCCAAAGTCAAGTGCACAAGCTCTTAACATGTCCTCCAATATCTGGTTCACTCTTTCAGTCTGGCCATCGGTTTGAGGATGGTACGCCATGCTAAAATTCAAATGAGTCCCCAATTCTTCTTGAAATTTTTGCCAGAATTTTGAGGTAAACTGACCCCTCGATCGGACACAATCTTCTTGGGTACTCCATGCAGACACATGATTCTTGTCAGGTAAAGCTCTGCTAGCTTCTTCCCAGAGTAAGTGGTATGCACTGGAATAAAGAGCGACTTTCGTGAGTCGGTCTACGATCACCCAAACAGAATCATGACCGGTGCAAGTCCTGGGTAGACCCATGATGAAGTCCATCCCGATTTCTTCCCATTTCCACTCTGGAATCTTAAGAGGCTGCAATAGTCCTGCAGGTCTCTGGTGTTCTGCTTTAACTCACTGACACATGTCACACAGGGCAACAAACTTTGTGATTTCTTTTCTCATACTGACCCACCAGAATTTTTTTTAGATCTTGATACATTTTGGTGCTTCTGGGGTGAATTGAGTACTGGGTTTGATGAGCTTCCCTTAGGATTAAGTCCTTTAATTCTTTATTCTCGGGTGCACATAATCTTTCTCCCATCCAGATTGTTCCTTGCTCGTATTTTGTGAAATTCTGAGCTTTTCCGGTTTCTCATGTTTTTCTTTAATTCGGTTATGCCGGGATCATTGGCTTGGGCGAGGTGAACTTGCTCCACGAGTGTAGGCTAGGCTTCAAGAGCGGCCACATACCCTTGTTCGACAATTCCCAAGTTCAAACATTCCAAATGCCGTTGCAGATCACTGCACATCTCGTCTGTCCAAGCGATGTTGCGGTTACTCTTCTGCTCAAGGCTTACGCCACCATGTTAGCCTTGCCGAGGTGGTAGTGTATCCCCATATCATAATTTTTAATCAACTCCAACGATCTTCGCGATGGAGGTTCAGATCAGGTTGGGTGAAGATATATTTCGAGACTCTTGTGAGTCGTGTAAACTTCACATCGGTTGCCAATGAGATAGTGCCGCCAAATTTTCAAGGCATGGATCACTGCAGCTAATTCCAAGTCGTGGGTCGGATAATTATTCTCATGGGGTCGCAACTGGCGTGAAGCGTATGCAACCACTCGACCATCTTTCATTAACACACATTCCAACCTGTGACGAGACGCATCATAGTACACGTGGAAATCTTTGGTTTTATCCGGTTGGGTCAAGACTGGTGTGGTTACCAACTTCTTCTTGAGTTCTTCAAAACATTTGTGGCACTCTGTGGACCACTTGAACTTTTCATCTTTCTTTAACAGTTGGGTCATTGGCCTGGCAATCTTGGAGAAATTCTCGATGAACCGGCGGTAATAACCTATGAGTCCAAGAAAACTCCTAATCTAGGTGACAATTTTCGATGGGGTCCACTTGGTGACTGACTCCACATTGGAAGGATCAACTGCCACTACTTGAGCGGTCATAACATGATCAAGGAACCGAACTTTCTAAAGCCAGAAGTCGCACTTGCTAACTTGGCGTGCAACTGGTGTTCCTTCAACCATTCAAGTACCAGCTATAGATGTCGTTCATGTTCATCCTCGGACTTGGAGTAGATGAGTATGTCGTCAATGAAGACCACTACGAACTTGTCCAAGAAGTCCAGGAACACCTTGTTCATCAGGTTCATGAAGAAGGCCGGTGCATTTCTGAGTCCAAAGGACATAACAGTGCACTCGTACAACACATAGCAATTAATGAAGGCTATTTTTGGGATGTCCTCTTCCTTGATCCTTAACTGATGTTAACCTGACTGCAGGTCGATCTTGGAGAACACAGTGGCTCCTTTTAGTTGGTCGAACAAGTCATCAATTTAAGGTAGTGGGTACTTGTTCTTGATAATGACCTCGTTGAGTGCGCGGTAATCCACACACATCCTCTTGGTCTTATCTTTCTTCTCCACAAATACCACAAGAGCACCCCAAGGCGACGTGCTCGGGCGAATGTACCCCTCCTTCAATTGCTCATCAACTTTCTTCTTAACTTCTGCCATTTCGTTGGCTGCCATTCTGTAGGGTCTCTTGTAGATCAGAGCGGTTCCTAGCACCAAGTCGATCCGGAACTCGATCTCTCTCTTTGGTGGTATGGTTGTGAGATCCTCCGGAAAGACCTCCGGTTATTCCTGGACTACGGGTATGTCCTCCAACTTCTTAGGTTCTTTCTTATCTGCCACTGGCTCATCCTGGCTGGCAATCTTGTTCAAGCTTACTCCTTGCTCTAGGGGCATCAAAGATTGAAAGGTAACCACTTCTCCTTCCGTATTGGTTAGAGTGATGATGCGTGTTGCGCAGTTGATCACTTCCTTGTATCTTGTCAACCAATCCATCCCAAGAATGACTTATAGGTCTTTAGATTCGAGAAGGATAAGATTGGCTAGAAATCATGATCTTTGGACTTCTATTGTCACCGAGGGACTATAGCTGACAGACATTAAACTATTTCCCGGGGTGTGAACCCACATCGGTGTGACAAGTTTCTCTTTTCTTAGCCCATGTTCCCCAACAAATCTATTGGATATGAAGGAATGAGTTGCACCAGAATCAAATAATATTGTAGCAGGGACTGAGTTTACAGGGAACGTACCCACTATGACTTCTGGTGTTGCTTGGGCTTCCTCGACGGTGGCATGATTGACCCTGGCTTGAATAAACTTGGGCCCACTGCGCTTAGGCTTTGGACACTTGTCGGCAAAGTGCCCGGGCTCGTTGTAGTTAAAACAAACTAGCAGCTTTCCCCCAAAATCTTTCTTGGGCTGAGCTGACTGGGCTAGTGCCATCGGTGGACTTAGAGCGGGGTTCGGTGGGGCTGTCCCTCGTTGCTGTTGTTGCCACGGTTGAGGTTTGGGTTGGGGTTGAAGTTCCCCTAGTGGAACGGGCGGTGTTGGTAAACGATCATGGTGGAGGATCCACATGTTTCCCTGGCATGAAACGGGGCCTCTGGTTATTCCCCTGGTCAGACCGAAACTAGGCTGCCTTTCTCTTGCGGTCCATCTTGTTCTGTTGGTCCTCTTGATGAATAGCCTTGTTGACCAGTTGCTCAAAGTTGATGTAGTCATCGAAGATTAATTGGTTGGTCAACTCATCGTCAAGGCCTACCTCTCGGCGTCAGTGCACACATCCTCGGGTGCATAGTGTGTGAGGCGGTTGAATTCATGAAGGTACTCCATCACTGTTCTGTTCCCTTGGTGTAGTGCTCGGAATTCCCTCTTCTTTTGTGCCACGATCCCATTAGGAACTTGGGCCTTCCGGAAGCTACAGTAGAACTCTGCCCAAGTAACTTCTGTCCCTACCGAGCGTGTCATCAAATGGTTGTCCAACCACGCCGAAGTGGGACCCTAGAGTTGGTAAGTGGCGAAGGCAACCTTCTACTGGTCATTGCACTGGAGGAGGTCGAGCTTCTGCTCGATAGCGTGAAGCCAGTCGTTGGCTTCCATGGGGTTGGTGGTGCTTCAGAAGGTGGGTGGGCAGACGCAAAGAAACTCCAGTAGCTTGGACTGGAGTGACGAGGGTGGACCAGCTGGCTAGTGCTGCTGTTGCTGGGCATGATGCTGCAGCTATTGCATCATCTGTTATTGATGTTCCCTAGAGGAAACATGGAGATGTTGGATATCATGGTTAGTGTTTATGTATCAATGAATAAAGTGTAATACAGTTCCATGAAATAGACAACTTATATTGATCAATAAGTATGTGCCTTATTTATAAGACTCTTTATGTATGAATCTATTTCTAAATGTTCCCTGATCATATATCATATCTATGAAACAAATATGATTCTAAGATCAACATGTTTATTGATTGATGATCATGTCTCATAGATCATGGTATGGAGATACCAAATCAATGAACGTGAACATGTGTTAGAGAACACATTGTTGGATAGGCCCACTCTGAGACACTACAGGGAATTAATGTGTCATTAGTTGGTCCCAAGTAGTGTTAATGCAAAGTCCTTTTATCTGAGATCATCATGAATTCCAACATGTGTAGTAGCTTACTTAGAAACTACCAAACGCTATTCCGTAATTGGGTAGTCATAAAAGTAGTCTTCGATTTTGATATGAAACATGTAGTGAGATGTGAATGATCAAGATGGAATTTGCCCCTCCTATGGGAGAGATATCTCTGGGCCCCTCGATGTAATGGATTATGGAAGTGCATGGCCATGCCGAGTTGATTGAGGAGTCAATGAACAGATAGATAATCCAATACAGGATCGAGTGAATGATTAAGCTATTGATAGGATGGCACGAGTCTTGCCTATAACTTAATTGATATCATGAGGCAAAGGGATTTGTGCACACGTTACAAGTTCAGCCGATATGATCTTCTTGTATACTTTGGTGTCAATACGTTCTGCTAGGGGCCACTCTTGATGGATCGGCCGAGTTGTACTCGGTCAGAACCAAGTATACCTGAACCTACAGGGTCGCATACTTAACAGGATGGAATGTGTATTTGAGTTGGACTCGGATATGACTTAGTTCGGATGGAAATCTGATTGAATATAGAGTCCAGATGGGCCACAAGGCCTAGTCAGCAAACTCTATATAAAGAGGCGCTTGGGGTGGAAATCGGCACGAAGAATAGAAACAATAGATCACGAGCGCAACTCCAAGCCCCCGATCAAGATCTTCCACGAAAACCCAAGTCGTCGATTTCTGAGCGAAACCCTAGCCGTGCGCCGAGTGCTACCACACAAGGTGTTCGGCGATTCCATCGCTGGATGTGTGGATACCGGTAGAGACATCGCTACGCTGCAGTGTTATTCGGCGGTATTGAATCTCATCGAGATCCAACTAGCCGAATTCCACTCGATGGTTGCGTCGGGTGGTCGGGAGGTCAAAGGGCCGGGCGAATCGGAACGGTGTCGTCGGCATCGGCAACCGAGCATGAAGTCATGCACGCATCGGCAAATCCTAGTGCCATCGCGGCCGAGCGGCACGTGTGGAGTTCGGCATGGTGGGGCGAGACGAGCGAAAGCATCGTCGGGGTCGGGCGAGACGAACCGGGGTCGGGCGGGGTGAGGCGATTCGGACCGAGGATCGGCGAGCTCGAGTGGAAGTGATCGAGGTCGGGAAAGGCAATTCTGACGTCCGCTAAGGTTGACAAGGCTTGTCTGAGGTTGGCCAGCAACATATTGAATATTTTCGCTGCACTACACGTCAATTGGTAACGATCTATAGACCCTTACTCGCATGCTTTCTGGATTGCGCGGTAGAAATTTTTTATGCTATCATAGCATCCACGTTTTCCTTCATCATCTGTTGTTGCATCGGTGATGCTATTGTTGCATTCTTTGTATCATGGCAGCCATCATATGTGTCTGCGTTGCTAGCACTTGAACAAGCGTCGGGTTCTCTGGCGGTGGAGGGGGACCATTGCCGGTGGCGCCATTGGGGTTGACATCAACATTTTGGCTTCCACCTGTCGCCATCACCGGAAGCGCGGTTGTGGTTCCATGTGTTCACCATCTAGAGAGGGCGAGGCCGAATGGAAAAAGAAAGATGAGGAGAAAAACAAGCGCTCGAAGCTAATCTTTATTATGAATTATTCTGCTCTGAAATTTGAAGCATTGCGGAAAGGAGAAAAGCAGTTCAACTCCTAATTAAGGGCAGCCATACCACAACCACTTGGTAGGTGTTGACTGTAAATTGTCACGCACTGACCCGAAAGATTTGCTTTCTTGTAGTGCGGGTCCAAATCTTGCTTCGAGGTTCGTAGGGCTTGCTAGTTTGTTTGATCCTGCAACCAACAAGAGACAAAGAGAGAAAACAGAGTTAGTCCGTAAACGATAGCCGATCGGTTGGTGGCCGATGACATATCGTTTGATGTTAAGCCGATGCGGTGTGCACTGAATCGGCCAAGGAAAATTAAATCTAATCGATCGGCTGTAGAAATTCATAATATATAATCCAAATCTCAAAATACATTTGAACCAAGTGATTGGGATAGATCGGTAGCGTACTGAGACAGTATAAATCACTTATGTCTAAAAGCACTTTAAGGCGACGATTATACATATTTATAGCATAGCCGATGTCATAGATCTAATGCGTATCGGCCAGTACTCCGATACCACTTTATACTAAGATATTATTACAGGTTAAATACGTTAAACAGGAACCGATCAAGTGTTAAGACAACCTAACAGATCGATAGCAAGCTTAACATATTTAGTCACAGTGAGATCTTAATATAAAGGGCAGATTTAATATATCAAGTAAACATATATCAAGTAAACTAGATAAGATCGGCTGAAACCACGATACTATCTCTAATAGCAATCATAGAGCAAGATAGATCTTTATGATTCTAGATAAAACTTAATAGGTCGGACATAACCGATGCAGCATTAAGTATAAAGAGAAGCACGAGATCTAAACAAGTCGATGACAACTTTTAGGGATGGTGGATACACTATATAATCTAAGTCGACGTTGATATCTAACCTTATCGGTTGTTATCTAGCAACAGGTACTAGCCGTTTAGAGTTAGACAACAATATCGATCTAGATTATATAACATATATGATAACTCAACGGTTTACGTAAACAGGATTAGATTGTCATTATGATGAAAGCACTAATCCCGAGAGCGCAAGCTGCCATAACAAGTTTTACATTTCGCTAGAGATCGATCTCGATGCAGACCAACTCGAAGCAAGAACTCGTTGAAATAATTAAAAGGAAAAGGTGGCGATGCGCCGAGGATTGTATTGAACTGATTGTTGTTAAATTACAAGATCATGGGTTGTATTTATACCCAGATACAAGATATGTCCTTATCGGACATGATTCCTATCTCTATTACAATTCAGGTTATAGATACGTCCCTTAGGCGGACTCTTACCGACATTATCTATAAGGAAACTATTTAAAATAACCTAATTACAATTGCCTTCTTTGGACTCTATCTATGTATGGAAATCCTCATGAAGCACTCTAGACCGAATCCGATGATAATTCCAACGTCTTTTTTTCGAGATAGGCTACATCGGCTATCCTTACCGAAATCGGCTGCATCGGCTATCCTTGTGCGATTCGGTCTCAACCGATGAACACCTCAGTAGATTCGGCTCATGACTTGGTGCGCACCCTGTTTTCAACGATCATGTTCTCCTCCGAATCCGCTTCGGCTTTAGTTCCAAACCTGATAATTGGCTTACCAAATTTGGTCGTTAACAGTAGGGTCTGCCGACTAAGTCCACAAACAAACCAACCTAAACACACAACTAACAAGCAAGCAAACTAAGGAAAAACAAGGAACTAGGGGTAACATCTGAGTGCTCGGAATGGCTCCTACGGTCGGTGGAGGGGAACCAATGCATGCTCGAGGTCCAAATAAAATAAAGCAACAAATGACTCAAGTAAATAACCAAGTAAGAAGCAACTTTTATGCATAGAATATTTCAGCATGATTCCAAATAAAACACTATCGACCCTACTGAGCCATAAATTAATGAGCAAAATATTTAGATAATAATAGTAAGAAGCATGAAAACTTGCAGACCAAAAAGCCTAGACACAACTTAATGCCTAGTCCATACGATTTCCAAACCAAGCGTCGAACAAAATCAAATTCGACTCCAACCTGTCTAGGAAAAATTACTAAAACCCTAGGCTGACCATACTCGAAAAAAATCCAATTCGAATAACGGTTAATATTTTTCCCACAAACAAAGAAAACAAGAATCCTAATTTTCCCCAAACAACTCCAAATGCAAAAGGGAATGCGAGATGAAAGAGTTTTAGAGGGCTTTTAGGGCTTTCCATTTGGCTTATCCCGGCTTATCCCGCATATACAACTAGTCACGCCCAGAAATTCCTACCCAGAATTTCCAAAGATGAATGTGTATTTAAATCTCTACCCAAGTTAAACTCCATCTTGGCACTCATAGCGTGGCAACTCCACTCCACAGGCATCCTTGACGGCAGCGACAAACCTACTCATCCTTGAACTCATCTGTTGCTCCATCCTCCAGCTCTGGGTGGGGGAAAAGGAAGCAAGACTGAGTACTACCCACTGTACTCAACAAGTCATACCAAGACAAGGTATAATGCAAGAATAATTCCAAAGTAAGGCTAGGGGTTAATTTGCACAAAGCAAGCATTTTGCAGAATTGAAGTTGAAAGCAGTAAAAAGGTTAAGTTTAATTAGTCAAGATTAATCATCTATGTCCAACGCTAAACCACGTTGAGACAGGCTCAAACCATCCATCTATACTAGCCAGCTTCATTAAATCAAATTATCATTAAGTGGGACTAATCACGGTGAATGTGGTCGACTGCCCATAATCGCGGGCATGGCTATTCGAATAGTTCTACTCTGATCAGAGGTGTACATCTGTACCCACAAGACACAGCTCCACAACATGTTTTCGTGCGTCGACATGCCACCACAACATACTAAAAAGGGGTGTGTTATAGGACCTTTCGCATAACCCTCCCTGACCAAGCGACGCCACACTTTAGGTTTCGCCCCTACCCTTAAATCCAAGGTAGGCCGCCCCCTCTTGTGCCTAGGTGAATCTGGAAGTCGCATAGACCTTTCTCGGTCCATCCAAACTCCATCACGCTCACCCTTGCATGGGTGTGTCGGACAGGAAAAAGCTACACTACAAGTCTAGCCATTGCCCACGCTGGCTTGTGGTACACACGATTAGTTCTTCCAAGGTTTCCCATGAAATGATCCTTAATTGCCATGGGTTCGTCTATCAAAACTGTGCACCCATACCCCACCATTTACTCATATTTTATTTATCATGGTTACCATAGTATAATAGGTCCATGACCATCATTTCATGTCACCATAAACTAGTAATAATGTTTTCCCATAGTGAGCTAATTGGACTAAGCGGGGCTAAGCATGTCCTAAAGCAAACATTCCCAGTTAATCAAAGACATAGGGTAGGCAACCTAGGCTGAGAACTATAGGTCCCATCCCACATGACATTATAAAATAATGCAATTTCAATAGATAAAGCGAGATAAATTTTGCAATGTAGGAACAATATGATCAAAAGGAATACATGACTTGCCTTGGTCTTGCTCTTGCAGAACTTCAACGACTAGTTCAAGTAAAGCGGGATGTCGACGGCACCGGAATATATTAGACAATCAAAGCACAACAAAAACGGGTTATAAGACCACTGAAACAAGCATTAAAACTACTTTTAATTGATTCTAGGCATTTTTCTGAGTCCACTGCAACTTGAACGGACTCAAACAGAGTTCAGATGAATTTATTGAATTTCTAATAAACAAAAAGGAAATTAAATGATTTATTGCGCTAGCGTCACCTAGGGCTGACGTGAACAATGCGCAAGAGAGAGAAGGGCGCATGGTGGACCAAGTCCACTGGCCCTGACGGAGGCGCACCACATGGCACTTGCATGGTGCCTACGCGGCGGCCACGCGACGGCCACGTGGGCGACCGGTGCCAAGGTGGCACCACCACACGGATGGCCCGGATCCAGTGGCTAGGTGGATCCGACAGCTGGGAGGAGGGACGGTGCGAGCATCCTGCGGCGAGGTGGGCGCGGCTGACGGCGGCGGCACGGGGCGGTGCGAGCGGCGCTCGGGCCGAATGGCCACCGGTGAGCGGCGAAGGAGGCGAACGACACAGGATGCATGGGGCACGATTCGGCGACAAGGGGAAGCACGACACGGGAATGATCGGAGAGAGGGAAAAAGAGAGGAGAGAGAGAGAAAGAGGCTCACCGGCGACCGGAGTTGGGGAAGATGACGACTTTCGGCGGGAATTGGCAGCAAAAATGTGGGGAATGCGGTCGTCGGTGGTCTACGAGGGGTGGCAAGCACCGCAGTGGTGGCAGATTGCAGCGGTGAGCGCTGGACACGGCGAATCGGGTGGCCGAAGTTGGGATTCAGCGGCGGCAGCTTAGGTTTTGGGCACGGGAGCACTCGGCGTTCCCGGGAGCAGCAAATAAGAGAGGGGTAGGCTCGGCCAGGGCTCGGGGTGTTTTATAGGGGTTTTAGAGGTGCGGACGTGGCCAGGAAGCTCGGGAATGGCGGCGACGACGTGGCACGGGAATTGCGGGCGGTAGGAGGTTGCGGACCCGGTCATTCGGCCATTTCGCGCACGCGTGGGTGTGTGGATGTAGTGGGAAGTGGCCAAGGCAGCACGGGAGCATGCAGGGCGACCGGTGGAAATGGCGACGTGGGGTGACAGCCCGGGAGAAGTGGCAGGAGGTTGGGGATTATAGGTGGGCCCCACCTATCAGTCCCCAACCGGGAGAGGGAGGGAGGTCGGACTTCGACACCGGCTGGGCCTCGACCACGGGCCAGCCCAGCTGAAGGGGGAGGCATGTAGGCGGGAAAGGGAATGGGGGTGGGTCGGCGGCCAACTACCCGAAAGAAAAAGGGAAAAAGGAAGAAAAGTGCGAAAAGGAAAAACAAGATTTTCGTTAATTCGATAAGCCTAATTTAATTTTTAAAATTTCTTTTCTTGCTCTAAAAATTTTGATAAAAATCCTGTTAATGTATTTTTACATGGGGAATTTAAGAAAAATCCTACCAAGCCTTTTCCAATTATTAAATGAATTTTATTGCCAGAGTTTATTTGCTTTTATTTTCTCGGCGATTTCTTTTGCACAATTTTGCGGGTGAATTTAGAGTAGGGGAAAAAGTGGGGTGTGACACGACCTCAGAACCTGCTGTGGCAAAAAAACACAAAGAGAAAAGCAACAAGTAAAGGAACAAAATCCCTACGCTATTAGGTTGTAGCTACTTCAAGGCAGTCGCTCACAACCTGCTCACACAAGCTCTTACCAGTTCTTACCTTGCCCGATAGGAGGTGACGGCAACCAAAAAGTTGACAACGTTGAGAGAGGTGTATCGGTGCAACAACAGCAAAAACAACCTATGAAGTTGTAGCAATTTGGTGGCGCAACACCTCGAGACGAACAAGATAACTAAACTAATTTGATGATTCAGGACGATTCTGGAAAGATATAGAAGTGAGGCGGGATTCGTTGGAAAACAAACTTCATAAGTTTTCCATGAAGTACTTGAATGTCCAAATCAGAGTCCGTATGAAGCCGTGACAACCGTCACAAGTTTGTGTTGTCCTCCAGTCTGACTCTAGCCTGTGCGAATCCTTTTCCCTTTTGATCCTCTCCATCATGCCTAAGCAAAACAAGAGTGCACGCATCTCCATTGTCTAAATGTGATGAACAGGAGCTTAAGAATGAAGTTACTTATTGGTTTAGTTGACGGGCACGAGCGCGAGTAATAGGACCAAGCGGGGTTGGGGTAGGAATGGATATATCGATGGTGTTGATGTCCTCATCATTGCGGCTTCGGCAGTGCCCGGGGCCCGACTCTTGGCAAGGGCTTGACTCGTGAACTCAGCGCCCATGATTGTTAGTGTGTTGTTTCCTATAACAAGAACATGCGCTATATTTGCTATTGGGGGAATGATGGGAGGCACAACATGCAAAAAAAACAAGGCCGCGAGAGAAGAAATAAACAATAACTCGGTATAGAGCCATGAACGCAGAGTATAAGACTTGAAACTTGAATAAAAAATTGAAAATTGAAAAATTTGTGGATAATGTACATTGTAGTAGCCCCCGGCCAAAATTGAATTTTGAAAGAATCCAACATTGGCCCGAGCACTATAAACTTTTAATATTGTTAAGGATAGAAATTTTGCAAGTGTTCAATAATTCAGCGGGTTTGGTAGCAGAGGGAAGACCCCGAGCGTGTGGACACGAGGTGGTCGCCCGTAGCTCCCGGACTTTGGTAGTGCCCAGAGTGAAACTTGTCAGACCGAGCATTGCAGCCCGTCACCGAGGTCTAAGCTAACCCGCCAAAGGGGTTTAGCTCAAGACCTCGACATTTTGGCAGCGCTCGGGACACTTTCCATGTTTCAGACACCTCTCATTCGCAATCAGGACCAAGTCAACCTGAGCTTGTGTGTCATCTTTTGTAGATCCATCTTACCCTGCACATAGTTCAGAATAGAATCATGTCTGCAAGGGTTATTCATGGTCAAGCTACTTAGTTCACACATCTCCGCCTCTCACTGGCCCATTGGAAATCTAATCTTTGGTGACACGCGAGTGTAAAAAGGTAACCAATAGCGCCCACACTTCGGCAGTGTCGGGAGCGGTAGTGTCGGGAGTGGAACTGGCCAAATCGAGCACCACTGCCCATCACCGAGGTCTGAGTTGGCCCGATAGAAGGGTTTTGCTCGATACCTCGGCACTTTGGCATTACTCGAGGCACGGCCCATGTCCCGAACACCTATCCTCCGTGCACGGGACCAAGTTAATGTGATTACCCAAGCGCACGCCGTGACACTCCCCACTCGCAACCGAGGGAGAGATGGATTTTTCACTTGAGAGCATGTGAGCTTGCAGGTAGTAAGAGAAGAGGGGGAAGAGATTCCCACAAAAAATATTTGAGGAACGATGTAATAAGATAAATGAACCAAATGGGTATACTTATCTGATGCAATCATATAATGGAAGCCCACTTCCTATCCAGAGGGAAGGGCGGTGGAAAAACCAACGAAGTCAAGCTCAAGGTAGCGACGCGTCAATACACTACACTCGTGCGTCCGTTGTATAGGGGAGGAGGTCATAACTGCGTGTGCCAGTCCACTTGCCTTTTATGTGATTACGTAATTGAACTCTTGTGTGATCTTGAATCCAATAACCAGGCCCTTACCAAGAAATAAGCTCGCTGCCTCGGGCCCGGGCGCCTACATCACACCTTGCAACCGGCCATCGGGCCCTGAACAAGCTGTAAGCTCACTACCTTGGGCCCGAGCACCTGGATCACACCTTGCAACTGGTCACCGGGCCCCGGACAAGCTATAAGCTCGCTGCCCCGGGTCGAGACACCTGGATCACATGTTGCAACCGGTTAGTGGGCCCCAAACAAGCTGTAAGCTTGCTGCCCTGGGCCGGGGCGCCAACACCTTTGTGCTTCAAGACCTAATCGCTAAGAGCTTCGCAAGCCCCCAGCGGAATCCGGGTCCCACCACGGCTAACAAAAGTTAGATAAACTCTCATGTCCCCATTTTTTGCGCTACAAAACTTATTACTTTAACCTTCTAATAATCTCTTAAAACCCACAAACTTGTTACTAAAAATAGCACCTATGACAAGCAACGAATGAAAAACCCATAAGAGAGCCTTGTTCCATGATTAACAGATCGACACACCACTATCCTCCAACAAGACCTAAGTTACCTGACAGAGGGGCGTGCTCGAGGTCCCGTGGCTTCAGTAGTGCCTGGGGTTAAAATCTGTGGAAGGACTTTGCTTATGGACCCGGCCCCTGAGATTGTCATAGCGCAACATCTCGTAACACGAATGTGAATCTTATCTTATTATTGTGGAAGCCAAAAATTTGCACAAGAGTGCCTCCGACACTGCGAGTGTGCTGCTGGGAGACATGTCAAGGAGGTTAAAGTGACGTCGTGTTGTTCACTATTAAGATGATGATTCTGTCATCCTGGCGGGGCCTCTGCAAGCTCCCTTAGCGTGGAATCGGGACAAAAGCCTCACGACCAAGGCTGCATATGCAAGCCACGTGGCTCAATGCTATTGCGGGAGCCGAAGACGGGGGTGAAACAGGGGTATTGGGTGCGTCCGCCGCTATAGATGCAGCTGCGACTATTTTTGTCGCAACAACCTTTTCCACCACGTCATTAGCCCGCTCGTTCTCTAATTCTGTATGCTAGTATCCTTCCGCCTTCAAAGCTAGCAGAAGAAGTTGTTGAAGACGACACTGTAGAATAATGCAAAGAGCTCAACCTCTAAATAGCCCCCTACCTAGCGCGCCAGCTTCCGGAGTGCAATACTCCCACTATGGGGAAGAGAACACCGCCCCTTTGAAGATTCAGCCAGGGGCCCAGTAGTGTCGACGGGATGGTCGGCAATCCTCCACGGGGGCTACCCAATGAGGTAAAAGAGAATGGTCGGAGCGTCGCACTGATGGATTGGATGATCGACTTGGGAATCAAAATGAGCCAAAAGACAAGAGAGTTTATACCGGTTCAGCCCTCCCGGAGGATAATAGGCCTATGTCCAGTGATCTTTGTTGGGGTGGTGTATGAACAAGGATTACAATGGAGATAGTTCTTGGGTGTTCTAGAGATTGGATCTAGCTCCAAAGACTATGGTTTAGAGAAGATTTCTCAGTGCGTGATCCAAAAGTTCATCCTCCCTCGCCCGTTCACCCTGCCCTCCCTTTTATAGCTCAAGGGGGCTAGTTACAAGAGGACTTGGGGGTCAAGAAAGCTAAGACTAAAGACTAAAAAGCAAGCACAAACAATATCTAAAAAGTACATAGAGATCCCTCCGGTCCCGCGCGCCGTGGGCATCTCATGCCTTATTCCACCTTGGGATTCGTCCTCCGCAGTAATATCTCGCGCCTTGTTGGGTGACATCATCTTTCGCCGGTTTGTCCCCTCCTTGCCTCCTCTACGAGCCTTGCAAAGCAAGCCTTCCTTCCCAAGGAGATCGAGGTCGGGACAATGAGTTGAGGTTGAGAGGGAACACCGAAGTCGACCTAGAGGGAAGGTCGGGGCTGGCGCCCCCAAGAGGAGGTCGGGCTGCTGACCCCGTCCAGAGGACCCCCGGTCCGACTTCTGGCAACCTTGAGTCTGCTCTGTGAGCTACGCTGGGGTAACACCCCCCACAACAGGTGGTAACTTTGGTGAGGCCATAGCCCGGAGGCTGATGACATTTGGAGAGCTCAACAAGGCCACTGCCCGAAGGCTGTTAGTGGTTGCCGAGCTTTTTGAGACTACTGCCCGGAGGCCTGTGGTAGTCCCAAAATTGACTTAGTCATAGCCCAGAGGCCAACGACTCTCTCGATAAGGCCATAGCCCGAAGGATGAAGGCAGTCTGTGCGCTCGGCAAACTCAACAAGGCCATTGATCCCGTGAAGTTGGTTGTTGAACGGTTGCCTGACTCTAGGGTGTGCGCTGTGCACGTGGCCTTCGTTGAGTAGAAGCGAAAACTGGAGTGAGACCAGTGGTGAACAGCAACAACGGTGAAAACTGGAGTGCTGTGGCTCTCGCGCGGGTGGAGCCGCGCGCACCCGCAAACGGCGATGCGGGCTCGGACCGAGAGGGTGGGAAGGGAGCTCACCACGGGTACCGTCGGAGCTGGAGAAGACGATGACAGTGACAGCGAGATTGGCGGCAAACGGGCACTGGAAGGGGTGACCGAGGTGGCGCGGGCACCGACGACGAGGAAGGAGGCATCGGCGGGGCTCGAGGTGGCTCGTGACGACGAGAAAAATGCGGCCGAAGACCGGTGGCGAGGTCCAGAGCTAGGGCGCACGGTGCGGGGCCAAATGAGAGTGAGAGCGGCTTAAGTGAGGGTGTGGGAAGGACGGCGAGGCCACGGGGACGCTTTTAAAGGGGATGGGAGGTTGGTGGCGACCGGATAAGGGCGTAATTGCTCGCCAGAGAGAAATTTGGGGAAATAATGGCCGACGATTAACTTCGGCCATTAGGGCATTCAGGAGCAGCGGCCAAGGGGTTTTAAGGTCGGCGGGAGAAGAGGGGAGTTAAGGCGGCGCAATCCCGGGGCGCGGGGGAGGCGGGCGCATGAGATCCGAGTGGAGAGGGGCGGCGGAAATGGCGCTGGGGCGGCCGGAGGTAGGGGACAACCCCGACAGATGGGCCCCACCTGTGGGCGTCCTGGGGTAAAGGGGGAGACAAAATGGACTTATTCGTGGGCGCGAGGACTAACAGTCGTGGCCTTCGGCCGCCCGCGGGAGAGAGAGAGAGAGAGAGGCGCGTGGCGGGAACGATCGGGTCGTCGGCCTGGCGCGCGCGGGGAGGGGAAGGGCCGTCGGCTCGGGCCGGCGGCCCACGGCCGATTTTTGGGTGGGAAAAAGGACGAAGGAAAGAGAAAAGAATTTCTCGGGATTTATTAATTCCGATTTTTATTTTAATTGGTTAAAAATTATTTCTAGTGCTCGAAAATTCCACTAAAAATCCTGTTAGTGTATTTTGACATGTAGAATTTAAGAAAAATCCATACCATTTCCATTTAGAATTTGGCTTTTAAAATTATTTGTTCTCTCTAGTTAATTCCAACGATTTTATTTTATGATTTTCTATTGGATTTTTAAAAAGGGGAAAACACCTCAGGGTGTTACAAACCTACCCCCTTAAACGGAATCTCGATCCCGAGATTCGAAGGTACTGGCGAACAGATAGGGATGAGCAGTCTTTAGCTCATCTTCCCTTTCCTAGGTGGCTTCTTCTTCGGAGTGATGAGTCCATTGAACTCGGCAGAACCTGATAACCTTGTTCTGGGTCCTTCGCTCGCTTGTTTCGAGGATACGTGCTGGTTTCTCCACATAAATCAAATCTTCCTGGATTTCGACCTGATCCGGACTGGCCTGTTCTTCCGGTACTCTCAGACATTTCTTGAGCTAGGAGACGTGGAAAATGTCATGGATTGCCACCATGGTGGGTGGCAATTCGAGTTGGTATGGTACTTCACCTCATCGCTCTTGAATCCGATATGGTCCCACATAGTGTGGTGCCAACTTGCTCTTGGTTTGGAATCGGTGTACTCCCCGAAGTGGGGTGACACAGATATACAGATAGTCTCCGACTTCGAAAGCTAGCTCTCTGCGGCGGTTGTCTGCGTAACTTTTCTGATGAGACTGTGCAACTTTCAGCCTCTCTCTTATGATTCTAACTTTCTCTTCGGCATCACTTAACACTTCAGTCCCAAACAACTGACGTTCGTCGATCTGATCCCAGAAAAGCGGGGTACGACACTTTTGTCCATAAAGCGCTTCGAAAGGTGCCATATGTAAACTGGCTTGATAACTGTTGTTATAGGAGAACTCCGCATAGGGCAGGCTCTTCTCCCAAGCTCCTCCGAAATCCAGAGCACAAGCTCGCAGCATATCTTCCAAAACCTGGCTTACACTCTCCGTCTGACCATCGGTTTGTGGGTGATAGGTTGTGCTAAAATTCAACCGGGTGCCAAGTTCCTCTTGTAGCTTCTGCCAAAACTTGGAGGTGAACTGACTACCACGATCAGATACTATCTTCTTAGGTACCCCATGAAGACACATAATCCTTGCAAGGTACAATTCTGCTAACCTCATTCCCGTATAGGTGGTGTGTACTGGAATGAAGTGAGCCACTTTAGTGAGGCGGTCGATCATAACACAGATAGAATCGTCTCCTGATGATGTCCGAGGTAAACCGGTGATGAAATCCATCCCGATTTCCTCCCACTTCCATTCTGGGATCTGGAGTGGCTATATTAATCCAGCAGGCCTCTGGTGTTCTACCTTCACTCGCTGGCATACATCGCATAGTGCCACGAACTCGGCTATTTCTCTTTTCATGCTAACCCACCAAAATTTCTCCTTAAGGTCCTGGTACATCTTGGTACTTCCCGAGTGGATAGAATACTGACTCTGATGGGCTTTAGTAAGGATTAAATTCTTCAATTCCTTATCATTTGGCACGCATATCCTGTTGCCCATCCATATGGTTCCGTGGTCATCTTCCGTGAAGTCACGAGATTTTCCAACCCTCATGTTCTTCTTAAGCTCAGTTATGTCGGGATCCGAGGCCTGAGCTATGCGAATTTGGTCTAAGAGTGTAGGTTGGGCTTCAAGAGCGGCCATAAATCAGGATTCGACAATTCCCAGGTTTAGACGCTCTAGGTCCTGTTGTAACTGTTCACATTTCCCTTCTATGTGAATAGAGTTGCAGTAACTCTTTCGGCTCAAAGCATCAGCTACCACGTTAGCTTTGCTAGGGTGATAGTGTGTACTTAGATCATAATCCTTGATCAACTCCAACCACCTTCCCTGACGGAGGTTCAAATCCGGTTGGGTGAAAATGTATTTCAGGCTCTTATGATCCATATATATTTCACATCGATTACCGATGAGGTAATGTTGCCATATTTTCAAAGCATGGACGACTGCTGCTAGTTCCAAGTCATGTGTTGGGTAGTTAGACTCATGAGGCCTCAACTGGCGGGAAGCATAAGCGACCACATTTAGTTCTTGCATCAACACACAACCTAACCCTTGGCGAGATGCGTCGCAATAGACTTGGAAATCCTTGGTTTGATCTCGGCAAGATCAATACAGTGCGGACATCGTTTTCTCTTAAGAGTTTCAAAACTCGGTTGCGCTCGACAGTCCATATAAACTTTTCATCCTTCTTTAACAACTGCTTCAATGGCTAGGCAATCTTTGAGAAGTTCTCGATGAACCGACGGTAATATCCTGCAAGTCCTAGAAAACTCCTTATTTGGGTGACGGTTTTGGGTGGGGTCCATTTGGTTACTGCTTCCACATTGGAAGGATCCACTGTGACTCATTGGGCATTCACGATATGTCCGAGGAATTGCACTTCCTTCAACCAGAAAGCACATTTGCTAAACTTAGCATAGAGCTAGTGGTCTCATAACTTTTTGAGTACCAACCGGAGATGGTGCTCGTGTTCCTCTTCCGACTGGGAGTAGATCAAGATGTCGTCGATGAACACCACGGCAAACTTGTCTAGGAATTCCATGAACACTTTGTTCATCATGTTCATGAAAAAGGCTGGGGGGTTGGTAAGCCAAAAGGACATGACCATACACTCGTACAGACCGTACCGAGTGATAAAAGCGGTCTTGGGAATGTCCTCCTCTCGAATTCTTAGCTGATGATATCCTAATCGCGGGTCTATCTTTGAGAACACCTTTGCTCCCTTTAATTGATCGAACAGATCGTCAATCCTAGGGAGAGGGTACTTGTTCTTGATAGTGACCTCGTTGAGTGCGCGATAGTCGACGCACATCCTTTTGGTCTTGTCCTTTTTTTCCACAAATATTACTGGAGCACCCCAGAGCGATGTGCTCGGGCGGAGGAGGTGGGTTGTTGACAATTGTTCTGGTGTTGTTCTCAGCTGACTCAGTGCTGGTGTTGGTACTGCCGTTCGTAGTGTTCACCATCTGAAGGAGCGGAACCAACAAGGCGGGAGAAGGAGTAAAACAGATTGGACAGAGAAGCTGATCTTTATTACTTGTTTTGATCTGTTCTTTATTTAAAACACTTATAACACACTCAACATCCTTATTTGGACAACCCATACCCACACTTGATACAGGTTGACCACTACCCACGCACAACACTCCTAACACCCAGCAACTAAACAAACAGGAAAACTAGGAAAACGGTAAACTAAGGGTGATGACACTCTAGGGGTCGGAGTGGCTTCCGTGGTCGGTGGAGTCGAAACCACTCCCTTGGGAGTTCCCGTCTTCCTTTTCCTTCGAGCGGCTTCGAGAGCTTGCTAACTCTTCTTTTCTTCCGGGGCTCTTGGAGCTGCCACTGCTACTGCCTTTGTTGCTGCTGGACACAGAGATCCATCCTCCTCCTCTGCTCGGGGCAAGGACCAGAGCAGGAGTAGGATCTAGCATTGGGGCGGGAACTGGGGAAGGTGGCGGTGCAGGAAGGGGAACCCTGGGCGCCAGCTGCATCCGCACCGAAGCCTTGGTGTTCTTCCGAGGTGTGATCCTGATCCGAAGAATGTTGGGAGGTGGAAGTCCTTTCAAGTTGGCGATTTCTCTCTTGAGACGATCCACTTCATCCTTCAAGCTCTTGATCCTTAGGATCTTCTAGTCATTCAAGGCCTTGGCTGCCATGTGAAGATCTGCGTGCATCTTGTCCAGCCCTTCAATCACAGTCCTCATGTGAGAGAAGGTGGTGTCGTTCTCCCCTTCGGCAGATTGGAAGGAGTTGACCGCTGATGAACTTCCACGCTGGGGATGGTACCGGTAGGCAGAGTGGCGGAGACGATAGTTATGCATCTCCCTCATCCGGGCCAACATCAGGTACGCAGCCTCTTGGCAGGCATGCTCATCCGTTCCTCCTGAAGCAGTGACCACCATGTTCGGGATGTTGGTGCCAACAAACCCGTGCATCTCCAGACGGACTTGGTGGGGCAACTCGCTGCCGAATGGTGAGACGACAGTGTACTCAGGAGCATCAGGATAGCCTACTGCCAAGGCCATCCTTTCCAGGTGTGCGATGAATCCCTTCAAACTCTGACCGTTGTGGGTGACTGGACGGCATGCCATCTAGAGAAGACAAGGTAGGGGATCAACGCATGCTCAAATCCAAGTTAGATAAACGGTAAAGGACTCAAGTAAAGTAAACGAGAAGAAGAGGGTTTTTGAGAAACATTTTTATGAGGCTAAGTAAAACTTCTATCGACATCCCCTAGATGATGTGGTAATGCTTAAAAATAGATGCTTTGTTATATTAAGTATAAAATCGGCAATCATACCCTCCTATCTTGACATAGGACTTTGCTCCCTTAAAACCCGACTAACGGTCGAATAAGATTGCAAATGAATTTTTTTTCAAATTTTAGCTTCAAAATCCTATCACTTAGGCTAACATGGTTTTCAAAAGTTTTCTGTTTTCAAAAAGACTCAAAATTCTTCCCAATCCCGAGGAAACAAAAACCCATTTTCCCGAAACGACTCTAAAAGCCAGGACTTATGCATATGAAAAGGTTCAGAGGGCTCCTAAGGTTTTTCCATTCGGCTTTTCCTACGGTCTGGAATTGGCTCTGATACCATCCTGTCACACCCAGAAATTCAGACCCGAATTTTCGAAGCTATATGTGTATTAAAATCTCTGTCCAGGACTAGCCAGGGTACACATACGACAATTGTTGATATTACAGTTCCACATCTTAGAAACATTACAAAAAGAGTACAAAAGAGCAGCGGAAAAAGGAAAAATGGGCCTAAGCCTAAGCTTGAGATAACCACGTGGCTTCAACCCTTCCACAGGCATCTTCCAGAGTGTAGGACAAAGCCTACTCGACTTTGTCTTCTTATTCGGCTTCTTGCTCAGGTTCTGGTGAAGAGGTAAGGATGAGTACTTCCACGTACTCAGCAAGTCACACCGGAAGGGGGAGAGAAATGAATGCAGGGGAGACAAGGGTTTGGCTAAGGTTTGCTTTTGCGCAAACAGCAAGGGTTTTCCAAACAAAAAGGATTTTGAACATAGTCAAAACAACAGTAATTTGAGTAATTAAGGCATTTTGTATCCAACACTGTCCAACATTATCCCCACATTGCGACTGGCCTAGCCCATCCACCTATTCTAGTCATGTTCCATTAATCAGGGTTTTTAAAAGTGTGAGACTAATCACGGTGAGCTCGGTCGATCGCCCCATTACCCACAAGACACAGCCCCACGACACGGTCTCCCGTGCACCAGAATACCACCATGGTACCCCGGAAAGGAAACTTTGATAGGACCTTTCATATAACCCCCCACAAACCAAGCGAACCCCACCAAGGTTTCGCCCCCACTCCCGGACCCTGGGACGTGGGCAGCCTCCCCGAGTGCCTCGGTGAATCCGGCAGCCCAACAACCCTTATACCGGGGCCGACTGAAACTCCATCCCGCTCACCCTTGCCGATGGGTTCGTCAGCTAGGAGAGACTACACTACGGGACCCACCTTACCCATTTTGGCTTGTGGTTTGCACGGTCATTCTCCCGAGGGTTCGCGTGAACCGGTCCTTAATTGCCAAGGGCACCACTAACCAAAACCATAATGCCCACAGCCCACCATTTGTCATATTTTAGTTATTAATCCGGTTCACCAAGATCTCTAATTATCAATCTTCCGAACAGATGTCCAGGAGAGACATATTAAGTGAGAATGACCCATTTAGTGAGCTAGTGAATCTAAGCCAGGCTAAGCATAGCCTAGTTCTGAATCTAATCATATTATTTTCCCAAGTTTAGTCAAAGGGTTTGGAGTGTCAAACCTAAGGCATAATCTAAATATATCGTGTACTATTTCCCATGAAATGACATTATAAAATACATGCAATTTAATAGAGTAAAACATGTGTTTTAGCAAAATGGGAGCAATATGATCAATAATATAGCATGACTTGCCTCGGTCTTCGACTTGGGGGACTTAAGCAACAACCTCAAAGTAAACCGGAACGGCGGAACTACGGGATCAACACGGCAAACAAGCAATTCAACAAAACGGGCTAAAAAAAGCTACTGAAACAGGGAACAAAACTATTTTTAATGGATTCTTGGCATTTTTATGAATTTAATGAAATTTGAATGGCATAAAACGGAGGTCGGATTGAAAAGATATAATTTTTAGAAGTTTTCTGGGTTTTTTACTAAAACAGAAAAATCCTTAATTGATTTATTGCGCAATAAAGCCTGGGAGGCGTCGCAGCCGAGGGCCGACGCCGCGCCGAGGGCCGACGTCGCCGGTCCGCGGGAGCGCCGGTCCACGGTGGACCGGGTCCACGGGTCGGACGGGCGCACCACGTGGCGCACACGTGGTGCCGAGGTGGCGACCACGTGTCGTGCCACACGGGCGAGCGGGGAATGGATGGTGCCGATCGGCCGATGCCGATCGGACGACCGAGAGGAAGGGGCACAGGGCGCGGTCGGCCGGCGATGGCGGCCGGTGGCCGGAGGCCGGTCGGGGCCATTCCGGCGGCGACGCGGGGCGGCGGAGTGCCACGGCTCTCGCGTGTGTGGAGCCACGCGCACCTGCAAAAGGCGACGCGGGCTCAGACCGAGAGGGTGGGAAGGGAGCTCACCGCCGGTACCGTCGGAGTTGGAGAAGATGACAACGGCAACAACGAGATTGGCGGCGAACGGGCATGGGGAGGGGTGACCGAGGTAGCGCAGGCACCAGCGACGAGGAAGGAGGCATCGACGGGGCTCAGGGTGGCTCGAGACGGCGAGAAAAATGCGGCCAAACACCAGCGGCGAGGTCCGGAGCTAGAGCACACGGTGTGGGGGCAAACGAGAGCGAGAGCGGCTTAAGTGAAGGTGTGGGAAGGACGGTGAGGCCACGGCGACGATTTTAAAGGGGATGGGGAGGTCGGTGGCGACCGGATAAGGGTGTAATTGTTCGCCAGAGAGAAATTTGGGAAAATAATGGCCGGCGATTAACTCCGGCCATTAGGGCGTGCGGGAGCGGCGGCCGAGGGGTTTTAAGGTCGATGGGAGAAGCGGGGAGTTAAGGCGGCGGGATCCCGAGGCGTGGGGGAGGCGGGCACGTGAGATCCGAGCGGAGAGGGGCGGAGGAAATGGTGCCGGGGCGGCCAGAGGTAGGGGACGACCCTGACAGGTGGGCCCCACCTGTCGGCGTCCCGGTGTAATGGGGGAGGCAAAATGGACTTATTCGCGGGCGCGAGGGACTAACAGGGCGTGGCCTTCGGCCGGCCCGTGGGAGAGGAGAGAGAGGGGCGCGTGGGTGGGAACGATCGGGCCGTCGGCCTGGCGCGCGCGGGGATGGGATGGGCCTGAAGGGTTACGCGGAGGCTACGCTAGCCGAAAAACAAAAACTTTTAACCGCGCAAATCAGGAACAGTTGCAAGTAAGGGCTGATAGATCATTACCGATTGGAGTATGCGCGGAAATAGCCAATCGTGGCTATCCGGCTGAACGTGCCGCCGACGACATGACCAATTCCCGCAAGCCGACAGCCGATTCCTGGGGACAGCTGATTCACCAATCAGCCGATTCTCCGAGTCGTCTGACCGCGTTCTCGCGCCTCGCTCCGATGCGCTCGACCGCAGCCGATTCCACCACAGTCGTTTCATAGCCGATCAACAGCGCGCAACATAGCAGCGCCTCTACCGGTATCGACACGTCTGGGGACAGAACGCCGAACACCCGTGTGCTAGCACGCAATGCAAGGCTAGAGTTTTGGCTCGTAACTGGGAGGGTTTTCGTGGAGATAGATCTCGGCGACTTGTTGCACCAAGTCAGATTGATTTCGGCGCAATGCAAATCAATTGATCTACTTGATGTATCTCAGCTCTCCATCCCTCGCCGCTTTATATAGAGTTGGCCGACTGGGACTAGTGGCCCATCAGGACTCTATTCTGAATCGGATCTCATCCGAATCTCATAGAGTTGGCCGCCCATACGTCGTAAGACCATAGGACTCTATCCGATTGGATCCCTATCCGGTCGAGACGTATTCAAGTCCAACTCGAATGTCTGTTCTTATCCCCTTAAGCGTGTGACCCTATAGGTTCAGGTATACTCGGTTTCGGCTATAGTCTAACTTAGCCGATCGTTGGCTCGAGTCCAACTCAGCCGACCTGTCAACAGCGGCGCCTAGCAGCACATATTGACATCATAGTATACAAGAATATAATATCGGCTCTGATTTGTCCATGTTTATTGATTTGGTATCTCCATACCCATGATCTATGGGACATGATCATCAATCAATAAGCATGCCGATCTTAGAATCATATTAGTTCCAATAATATGATATATGGTCAGGGATCATTTAGAAATAGATTCATACATATCTAGTCTCATAAATAAGTCACGTACTTATTGATCAATACAAGATGTCTATTTTATGGAACTGAATAACACTTTATTCATTAATACATAAACATTGACGTGATATCTAACATCTCCAAGTTGCCTCTAGGGCATATCACTAACAATCTCCAACTTGCAGTAGAGTCAATCATGTAAGTATCTAATACCCATTGCTCTTGTGTGCGCCTCATGTTTTGGCTGAGGGAGAGGTTTTGTCAGCGGATCGGCTATGTTGAGATCCGTGTGCACTTTGCATATCTTGACATCACCTCTGTCCACTATCTCACGGATGAGATGATATCGCCGAAGTATGTGTTTGGACTTCTGATGTGACCTCGGCTCCTTGGCTTGCGCAATGGCTCCACTATTATCACAATAGAGAGACATTGGACCATTAGTACTAGTCATCACACCAAGCTCAGAAACGAATTTGTTGATCCAAACAGCTTCCTTTGCAGCTTCCGAAGCAGCAATGTACTCGGCCTCCGTTGTAGAATCAGCAACGTATCCCGCTTGGAACTCTTCCCTGATCGCGCCTTGGTTCGCAGTAACACGAACCCGATTGCGATCTATAATCATCCTTGTCTGTTTGGAAGCTAGCATCGGTGTAACCACTTACAACGAGCTCTTCTTCACCTCCATAGACTAGGAACATATCCTTAGTTCTTCTCAAGTACTTAAGGATATTCTTTACGGCAGTCCAGTGACCTTCACCTGGATCTGACTGGTATCTGCTCGTAGGACTCAAAGCGTACGAGACATCTGGGCGTGTACACAGCATGGAATACATGATGGATCCAATTGCGGAAGCATATGGAACCATACCCATCTTATTCCGCTCATCATGTGTCTGAGGACACTGATTCTTGCTAAGATTAATGCCATGTGACATGTGTTAGTGATATGCCCTAGAGGCAACATGGAGATGTTGGATATCATGTCAATGTTTATGTATAAATGAATAAAGTGTTATTCAGTTCCATGAAATAGACATCTTGTATTGATCAATAAGTACGTGACTTATTTATGAGACTCGATATGTATGAATCTATTTCTAAACGATCCCTGATCATATGTCATATTATTGGAACAAATATGATTCTAAGATCGGCATGTTTATTGATTGATGATCATGTCTCATAGATCATGGGTATGGAGATACCAAATCAATAAACATGGACATATGTGTTAGAGAACACATTGTTGGATAGACCCACCATGAGACACTACAGAATTAATGTGCCATTAGTTGGTCTCGAGGTAGTGTTGGTACAAAGTCCTTAGACCGAGACACCATGGATTCCAACATGTGTAGTATCCTACTTTGGGACTACCAAACGCTATTCCGTAATCGGATAGTTATAAAGGTAGTTTTTGGGTTTGCTATGAAACATGGAGTGGGATGTGAGTGATCAAGATGGAATTTGCCCCTCCTTTGGAGAGATATCTCGGCCCCTCGAGGTAATGGATTATGGAAATGCATGGCCATGCTAAGTTGATTGAGGAGTCAATCAACGACGCATAATCCAATACGGTTCGAGTGAATGGTTAAGCTATTGAAGGGATGGCACACATCTTGCCTATAGCTTAACCGGTATCGTGAGGCAAAGGGATTTGTGTACACATTACAGGTTCGAGCCGATATTATATTCTTGTATACTATGGTGTCAATATGTGCTGCTAGGCGCCGCTATTGACAGTCGGCTGAGTTGGACTCGAGCCGACGATCGGCTAAGTTAGACTATAGCCGAAACCGAGTATACCTGAACCTGCTGTGGTCGCACGCTTAAGGGGATAGAATAGCTATTCGAGTTGGACTCGGATACGGCTCGATCGGATAGGGATCCGATCGGATAGAGTCCTATGGGCTTACGACGTATGGGCGGCCAACTCTATGAGATACGGATGAGATCCGATTCAAAATAGAGTCCTAATCGGCCACTAGTCCCGTCGGCCAACTCTATATAAAGGAGGGAGGGTGGAGAGCTGAATAGACATCAATTGCATCGCGTGCAACAGAAGTCGCCGAGATCAATCTCCACGGAAACCCTCCCCACTTTCGAGCCAAACCCTAGCCTTGCATCGCGTGCTAGCACTCGGGTGTACGGCTCGTCCCCGGACGTGTGGATACCGGTAGAGGCGCCGCTACGTTGCGCGCTTTTGATCGGCTGGATCGGCCGCAATCGGAGCGATTGGCCGTGGTGGAATCGGCCGCGGGCCGGGCGCATCGGAGCGAGGCGTGAGAACGCGGCCGGACGACTCGAATCGGGCCGATTGGCGAATCGGCCGCTCTCCGGAATCGGCTACGCTGTTCTGGATCGGATTGCCCTGATTGGTTATTCCGCTGCACTCTACTCCAATCGGTAACGATCTATCCGCTAAAAGTTTTTGTTTTTGGCTAGCGTAGCCTCCGCGTAACCCTACAGTGGTATCAGAGCTAATCTTGCTTAGTTCGGGTTTTAGATTGGATCTGGAACAAGTTTTGCGCACGGGTTGATTAGATCAATCGGTTTTACGGGATCGTTGAGGAGAGTAGATGGTAATTGCGTTCCTTGATAGTGTATCGGAACGACGTAATGTGATTACGTCGAAGCAATTTCCAAATAACTCGGTTTGAGTTGGGTTCGAGATAGCGTTCCTTGATAGTGTATCGGAACGGTATAATGTGATTATACCGAAGCTATCTCGTAGTCCGACTTTGTTGCTGCCTCGCGCCTACGCAAACCATCTCCCTTGATAGTACCCCCTTATAGGTCGTCTCGATGCCGTATCTCTGCGATAGGTAGAAAACGTTTCTACGCCTAACTTGTTTTTGCAGAGAATGCTTTGAGATGGTATGGCCCTATTGTATGTATGAGATGCATGTGATGCATGTAATATTCTTTCATATGTGCAATCCCCGTAATATTCTTTCATACGTGCAATGCTTGTAATATTCTTTCACGACTGCGAGTCGATGTAATCTTCAATTAGAGCTTCTATAGTAGTAGCTTAGTTTGAAGATATCAAGCATTCGACACTTGGAAGATGGTGCCGAAGATGGAGATCCTCAGCGCCGACATGGAGATGGAGATCACCATGTGAAGGGGGCCATACTATTTCATTATATGCTATTCTTCTTGCTTTCATATGTGATATGTTTGTTTGATAGGATAGCATCCCTCTCAAAATTAAGTAGTAATGATGCCCTTCCAAATGTTGCACTGCCACCGTTATGCTCGTCAATGGTGGGTCCGCCAAAGCAGAGTGCCATTCTCTATCATAACACGAGGGGTATATGTCGACATATACATGCAGGAGCATTTGGTTTACTTAACAAGGCTATCAAAACAGTTTTGGGCCTTGGGGCATAGGTTGGCGCCGGGCATGGAGATGCCACACCGACAACAAGAGTCACATAGAGATGTGATTAGCAAGGTGTTTCTTACCGATGTTACTAATTTTCTAGCAGTGATGCCAAAGCTCACTAGAAAATTAATTAACATGTGGATCTTGACCCAATACGTAACCTAGAGGGAAGGTGGAAAATACGTAATGGGAGTCTAATGTTAAATTGTTTAACAATAGACATAGCATAAACATTGTGCTAAACTTTGCTTTTTCGTTGTGGAATAAATGGCGGCTAATACTACACCCAGTACCTTTAATTTGCTATCTATTCTCGAAAAGGAAAAATTAAATGGAACAAACTTTATGGATTGGTATCGCAACTTGAGAATTGTTCTCAAGCAAGAGCGTAAGGAGTACGTTCTTGAAGTACCCTATCCCGAGGATTTGCCAACTAATGCCACCGCAACCGCACGGAGGGCTTATGAGAAGCACACTAATGATGCCCTAGATATAAGCTGTCTCATGCTTGCTACAATGTCCCCCGAGCTTCGGAAGCAATATGAGAGCAGCGATGCTCACACTATTATTCGGGACTGCGTGGCATGTTTGAGAACCAAGCTCGGGCCGAGAGGTTCAACACCTCAAAGTCCTTGTTTGCGTGCAGAGCTTGTTGAGGGAATCCCGTCATCCGCATGTGATAAAGATGATTGGCTACATTGAGAGTCCGGAAAAGCTGGGTTTTCCCTTAGCCAAGAGTTGGCTACCGATGTGATTCTCCGGCCGCTCCCTCCGAGCTTCGAGCCATTCATATTAAATTATCACATGAACAATATGGATAGGACCTTGGCTGAATTGCATGGGATGCTAAAGACAGTGAGGAGAGTATCCAGAAAAACGGTCATCATGTGATGATGATGCGAAAGCTAAGCGCAAACCACTGTCAAGAAACTTTGCACCAAGAGGAAGTTAACTCCCGATGAGATCGCGAGTGCCTCTAATGCAAAGAAGGGCAAGAAAGGGTCGGCGGCATCGATGCCGTTTTCTTCTACTTGCAGGAGGAGACAGCTTGGAAAAGGAACTGCAAGAAGTACATGGAGGATCTCAAGAAGAAGCAAAGTATGACTTGCCGGTATTAATGTTATAGACATTAATCTTGCTACTTCACCTACGACTCTTGGGTATTTGATACCGGATCGTAGCTCATATTTGCAAATCGTTGCGGGAATGAGAGGAAGTAGAGGATTGAGAAGGGGCGAGGTGAACTGCGCGTCGGCAATGGAGCAAGCGTTGCTACGATTCTTGTCGGCACATACCACTTCATCTACCTTCGGGATTAGTTTTGGAATTAAATAATTGTTATTGTGTTCCAACACTATGTCAAAACGTTATTTCCGCTTCATGTTTGCAAGCGGAAGGATATGATTTTAGATCAATGAACAATGGTTGTTCAATATATCTCGAGATATGTTCTATTTTCATGCTCCATTGGTGAATGGATTATACGTTTTGAATCTTGAAGCGTCTCCCATCTATAACATTAATACGAAAGGCAACTCTCTAATGATATAAACCCCACGTTTATCGGCATTGTCGCTTAGGCCATATAAATACGAAACGCATGGAGAAGCTCCATAAGGATGGATTGCTTCACTCTTTTGATTTTGAATCATTTGAGACATGTGAATCTTGTTTACTTGGTAAGATGACAAAGGCACCTTTGACGGGACACAGTGAAAGAGCAAGTGACTTGTTGGCACTCGTACATACCGATGTATGTGGACCAATGAGCTCAACGGCCGAGGTGGTTATCGTACTTCATTACCTTTACCGATGACTTTAGTAGATATGGTTATATCTACTTAATGAGGCATAAGTCCGAATCCTTTGAAAAGTTCAAAGAATTCCGAATGAAGTACTAATCATTTAGGGAAAACAATCAAGTTTCTACGATCGATCGTGGAGGGGAATACTTGAGCCAAGAGTTTGGTAATCATCGAAAGATTGTGGAATTGTTCCACGTTAACTCCGCCAGAACTTCACAATGGAACGGAGTGTCCGACGGAGAAATCGCACCTTGTTGGACATGGTGCGGTCGATGATGAGCCAAAGTGATCTTCCGTTATCTTTTCGGGGATATGCTCTTGAAACACTGCGCTCACACTAAATAGAGTTCCATCTAAGTCGGTTGAAAAGACACCATATGAGATATGGACAGGGCAACCCCTAGTTTGTCTTTTCTCAAAATATGGGGATGCGAAGCTTATGTAAAACGTTCTGATACCCGACAAGCTCACACCCAAATCGACAAGTGCTTCTTTGTGGGATATCCTAAGGAAACTAAGGGATATTACTTTTATAATCGGGAACAAGGCAAAGTGTTTGTCGCCCGACACGGTGTCTTCTTGGAGAAAGAGTTTCTTTCAAGAAGGGTTAGTGGGAGCAGGGTGCATCTTGAAGAAGTTCAAGAAACACCGAAAATGTTTCGCGACCACGGAACCACAACGGAGGTGCAAAGTGTTGCGCCACCGGTTGTAGATACACCAGCCCCACGGAGGTCCGAAAGATCACGTCGTGCACACAGTACACAGTGCGGAACAACGTGATATATTGTTGTTGGACAATGATGAACCTAAGACCTATGAGGAAGCGATGGTGGGACTCGATTCCAACAAGTGGCTTGGAGCCATGAAATCCGAAATAGAATCCATGTACGACAATCAAGTTTGGAACTTGGTTGATCCACTCGATGGTGTCAAAACCATTGAGTGTAAATGGGTTTTTAAGAAAAGGCCGATATGGATGGAAATGTTCACATCTATAAGGCGCGATTGGTGGCGAAAGGTTTTAAACAGATTCAAGGAGTTGATTATGATGAAACCTTCTCGCCCGTCGCAATGCTTAAATCTATTCGGATTATCCTAGCGATTGCTGCATATTTCGATTATGAGATATGGCGAGATGGATGTCAAAACGGCTTTCCTGAATGGAAACCTAAGCGAGGATGTATACATGATACAACCTCGGGGTTTTGTCGATCCAGAATCGCCGGAAAGATATGCAAGCTACGAAATCCATTTATGGATTGAAGCAAGCATCTCGGAGTTGGAATATTCGTTTTGATGAAGTAATCAAAGGGTTTGGTTTCATCAAAAATGAAGAAGAGGCCTGTGTTTACAAAAAGGTCGAGTGGGAGCGCAATTGTATTTCTAATCTTATATGTGGATGACATATTGCGATTGGAAATGATATCCCTATGCTTGAATCCGTCAAGTCTTCATTGAAAAATAGTTTTTCCATGAAAGACTTAGGGAGGTAGCATATATATTGGGCATTCGGATCTATAGAGATAGATCCAAGAGGCTAATTGGATTAAGCCAAAGTACATACATTGACAAGGTGTTGAAAAGGTTCAACATGCATGATTCCAAGAAAGGTTTCTTGCCTATGTCACATGGCATCAATCTTAGCAAGAATCGGTGTCCTCGGACACATGATGAGCGGAATAAGATGGGTATGGTTCCATATGCTTCGGCAATTGGATCCATCATGTATGCCATGCTTTGTACACGCCTGCATGTCTCGTACGCTTTGAGTGCTATGAGCAGATACCGTCGAGATCCAGGTGAAGGTCACTGGATGCCAAAGAATATCCTTAAGTACTTGAGAAGAACTAAGGATATGTTCCTAGTCTATGGAGGTGAGGAAGAGCTCGTTGTAAGTGGTTACACCGATGCTAGCTTCCAAACGACAAGGATGATTATAGATCGCAATTTGGGTTCGTGTTCTGCCTGAATGGAGCGCGATCATGGAAGAGTTCCAAGCGGGATACTGTTGCTGATTCTACAACGGAGGCCGAGTACATTGCTGCTTCAAGCGCAAAGGAGGCTGTTTGGATCAAGAAATTCGTTTCGAGCTTGGTGTGATGACTAGTATGACTGGTCCAATGTCTCTCTATTGTGACAATAGTGGAGCCATTGCGCAAGCCAAGGAGCCGAGGTCACATCGAAGTCCAAACACATACTTCGGCCATATCATCTCATCCGCGAGATTGTGGACAGAGGTGATGTCAAGATATGCAAAGTGCACACGGATCTCAACATAGCCGATCCGCCGACAAAACCTCTCCCTCACCGAAGCATGAGGCGCACACAAGAGCAATGGGTATTAGATACTTACATGATTGACTCTAGTGCAAGTGGGAGATTGTTAGTGATATGCCCTAGAGGCAACATGGAGATGTTGGATATCACGTCAATGTTTATGTATAAATGAATAAAGTGTTATTCGGTTCCATGAAATAGACATCTTGTATTGATCAATAAGTACGTGACTTATTTATGAGACTCGATATGTATGAATCTATTTCTAAACGATCCCGATCATATGTCATATTATTGGAACAAATATGATTCTAAGATCGGCATGTTTATTGATTGATGATCATGTCTCATAGATCATGGGTATGGAGATACCAAATCAATAAACATGGACATATGTGTTAGAGAACACATTGTTGGATAGACCCACCATGAGACACTACGGAATTAATGTGCCATTAGTTGGTCTCGGTAGTGTTGGTACAAAGTCCTTAGACCTGAGATCACCATGGATTCCAACATGTGTAGTAGCCTACTTTGGGACTACCAAACGCTATTCCGTAATGCGGATAGTTATAAAGGTAGTTTTCGGGTTTGCTATGAAACATGGAGTGGGATGTGAGTGATCAAGATGGAATTTGTCCCTCCTTTGGAGAGATATCTCGGGCCCTCGAGGTAATGGATTATGGACATGCATGGCCATGCTAAGTTGATTGAGGAGTCAATCAACGACGGATAATCCAATACGGTTCGAGTGAATGGTTAAGCTATTGAAGGGATGGCACACATCTTGCCTATAGCTTAACGGTATCGTGAGGCAAAGGGATTTGTGTACACATCACAGGTTCAGAGCCGATATTATATTCTTGTATGCTTTGGTGTCAATATGTGCTGCTAGGCGCCGCTATTGGGTCGGCTGAGTTGGACTCGAGCCGACGATCGGCTAAGTTAGACTATAGCCGAAACCGAGTATACCTGAACCTCGGGTCGCACGCTTAAGGGGATAGAATAGATATTCGAGTTGGACTCGGATACGGCTCGATCGGATAGGGATCCGATCGGATAGAGTCCTATGGGCTTACGACGTATGGGCGGCCAACTCTATGAGATACGGATGAGATCCGATTCAAAATAGAGTCCTAATTGGCCACTAGTCCCAGTCGGCCAACTCTATATAAAGGAGGGAGGGGTGGAGAGCTGCGGTACGTCAATTGCATCGCGTGCAACAGAAGTCGCCGAGATCAATCTCCACGGAAACCCTCCCCACCTTCGAGCCAAACCCTAGCCTTGCATCGCATGCTAGCACACGGGTGTACGGCGTTCGTGCCCGGACGTGTGGATACCGGTAGAGGCGCCGCTACGTTGCGCGCGTTGATCGGCTTCGATCGGGGTAATCGGAGCGATCGGCCGTGGTGGAATCGGCTGCGGCGGGCGCACGGAGCGAGGCGTGAGAACGCGGCCGGATGACTCGAATCGGCTGATTGGCGAATCGGCCGTCTCCGGGAATCGGCTACACTATTCCGGATCGGATTGCCCCGATTGGTTATTCCGCTGCACTCTACTCCAATCAGTAACGATCTATCGGCCCTTACTTGCAAGTGTTCCTGGTTTGCGCGGTAAAAGTTTTTGTTTTTGGCTAGCGTAGCCTCCGCGTAACCCTACAACATGGGCAAGAAACCTTTCTTGGAATCATGCGTGTTGAACCTTTTCAACACCTTGTCAATGTATGTACTTTGGCTTAATCCAATTAGCCTCTTGGATCTATCTCTATAGATCCGAATGCCCAATATGTATGCTGTCTCCCCTAAGTCTTTCATGGAAAAACTATTTTTCAATGAAGACTTGACGGATTCTAGCATAGGGATATCATTTCCAATCAGTAATATGTCATCCACATATAAGATTAGAAATACAATTGCACTCCCACGACCTTTTGTAAACACAGGCCTCCTCTTCGTTTTTGATGAAACCAAACCCTTTGATTACTTCATCAAAACGAATATTCCAACTCCGAGATGCTTGCTTCAATCCATAAATGGATTTCGTAGCTTGCATATCTTTCTAGGCGATTCGGATCGACAAAACCCGAGGTCGTATCATGTATACATCCTCGCTTAGGTTTCCATTTAGGAAAGCCGTTTTGACATCCATCCGCCATATCTCATAATCGAAATATGCAGCAATCGCTAGGATAATCCGAATAGATTTAAGCATTGCGACGGGCGAGAAGGTTTCATCATAATAACCTCCTTGAATCTGTTTAAAACCTTTCGCCACCAATCACGCCTTATAGATGTGAACATTTCCATCCGTATCGGCCTTTTCTTAAAAACCCATTTACACTCAATGGTTTTGACACCATCAGTGGATCAACCAAGTTCCAAACTTGATTGTCGTACATGGATTCTATTTCGGATTTCATGGCATCAAGCCACTTGTTGGAATCGGGTCCCACCATCGCTTCCTCATAGGTCTTAGGCTCATTGTTGTCCAACAACAATATATCACGTTGTTCCACACCTATGTACTGTCAAGTGCACGACGTGATCTTTCGGACTCCGTGGGCTGGTGTATCTACAACGGTGGCGCAACACTTTGCTCCTCCCTGTTGTGGTTTCGTGGTCGCCGAAACATTTTCGATGTTTCTTGAACTTCTCCAAGATGCACCCTGCTCCCACTAACCCTTCTTGAAAGAAACTCTTTCTCCAAGAAAACACCGTGTCGGGTGACAAACACTTTGCCTTGTTCCCGATTATAAAAGTAATATCCCTTAGTTTCCTTAGGATATCCCACAAAGAAGCACTTGTCGATTTGGGTGTGAGCTTGTCGACCGTAAACGTTTTACATAAGCTTCGCATCCCCAAATTTTGAGAAAAGACAAACTAGGGGTTGCCCGTCCATATCTCATATGGTGTCTTTTCAACTAACTTAGATGGAACTCTATTTAGTGTGAGCGCAATGTTTCAAGAGCATATCCCCGGAGGATAACGGAAGATCACTTTGGCTCATCATCGACCGCACCATGTCCAACAAGGTGCGATTTCTCCGTTCGGACACTCCGTTCCATTGTGGAGTTCTGGCGGAGTCAAGCGTGGAACAATTCCACAATCTTTCGATGATTACCAAACTCTTGGCTCAAGTATTCCCTCCACGATCGATCGTAGAAACTTGATTGTTTTCCCTAAATGATTCTGTACTTCATTCTGAAATTCTTTGAACTTTTCAAAGGATTCGGACTTATGCCTCATTAAGTAGATATAACCATATCTACTAAAGTCATCGGTAAAGGTAATGAAGTACGATAACCACCTCCGGCCATTGAGCTCATTCGTCCACATACATCGGTATGTACGAGTGCCAACAAGTCACTTGCTCTCTCACCGTGTCCCGTGAAAGGTGCCTTTGTCATCTTACCAAGTAAACAAGACTCACATGTCTCAAATGATTCAAAATCAAAAGAGTGAAGCAGTCCATCCTTATGGAGCTTCTCCATGTGTTTCTTATTTATATGGCCTAAGCGACAATGCCGGATAAACGTGGGGTTTGTATCATTAGAGAGTTGCCTTTGTGTATTAATGTTATAGATGGGAGATGCTTCAAGATTCAAAACGTATAATCCATTCACCAATGGAGCATGAAAATAGAACATATCTCTAAGATATATTAAACAACCATTGTCCATTGATCTAAAATCATATTCTTCCGCTTGCAAACATGAAACGGAAATAACGTTTTGACATAGTGTTGGAATACAATAACAATTATTTAATTCCAAAACTAATCCCGAAGGTAGATGAAGTGGTACTGTGTCGAAAGAATCGTAGCAACGCTTGCTCCACCGCCGACGCGCAGTTCACCTCGCCCATTCTTAAGCCTCTACTTCTTCTCATTCCTTGCAACAATTTGCAAATATGAGCTACCGATCCGGTATCAAATACCCAGGAGTCGTAGGTGAAGTAGCAAGATTAATGTCTATAACATTAATACCGGCGAAGTCATACTTTGCTTCTTTTTGAGATCCTCCATGTACTTCTTGCAGTTCCTTTTCCAGTGGCTGTCTCCTTGCAAGAGAAGCAAACGGCATCGATGCCGCCGACCCCTTCTTGCCCTTCTTTGCATTAGAGGCACTCGCGATCTCATCGGGAGTTAACTTCCTCTTGGTGCAAAGTTTCGGACAGTGGTTTGCGCTTAGCCTTCTACATCATCATCACATGATGACCGTTTTTCGGATACTCTCCTCACTGTCTTTAGCATCCCATGCAATTCAGCCAAGGTCTTATCCATATTGTTCATGTGATAATTTAATATGAATGGCTCGAAGCTCTGAGGGAGCGACGGAGAATCATATCGTACCCAACTCTTGGCTAAGGGGAAACCTAGTTTCTCAAGACTCTCGATATAGCCAATCATCTTTATCACATGCGGACGACGGGATTCCCTCAACAAGCTCGCACGCAAACAAGGACTTTGAGGTGTTGAACCTCTCGGCCCGAGCTTGGTTCTCAAACATGCCACGCAGTCCCTGAATAATAGTGTGAGCATCGCTGCTCTCATATTGCTTCTGAAGCTCAGGGGACATTGTAGCAAGCATGAGACACCTTATATCTAGGGCATCATTAGTGTGCTTCTCGTAAGCCCTCCGTGCGTTGCGGTGGCATTATTAGGCAAATCTTCCGGATAAGGTACTTCAATAACGTACTCCTTACGCTCTTACTTGAGAACAATTCTCAAGTTGCGATACCAATCCATAAAGTTTGTTCCGTTTAATTTTTCCTTTTCAAGAATAGATCGCAAATTAAAAGCACCGAGTGTAGTATTAGCCACCATTTATTCTACAACAGAAAAAGCAAAGTTTAGCACAATGTTTATGCTATGTCTATTGTTAAACAATTTAACATTAGACTCCCATTACGTATTTTACACCTTCCCTCTAGGTTACGTATTGGGTCAAGATCCACATGTTAGTTAATTTTCTAGTGAGCTTTGGTATCACTGCTAGAAGATTAACAACATCGGTAAGCAACTCCTTGCTAATCACATCTCTATGTGACTCTTGTTGTTGGTGTGGCATCTCCATGCCCGGCGCCAACCTATGCCCCAAGGCCCAAAACTGTTTTGATAGCCTTGTTAAGTAAACCAAATGCTCTTTTGTATATGTCCGACATATACCCCTCGTGTTATGATAGAGAATGGAACTCGCTTTGGCGGACCCACCATTGACGAGCATAACGGTGACGGGTGCAACATTTGGAAGGGCATCATTACTACTTAATTTTGTGAGGGATGCTATCCTATCAAACAAACATATCACATATGAAAGCAGGTAGAATAGCATATAATGAAATAGTATGGCCCCCTTCACATGGTGATCTCCATCTGCATGCCGGCGCTGAGGATCTCCATCTTCGGCACCATCTTCCAGTGTGCATGATGCTTGATTTCTTCAAACTAAGCTACTACTATAGAAGCTCTAATTGAAGATTACATCGACTCGTAGGTCGTGAAAGAATATTACAAGCATTGCACGTATGAAAGAATATTACAGGGATTGCACATATGAAAGAATATTACATGCATCACATGCATCTCATACATACAATAGGGCCATACCATCTCAAAGCATTCTTTGCAAAAATAAGTTAGGCGTAGAAACGTTTTCTACCTATCGCAGAGAAACGTCATCGAGACGACCTATAAGGGGTACGCACACAGCGGTCCCGAAATCCATAGTTCCAATATATGAAATTGCTTACGGAAACCATATCGGCATAATCACGTTATGCCGTCCCGATACACTATCAAGGGAGATGGTTTGCGTAGGCGCGAGGCAGCAAACAAGATCAGACTACGAGATAGCTTCGGCATAATCACATTATACCATTCTGATACACTATCAACGAATGCTATCTCGAACCCGACTCAAACCGAGTTCTATGGATATTGCTTCGACATAATCACATTACGCCGTTCCGATACACTATCAAGGAACGCAATTACCATTAACTCTCCTCATAAGATCCCATAAAACCGATTGATCTAATCAAACCGTGTGCAAAACATGTTCCAGATCCAATCTAAAAACTGAACTAAGCAAGATTAGCTCTGATACCACTGAAGGGTTACGCGGAGGCTACGCTAGCCGAAAAACAAAAACTTTTAACCACGCAAACCAGGAACACTTGCAAGTAAGGGCCGATAGATCGTTACCGATTGGAGTATGCAAAGTGGAAATAGCCAATCGTGGCTATCCGGTCCGGAACTATGCCGGCCGACGACAGCCCGATTCCCGCAAGCCGACACCGATTCCCGGGACAGCCGATTCACCAATCAGCCGATTCGCCGAGTCGTCGACCGCGTTTCGCGCCTCGCTCCGATGCGCTCGACCGCAGCCAATTCCACCACAGCTGATTCGTAGCCGATCAACAAAGACGCATCGTAGCAGCGCTCACGGTATCCACACGTCCGGAGACAGGACGCCGAACACCCGTGTGCTAGCACGCGATGCAAGGCTTGGGTTTTGTCTCGGAAGTGGGAGGGTTTCCGTGGAGATAGATCTCGGCGACTTGTTGCACCAAGTCAGATTGATTTTGGTGCAATGCAAATCAATTGATCTACTTGATGTATCTCAGCTCTCCACCCCTCGCCCCTTTATATAGAGTTGGCCGACTGGGACTAGTGGCCGATCAGGACTCTATTGACACCATAGTATACAAGAATATAATATCGGCTCTGAACCTGTAATGTGTACACAAATCTCTTTGCCTCATGATACCAATTAAGCTATAGGCAAGATGTGTGCCATCCCTTCAATAGCTTAACCATTCACTCGAACCGTATTGGATTATACATCGCTTGATTGACTCCTCAATCAACTTAGCATTGCCATGCATTTCCATAATCCATTACCTCGAGGGGCCCAGAGATATCTCTCTAAAGGAGGGGCAAATTCCATCTTGATCACTCATGTCCCACTCCATGTTTCATAGCAAACCCGAAGACTACCTTTGTAACTACCCAGTTACGGAATAGCGTTTGGTAGTCCCAAAGTAGGCTACTACACATGTTGGAATCCATGGTGATCTCAGGTCTAAGGACTTTGTACCAACACTACCTGAGACCAAATAATGGCACATTAGTTCCTGTAGTGTCTCATGGTGGGTCTATCGAACAATGTGTTCTCTAACACATATGTCCATGTTTATTGATTTGGTATCTCCATACCCATGATCTATGAGACATGATCATCAATCAATAAACATGCCGATCTTAGAATCATATTAGTTCCAATAATATGATATATGATATAGAATCATATTAGTTCCAATAAACATGTCGATCCTAGAGGCAACATGGAGATGTTGGATATCACGTCAATGTTTATGTATTTATGAATAAAGTGTTATTCAGTTCCATGAAATAGACATCTTGTATGAATATGTATGAATCTATTTCTAAACGATCCCTGATCATATGTCATATTGTTGGAACAAATATGATTCTAAGATCGGCATGTTTATTGATTGATGATCATGTCTCATAGATTATTGGTATGAAGATACCAAATCAATAAACATGGACATATGTGTTGGAGAACACATTGTTGGATAGACCCACCATGAGACACTACAGGAATTAATGTGCCATTAGTTGGTCTCGTGTAGTGTTGGTACAAAGTCCTTAGACCCGAGATCACCATGGATTCCAACATGTGTAGTAGCCTACTTTGGGACTACCAAACGCTATTCCGTAATCGGGTAGTTATAAAGGTAGTTTTCGGGTTTGCTATGAAACATGGAGTGGGATGTGAGTGATCAAGATGGAATTTGCCCCTCCTTTGGAGAGATATCTCGGGCCCTCGAGGTAATGGATTATGGAAATGCATGGCCATGCTAAGTTGATTGAGGAGTCAATCAACGATGATAATCCAATACGGTTCGAGTGAATGGTTAAGCTATTGAAGGGATGGCACACATCTTGCCTATAGCTTAACCGGTATCGTGAGGCAAAAGGATTTGTGTACACATTGTGTTCAGAGCCGATATTATATTCTTGTATACTATGGTGTCAATATGTGCCGCTAGGCGCGCCGTGTGACAGTGGGCCGAGTTGGACTCGAGCCGACGATCGGCTAAGTTAGGACTATAGCCGAAACCGAGTATACCCGAACCTACGTGGTCGCACGCTTAAGGGGATAAGAACAGGCATTCGAGTTGGACTCGGATACGGCTCGATCGGATAGGGATCCGATCGGATAGAGTCCTATGGGCTTACGACGTGTGGGCGGCCAACTCTATGAGATACGGATGAGATCCGATTCAAAATAGAGTCCTAATCGGCCACTAGTCCCAGTCGGCCAACTCTATATAAAGGAGGGAGGGGTGGAGAGCTGCGGTACGTCAATTGCATCGCGTGCAACGTAAGTCGCCGAGATCAATCTCCACGGAAACCCTCCCCACCTTCGAGCCAAACCCTAGCCTTGCATCGCGTGCTAGCACACGGGTGTACGGCGCTCGTGCCGGGACGTGTGGATACCGGTAGAGGCGCCGCTACGTTGCGCGCCGTTGATCGGCTGGATCGGCTTCGGCCTGGCGCATCGGAGCGAGGCGTGAGAACGCTGCGCGACGACTCGAATCGGCTGATTAGCGAATTGGCTGTCTCCGGGAATCGGCTACACCGTTCCGGATCGGATTGCCCCGATTGGCTATTCCGCCGCACTCTACTCCAATCGGTAACGATCTATCGGCCCTTACTTGCAAGTGTTCCTGGTTTGCGCGGTAAAAGTTTTGTTTTCGGCTAGCGTAGCCTCCGCGTAACCCTTCAACCAAGTGATGTGAAGTGCAGGGGAAAAAAACCGTAGGAGTAGCCGACCCAACGTACGCATGTTAGGAAGTCTTGCCGACCTCGGACCGCCTTGCCCGACCTCACCGACCTCGGACCGTCTCGCCTGACCTCGTGGACCTCGGACCGTCTTGCCTGACCTTGCTGACCTTAGACAGTCTCGCTCGACCTCGCTGACCTTGGACCATCTCACCCAACCTCGCCGACCTCGGACTGTCGAGTCCGATTCGCCCGATCTTGTCAACGTCGCGCCAATTCGCCCGACTAGTCTAACATCCAACTACCGAAAAATGGATTTGGCTAGTCGGAACTCAGGGATCCTCCGATGTCGCCGATTACACCGCAACATAGTGTCGAAAACAGTCCGGGCCTCCCATTATATTTGCAAGATGAAGTGTATCACTTCAAATCATCTAACAAGCATAATGGAACGTCCGACGTCCCGAGAGAAAAATATTGGAGACATTGCTGGGCCTTTAGCCTGCCAGTCAACTTCAGCCTAAGATTTGCCCATCAAAACACTGGAAGGCGGCGATCAGATGTGTTACACATTCACGAGACTTGACAGAAATAGCTAAAGATCTACAACGTCTCAAATATTCCTAACTCATACTCATGTGAATCTAGCTCCCAGGATGTGCGCTAGATTCACACTTTCATCTAAAGCATGGATATACATAGCAAGTACACTTAAGATGAAAGGAAATCTAAAGGATTACATCACATTAGTAATTACATAGGCCGACCGACCAAATAAATACAAATAGATCAGAGAACTGCAAACAACAGAGGCTTGATTACCCACCCACAAGCACACCGACTAGGGGTTTACCCTTTTAAGTTCAATTCCTAGAAGAAACAAATCGAGAACTCGCATCACTCAAGAACTAAGGCTAAACTTGCAAGCAAAATGGATATTTCAGTGGTAGTGTCAGTACATTAATTAAGTTAATGTACTGACAAGTACAAATCAATCCTAATATACTACACGTGAGGCTTATATTTCAAAGAAGGCTATATAAGTGGCTCATTTTCAGCATACAGCAAGTTTTGTTTCGCAAATCTTTTACAAAAGAGTTGATGCTTAAATTAACAAAGACAAGTTTTAGGTTTCATCATTAATTTATGTGTGGTTCCATCATAACATTACCTTGTCATCCTCCATGACAACAAGTCACAATATATATATGAACATCATCACTCTTACACAGCTCAACATATTTTGTTGAAAACACATGAACACATTTTTAAAACAATCGAGTCTATACTCATGACACTTCACCAAAGTGCTCTTGACCGTGAGCACGGCTAATCGATTAGTTTTTATAACTCTACAGAGTTTGTACAGCTTTACCCACATGATATGAACACTCTATTTTGTTTTGTGCTCGTGACGCACTACCACACTCTTCATGTTGAATGCGGCCTAGAGGTCATAATGAAGCCTTTACACTACTTAGTCCCTAGCCTTGCACCAGCACAATACGTGTTTCCTCCATCCTAGGTCATACTGGAAATGTGACCTAGAACCGTTAAGTGGTGGGCCCATGCCTTAAACTTAACGCTGTGGTGGAGGACGCGACAGGAACCCACCCACATGGCACAATATCGTTGTATTGGATAGACTTAGTCGCCTAAACTATCACATCAGTGGTAAATAGGAAGTTCCTCTGGGTTATCCAAACCCATACTCACCGCGTCTACCATAATGCAAGGCTAGGTGCTAAGTAGATTATTCAGCTTAGGCTATCCCATACTAGCACATGTGGTTGTACGGTAAACTTTAAGTTGGTGACACAAGTTCGGTCCTTATAGACTCGGGCAAACACTCCCCCTATCGGTAATGCAAATACATCAATTGCATGCCACTTGCCGCCCAAGTCAAAACCACATTTTTCACACTTTTTAGTTTGCAGATAATCATCAAATTCAACACATTTCAGCAAGGGTTCATTTTAACAAAATTCACATATTATATATTTATATATGGAAACAGTATTGCAAAAATTCTAGGCAAGGTTAAGCGAGTAGTCAGAAATCGCATATCTAAATCCATTTGAGCACAAGGAAAGTACTCTAACCATTTCTAGGGATACAAACAGCAAGGATTTTCAATTGTCAAGGTAGGAAATGCAGCAAGTAGGTCATATCTACCATACCCAAGTTTAAAATACCGAAATAATCTAAGTTCTCATGCAATTTTGCAAGCAAATAAATTCATCCCTCAAAACATGGGATTCAATGTGTTCAAAGGAAAGAGGGGAAGAACTTTCCTTGATCTGGAGAAATTTTAGCACCCAATCCACTTCATCACTGTTTATGCAATCATATAAACAAAATACACGATATGCAATTAAATACCAAAAATAGGAAAAAATTCAAAATGCTCTAAAATGCATGATTTTTGTACATTGAGTAGGTACTGGTCTCTAATGATTTTAGGTGAAGAATTTCTAATTTATCCCATCCCATTTGGGAGTTATTGATTTTAGAAGTTTTATCAGTATAAGGTAGTATTTCATTAGGTAGTGTTCTAAAATATTTTTTGTAAAGTGATTTTTATTAGGTTTAACATCTCAGGAGTGTAGAGGGGTATTTTATAAGACTAACACATTTGGTTTCACAATTTTTAGAGTTAACATAAATTTTCTATGTATTAAACAAGTTATCACGTGTTCTAGGTACATAGTCTCTTCACATATATGTCTTTAGAGATATTATTTTCAGAGCATGTTCTATTTGCTAGTAATCTATAAAAATAAATATTTTGGGTAACAAATCTAATCTTTGTTCTAATTTTTATAGTTTAATTTGCTCCACTATATATTTTGCAAACTAGGGAGTGCTCTGATGTTAACTATTTAACATTTCAACCTAGGATGTGTTACGTGAGCTAAGTGCTCAAAATCTTAGTGTATAAGAATGGGATCATGACCTCTCTGGTTGAACAAATTTTAATTAGATTTACTTGGAGCTAAAGTGCATATATATTTCTATACATATATATATGTATATAGTGCTTAACTACTATTATAGTGATTAGCACCTTAGCTGTCTATTTAAAGCTTATTTGACATATTTAGTATATAAGTTGGAATATTTTATTTTACCTAATGAAATTCATTACTGACTGGTTTTATATAAACATGGTTCATCCTAAGTGGATTAAAAATGAATTTTCTACCAATTCTACAAGTTGGAGTGTGCATTAAAGGGTTTATTCCTTATATAAATATTTAGGTGATATTGATATACAGTAGGCATATAATTTTATTTTATATTTTAAAATTACATGTTTGGGTGATTTCTACAGAATTTAAGTTCATTCAAAAAGATGGAAAAATGAATTTTAAATAAATCCCTAATTATTGGTTTACCTAAAGTGCATCGTTTTGCCAAAATTAGTTTTACAAGCATTTGACTCAAGGAAAGTATAGCTTTTTATTTTCCCTAATCAGAGAGCGTGAGATGAGAATCTATAGGATTTGAGTTTGTCCAAAATGAAGTTAAATCGAATTTTCTATGTATTTTACAAGTTTGCACATGTTGTATGCATGGTTGGCCTTATTTAAATTTTTGGGGTAAAATTTGTACAATGAGGGCCTTGTTTTATAACTCCATACTAAAGATCATTTTCTTGGGAGTCTACAGAAATTTTTGCCATCCCAAAATGTGCTTTAGTTAAGTTTATATGGATTTTATAAGTGTGACTAGTTTATATGGATTTCTCTTTTATATTTTAAACTGTTCAGTACACGGGCCCCACTTGTCAATGTCTAGGTGGCTTTGAACTGAAGCCTTGGCGCCGGTTCATATGGGGGCCACTTGTCGGTGTGACGAGAGAAAAGAGAGGGCGAGCTTGCGGCGGCAGGTTCACGGCGATGCGTCGGAGAACGGCTGCTCGACTGGGGGAACGACCAAAATGAAAAAGATGGAGAAGGTGATGACAAAGCTTTCGATGATCCTCACGTTGGCTGTGGTGGCCGGATCAGCGCTGACGGCGAGCACAGGCGGCGGTGACTCTCGGGTGATGATGCATTTGTGCCTACGACCACATAGGGGTTAAATGAGTGCATGCATGCGCGTATTCATGGTCCTTGGAGACTCACCAGAGGTCACGCGTAGCCCGGCGAAGTTTGTACATCGGTAGCGGCACGTGGAAAGACCCGGCAGCGGCGGAAACTTTCGGGTTGACGTCGCTAGCTCCATTCGGCCTTCCATGTGCCAAGAGAAGAAGAGGGATGGCTCAACAATGCCCCAAGGACGCTACCGGTGCAAGGAATCGACTTGAGGCTCACCTGGGAGGACAAACCATCAGCGGCAGCGGTTTGGCCAAAGATGTGGAAGAAGAACTTGATCTCGCTCGCCGGTGCATCATTCCCCAAGATTGTTGAGGGGAAGTGACGAGGAGGTCGAGGCGAAGATGGTGGCACAGCAGCTCAGCTCGGGATGGCCCCTTCCGTCCTGCCCGACGATAATGTCACTGACGGCGACGCTCGGTGTGTGCTCCGGAGCTTTGGTTGGCGTGACGGTGTTCCCGACGAACCACCGCATGACATGACGCAATCTTAGAGGGAATGAGATCGGCACGGAGAGGAGGTCATGGATCGGGGAGGATTTAGGGATGAAGACAGACTGTAGTGAGAGTGTTGGGTAGAAAATGGAGTACATTTTGTTTTTAAATGTATTTTCAGATTATTTCTCTTTTCCTAGACTTTCGAGCTAAATTATTTAACCTATGGACATGGTAATTAGTGAAATGTTTACTGGAAATAGAGGAGTGTATCTAGTTTCCATTTTCTTTGGTTGCATTCAAAAATCATTTGTAGAATACCCCCAGAAATTCAACAAAGATGGGGTATCTAGAAACCTGTTTGAATTTTTAGAGGGCCTAAACAGAGGAGAAAAATTCTAAAAAAATTATATTTATTCATGTTAATTAAACCATTGGCCTAAACAGAGGAGAAAAATTCTTGAAAAATTATATTTATTCATGTTAATTAAACTAGTATATAAACTAGTATTTTAATAAACTTTTAGATAGGATGTTATTTTAGTTGATAAGAATATTAATTCGTCTGATGTTGGAATGTTTTGTTTAATTTGTTTGGGGATCCAACCTAATTATTAAATTGTATAAACATTATGTTAAGTTGAACATAATATTTGGCACCTACATGAATTTTTCCATGATTTTATCTTGCATGGATTGTTCTAGAAAATTAGGGTACCCTTTTCATGTATCGGTGTCCCTATTTTGGTAAATGCATCTAAATCGTCATCAGAGATTATATTTGGACTTCTCCCAACATGAGGTGATGTTTTTAAGTTTAATTTCAGTTCCTATAGCATAGATTCCTATATATATATACAAATGTTTATTTAGGTTCTAAGTTAGGGGGATGCTTATGAAGGTATTTAAGGTAGATTATTTCCCATATGAGGAAATTTATTTATTCACCTCCATATTTGTGACACGTCTTCAGATGAGTGGTCAAATTAATTTAGTGAGGCTTGATATTGGTAATATTGATATACTCTAAGGTGCATGGTCCTTATGTTAACTTTCTCTAGTGAGCACCAGGCCCTAATGTTTTAGTTGTTTATCAAGATCCTAGTTATTATTCATGAGACCTATTATGAAATGCAAATACAAAATCCAAACACACATAAATGACTCGAGTCAAAACATGTTCTTTGCATATGCATGCACTTATGTTTGATAGCATTTATGTTCTAGGTTAGGAAGGAAAAGTTTTTAATTTATTCTCAAATATTTTTCATGAAATAGGTTGAAATACCCCAGCTAATTAGAAAAGAAAAATTTTGGTTCTCAAAATTGAAAAACTTCACTGTCATGTGGTTTTGACAAAAATTCTTTGACCCTAGAATTTGGGTATGTGACACGTAGCAATGTCTCTATTGGTATCCACACATCCAGGGAAGGAATATCGAACACCCGTGTGCTAGCATGCGATGCACGGCTTGGGTTTTGGCTTGGACGTGGACTTGGGTTCCCGTGGAGAAGTTGATCTGTCTTAGAAGTTGCACACCTTGATCTTCACTCCTTGCCCTCCTTATATAGAGTTAGCCGACTGGGCCTAAAGGCCCATCGGGACTCTATATTCGATCGGATCCCTATCCGATTGAGCCACCTTCGAGTCAAACTCGTATGATAGGTTCATGTACACTTGGTCCCGGCACGAGAACACTTCTCGGCCGACCCTGTCAACAGCGGCCCCTAGTAGAACGTATTGACACCAAAGTATACACAAAAGATCATATTGGTTGAACATGTAATGTGTGCACAAATCCCATTACCTCACGATATCAATTAAGATATAGTCAAGACTAATGCCATCCTATCATTAGCTTAATCATTCACTTGATCCCATATTTGATTATGTATCTAATGATTGACTCCTCAATCATATCGGCATGGCCATGCACTTTCATAATCCATTACATCGAGGGGCCCAGAGATATCTCTCCCATAGGAGGGGCAAATTTGATCTTGATCATTCACATCCCTCTACATTCTTCATAGAAAACCCAAAGATTACTTTTATAACTACCCAGTTACGGAATAGCGTTTGACAGTCCCTAAGTAAGCCACTATAAATGTTGGAATCCATGATGATCTCAGGTCTAAGGACTTTGCACCAACATCATTTGAGACCAATTAATGGCACACTAATTCCTTGTAGTGTCTCAAGGTGGGTCTATCCAACAACATGTTCTCTAACATGTGTTCACGTTTATTGATTTGGTATCTTCATACCATGATCCATGAGATGTGATCATCAATCAATACACGTGCTGATCTTAGAATCATATTCGTTCCATAGATATTATATATGATCAGAGATCATATATAAATAGATTTATATTACATAAAGAGTCTCATGAATAAGTCACATACTTATTGATCAATACTAATTATCTATTTCATGGAATAGAATAACAGTTTATTCATTAATACATAAACATTGACCATGATATCCAACATCTCCATGTTGCCTCTAAGGCATATCACTAACAGTCTCTCACTTGCACTTGAGTCAATGTTGTAAGTATCTAATACCCATTGCTCTAGTATGTGCCTCGTTTTTCGATTGAGGGGAGCGGTTTTGTCAACGGATCGGCAATATTTAGATCTGTGTGCACTTTTTATATCTTTACATCACCTCTGTCCATGGATGAGATGGTATCGTCGAAGAATGTGTTTAGATTTCTGATGTGATCTATACTCCTCAGCCTGCGCAATGGCTCCACTGTTATCACAATAGCGGGACATTGGACCAGCTGCACTGGTCATCACACCCAGCTCAGAAACAAATTTCTTGATCCAAACAGTCTCCTTTGTAGCTTCAGAAGCAGTGATGTAATCGGCCTCCGTTGTAGAATCAGCAACAGTGTCCTGCTTGGAACTCTTCCAGCTAACTACGCCTCCGTTTAGGAAGAACACGAACCCAAATTGCGATCTATAGTCATCTTTGTTTGTTTGGAAGCTAGCATCGGTGTACCCATTTTCAACGAGTCTTTCTTCACCTCCATGGAGTAGGAACATATCCTTAGTTCTTCTCAAGTACTTAAGGATATTCTTTATGGCTATACAGTGACCTTCTCCTGAATCTGATTGGTATCTACTCTTAGCGCTTAAAGCATACGACACATCTGGATGTGTACAAAGCATAGCATACATGATGGATCCAATTGCTAAAGCATATGAAACCATATTCATCTTACTCTGCTCATCAGGTGTCCTAGGACTCTGATTCTTGCTGAGATTAATGTCATGCGACATTGGCAAGCAACCTTTCTTGGAATCATGCATGTTGAACCTCTTCAACACCTTGTTAATGTATGTATTTTGGCTTAATCCAATTAACCTCTTAGATCTATCTCTATAGATCCTAATGCCCAGAATGTATGCTGCCTCCCCTAAGTCTTTCATGGAGAAACTATTTGTCAACGAAGACTTGACACATTCTAGGATAGGGATATCTTTTCCAATCAACAATATGTCATCCACATATAAGACTAGAAACGCAATTGCGCTCCGACTAACCTTTTTGTAAACACAGGCCTCCTCTTCATTTTTTATGAAACCAAACCCTTTAATTACCTCATCAAAATGAATATTCCAACTCCGAGATGCTTGCTTCAATTCATAAATGGATTTTAGTAGCTTGCATATCTTTCCAGGCGATTGTGGATAGACAAAACCTTCAGGCTATATCATATACACATCCTCGCTTAGATTTCCATTTACGAAAGTCATTTTGACATCCATCTGCCATATCTCATAATCAAAATATGCAGCGATCGCTAGAATAATCCGAATAGACTTTAGCATTGCGACGGGCGAGAAGGTTTCATCATAATGAACACCTTGAATCTATTTAAAACCTTTCGCCACCAATCGTGCCTTATAGATGTGAACATTCCATCCATGTGTGCCTTTTTCTAAAAACCCATTTGCACTCAATGGTTTTGACACCATCATGTGGATCAACCAAGTTTCAAACTTGATTATCATACATGAATTCAGTTTTGGATTTCATGGCTCCAAGCCATTTGTTGGAATCTGGTCCCACCATCGCTTCCTCATAGGTCTTAGGTTCATCGTTGTCTAACAACAATATGTTATGTTGTTCTGTGCCTGTGTGTCTTTCAGGCGCACGACGTGCTCTTTCGGACCTCCGTGGGGTTGGTGTGTCTACAATAGATGGTGCAACATCTTGTTCATCCTGTTGTAGTCTAGCGGTAGCTAAAACATTTTTCTCGTGTTTCTTGAATTTCTTCAAGATGCACAGTGCTCCCACTAACCTTTCTTGAAAGAAACTCTTTCTCCAAGAAAACACCATATCGAGTGACAAACACTTTGCCTTGTTCCTGATTATAAAATAATATCCTTTTGTTTCCTTAGGATACCCCACAAAGAAGCATTTGTCAGATTTGGGTGTAAGGTTGTCAGATTGTAAACGTTTTACATAAGCTTCACATCCCGAAATTTTGAGAAAAGACAAGCTAGGGGGCTGCCCTGTCCATATCTCATGTGGTGTCTTTTCCACTTACTTAGGAAACTCTATTTAGTGTGAACGCATCTATTTCAAGAGCATATCCCCAGAAGGATAATGGAAGATGACATTGGCTCATCATCGAACGTACCATCTCCAACAAGGTACGATTTCTCTGTTCAGACACCCCGTTCCATTGAGGAGTTCCTGGAGGGGTAACCTATGGAACAATTCCACAATCCTTTAGATGATTCCAAATTCCTGGCTTAAGTATTCACCACCACGGTCTACGTAGGAAATTTAATCGTTTTCCCTAAATAATTCTGTACTTCATTCTGGAATTCTTTGAACTTTTCAAAGGATTCAGACTTATTCCTCATTAAGTAGATATAAACCATATCACTGAAGTCATCGGTAAAAGTAATAAAGTACTGGAACCCACCTCTAGCTGTTGAACTCATTGGTCCACATACATTCGTATGTATGAGTGCCAACAAGTCGGATGCCCTCTCATTTTGGCCCGTGAAAGGTGCTCTTGTCATCTTACCAAGTAAACAAGATTCGCATGTCTCAAATGATTCAAAATTAAAAGAGTGTAGCAGACCATCTTTATGGAGCTTCTCCATGCGTTTATCATTTATATGGCCTAGGCGACAATGCCAAATAAATGTGGGGTTTATATCATTTGGGATTTGCCTCTCTATATTAATGTTATATATAGGAGACACTTCAAAATCCAAAACGTATAATCCATTCACCAATGGAGTATGAAAATAGAACATATCTCTAAGATAAATTGAACAACCATTGTCCACTGATCTAAAATCATATCCTTCCGCTTGCAAACATGAAGCGGAAATTACATTTTTACATAGAGTTGGAACACAATAACAATTATTTAATTCCAAAACTAATTCTGAAGGTAAGTGAAGAGGCATAGTGCCGACAACAACTTTAGTAACCCTTGCTCCATTGTCGACCCACAGGTTCACCTCGCCCTTTCTCAAACTTCTACTTCTTCTCAGACCCTGCAACAATTTTCATATGTGAGATACTGATCCGGTATCAAATACCCAATAGTCAGTAGATGAAGTAGCAAGATTGATTTCTATAACATTAATACCTGAAGCGGAAGTCTCACTTTGCTTTTTTTTTAGATCCTCCAAGTACTTCTTGTAGTTCCTCTTCCAGTGACCTGCCTCCTTGCAATAAAAGCAAACAGCACCTGCCATCGCTAACCCTTCTTGCCTTTCTTTGCTTTTGAAGCACTCACGATCTCATCACGAGTTAACTTCCTCTTGGTGCAAACTTTCTTGACAGGGGGTTTGCGCTTAGCTTTCTGCATCATCATCACATGATGACCGTTTTTTATGCTCTCCTCAGCAGTCTTTAGCATCCCATGCAATTCGACCAATGTTTTATCCATGCTGTTCATGTGATAATTTAGTATGAATGGCTCAAAGCTCGGAGGGAGCGACTGGAGAATCACATCTGTATTTAACTCTTGGCTAAGAGGAAAACCTAGTTTTTCAAGACTCCAATATAGCCAATCATCTTTATCATGTGCGGACTAACAGGATTTCCCTCTACAAGCCTGCACACAAACAAGGACTTTGAAGTGTTGAACCTCTTGGCCCTAGGTTGGTTCTCAAACATGCCACGTAGACCCTTAATAATACTGTGAGCATCACTGCTGTCGTATTACTTCTGAAACTCAGAGGACATTATGGCAAGAAGGAGACAGCTTACATCTAGGGAATCATTAGTGTGCTTCTCATATGCCCTCCATGCAACAACATTAGCATTATCAGGCAAATCATCAGGATAAGGAACTTCAATAACGTACTCCTTTCGCTCTTGCTTGAGAACAATTCTCAAGTTTCGATACCAATCCATAAAGTTTATTCCATTCAACTTTTCTTTCTCAAGTATAGATCGCAAATTAAAAGAACTGGGTGCAGTATTAGCTGCCATAATCTACAACAGAAAACATATGCAACGTTTTAGCACAATGTTTATGTGTTGCTTTTATTAACCAATTTAACAAAAGACTCCCACTATGTGTTTTAAACCTTCCCTCTAGGTTATGTATTGGTCAAGATCCACATGTTAATTAATTTCTAGTGAGCTTTGGCATCACTACTAGAAGATTAGTAACATGGGTGAACAACACCTTGCTAATCACATCCCTATGTGATTCTTGTTCGTTGGTGGCATCATCATGCCCCGGCCCCAACCTATGCCCTGAGGCCCAAAACTGTTTTCATAGCCTTGTTAAGTAAACCAAATGCTCCTGCATGCAAATGTTTGACATATACCCCATCGTGTTAAGATAGACAATGGCACTCTGCTTTGGCAGACCTACCAATTGACGATCATGACCGTAATAGGTGGAACATTTGGAAGGACATCATTACTACTTAATTTTGTGAGGGATACTATCCTATCAAATAAACATATCACATATATGAAAGCAAGAAGAATAGCAATTAATAATGGAATAGTATGGCCCTTTCAGATGGTGATCTTCATCTCCATGTCGGTGTAGAGGATCTCCATCTTCATCACCATTCTCCCGAGTGCCTGATGCTGAATTTCTTCAAACTAAATTACTAGTATAGAAGCTATAAATTGAATATTACATCGACACACAAGTCGTGAAAGAATATTACATGCATCACACGCATCTCATACATATAATAGGGCCATACCATGTCAAAACATTCTCTGCAAAAACAAGTTATACGTAGAACATTTTCTATCTATCACGGAGATATGATACTGAGCCGCAATAAAGGGGGATACGCACACGGCGGCCACATTATCACATTATGCCGACCCGAGACACTCTCAAGGGACATGGTTTGCATAGGCGCAAGGCGGCAGTCATAGTCAGACTACAAAACAGCTTCGGCATAATCACATTATATCGATCCGAGACACTCTCAAGGAACATGATCCCAAATCCGACTCTTGCTGCTTCTTCATATCCTCTACCGGCCCCTATACCGATTGATCCAATCAACCTGTGTGCAAAATTTGTAATAGATCTAATCTACTACAACTTCATATGAACATATGGAACAATCTAAAACCCAGACTACGCAAGTCTAGCTCTGATACCACTGAAGGATAACACGTAGGCTACGATAGCATAAAACAAAATTTTCTACCGTGCAATCCAGCAAAACTTGCAAGTAAGGGTGTATAGATTGTTACCAAGTGACGCGCAATGCAGCAGAAAAACTAAAGGAGAATGCGGAGGCTACAATAGCATAAAATAAAAATTTCTACCGTGCAATCTAGGAAAGCATGCGAGTAAGGGTCCATAGATCGTTACCAATTGACATGTAGTGCAGCGGAAATAGTCAATATGTTGATGACTCTGACCTCGAACAAGCCTTGCCGACCTCAGCCGACCTCGAAATTGCCTTTGCCAACCTCAGATCATTTCAGTCGACCTCGCCGACCTCGGGTGCAAAAAGCCCAACCCCGCCGACCTCGGTTCGTCTCACCCGACCCCAACGGCACTTTCGGTTCGTCTTGCCCGACCCCGACGGCGCTTCCAGTTCATCTCGCCCGACCCCGCCAATCTCCACGCATGCCACCCGACCACCTGGTGGCGTTAGGATTCGCCGATGCCAACGACTTCGTGCTTGGTTGTCGATGCTAACGACACCATGCCGATTTGCCCGGCCCTCCGACCGCCCGACCCAACCGCCGAATTGGATTGGGCTAATTGGATCTTGATGGGACTCAATGCCGCCGAATAACACTGCAATGTAGTGATGTCTCTACCGGTATCCACACATCCAGGGATGGAATCACCGAACACCTTGTGTGCAAGCACTTGACGCACGACTAGGGTTTCGCTTAGAAGTCGGCGACTTGGGTTTCCGTGGAAGATCTTGACCCGGCGACTTGGAGTTGCCCTCGTGATCTGTTGTTTCTATTCTCGTACCAATTTCCACCCCAACCGCCTCTTTATTTAGTGTTGGCCAACTGGGCCTTGTGGCCCAGTGGGACTCTTGTTAACGACCAAATTTGGCAAGCAAATCCCCGGGTTTGAAGCAACAATTGAAGCGAAATTGAACGAATGAGCGGTTCTCGAAGACAGAGTGCGCATAGGTTGATGTCCCAATTGGCTATGGGATCAATCGGCTGAGACCGAGTCAGACCGGACATCCAGTATAGCTGATTTCGATTGGGATAACAGATGTGACAGATTCTGGTTGGAAGGTGTTAACGACCAAATTTGGAAACCTAACTCCCGGGTTTGAAACAAAGATTGAAGCGGAATCAGAATCGGCTAAGTCCGAATCGGCTACGGAGCCCGTCGGCTGAGAGCGAGTCGGACTAAGACAGTCGATAGCCAATTCTAGGTCAAAGTAAAGTGGGACCGTTTCCGATGAAAGTGCTTAAAGTTAAATAGAAGGTTCGGTTCCCAAATTGCACGTTAAAAGATATTGCTATCTACACATAGAGTCCTATAATGGCCATTGTATCTGTAAATTAGGAGTTTGTTTAGATTATTTATTATAATGTGGCACGGGACCATATCCCAAGATATTATCATATTTCAAATAGTAGATTAGATAGAGACCATGGTTCGCACGGATGATGTTATTCTTGGGTATAAATAGGACCCGAGATCCGTGTAAATGATATCAACACACATTCAATACAACCTTTGGCGCATCGCCTCCTTTTTCTTCAGACGAACAATTGATCCGGCTTCAGGCTGCATCGTTTCGATCCCTGATTTAAGGTAAATGTTTTCCATTAGTGGTGTATCTCATCAAATTTAGTGCTTTCATCGCTATGACACTCTAAATTCGATGATTTATGCTGCGCTAGTTATCATATATCACATATAATCTAGAGCAATGTTTAGATCTGTCTCGACATCGGCTCATTTCTGTCAAGAATCAGCAGCCGATAGAGTTAGATCTAAGGGTTAGCCTAGATTATATGCGATATCCACCGTCTTGAGGTATTTACATCAGCTACAGTAGATCTGATTATTCTTTTTATACTTAATGTTGCATCAATATTGATCTATTAAGTCGTTTTTAGAGCTTTTATGATCTATTCGGCTAGATGTATATGTTTAGAGACAGTGCCGGGGTTTCAGCCGTCCTTATCTGTTTTAATATTCTTTTGATATATTTATTATCAGGTTTATTAAAACCGCCTCTTATATATTAAGATCTTGCTCTAGTTAAATGCCCTAAGCCAGAATCAGCCTGTCAGCCGACAGCCGACTGATCTAAGTTTGGTGCATTTAGCTTATATCAATATCTTTTCATAAGATGAGTCAGAGTATTAGCCGATTCACAGTTAGACTTACGGTATCGGCTAGCCTGTTAAAACATATATTTATTATGCCATTGTATATTTGGATTAAGTGGTTAATACTGTCTCGGCGCAGCCGATCTATTCTAGTCACTTAGTTTAAATGCACTTCGGGATAGCATATATATGAAAATTGACTCTCGCAGCTGATCCTGTAGGATCTAACCTAACACTTAACGCATATATCTTTATTTTCCTTATTGGTTAACAGATCAAACCAACTGGCACGCCTCTACAACACAGGTAGCCGCGAAGGACCTGCACTGGAGCTAAGCAGATCTCCCAGGCCAGCACATGAGAGAAATTTCTCATCAACACGCTTCTTGGCACGCCCGGTGGGACTATCTCTGTCAACTTGATAGGACGCATCAACGCAACCGACAATATGGTCGACCTCAAGAGCCCCAGCATTTCTCAGGACAATGTCGTGCCTGTGAAGATGGAACAATTGTCGGCTGAGCAACAAGCCGACTACAAAAATATGGTAGAAGAGCTTCAAGCCAACTACCTACAGTCGTTCACCCAGACAATGTCTGGGGCTATGCACCAAAAGTACAAATTCAGCGTGGACGAACTCAAGGCATCCTCCCCCAGCGGATCAAAGGACAAACAGAAGGCGGAGGAGCCAATCCAAAAACAAGATGATTTGGGCCTGCATACTTTGCAAGACCAAATTGATTCGGCTGTCCACCATCCGCTGGTCAACCAGAGTGGCATTCTTGTCAACACCCTTAACAATATGATTGCCATTGTGGTCGACAACAAGATAGCCGATCAAATGCAGCGGGGGCCAACTTACTTCACAGACAGTCAGTTTCCTGGTTACAGGACGTTGGCCACCCAGAATCGGTCGATTCCACCACCAGCACAACCAGGGCCGCCAGGAGGGGTCCTCACCCAGCTGAATCCGTCCGGATCGGCTGCGAGACCGGTGGTCGCCATGCTGGACCGGCAACGACCACTTCCCCAGGAGCAAATTGCAAACATGTTCAATGACAATCAGCAATTAGAGCCGGTTGCCCAGATCGGCCTGGATAGACAGTACAACGCCGGTGGCCGACAGCTGTTCCTGGGCCCACCAACGCCACCACCGGCAAATCAGCCGCCTCCTGTTGATCATCCGTTCCAGTACCAGTATCAAGGAGGCCGACAAGATCATCACAACGGGCCCCAGACGCCACCACTGTATCGGCAAGAACCCACACCATATGATCAATATGAGCCGATACAGCAGGACAACCGGACGTGGGCCGATTTGATTGCGGACGTCATGCGCGATCAATTCGGCCTCAAGCAAAAGGACTCAGGAAACATGTATCGGTATCCTTATCCGGAGCATTTCAAGCGAATTCCATTGCCCAACCGGTACAAAGTCCCAGACTTCTCAAAATTCTCAGGGCAGGACAGCGTGTCAACCTACGAGCAAGTCAGTCGATTCTTGGCGCAGTGTGGCAAAGCATCGACTACAGATGCCTTGAGAGTTCGACTATTCCCCTTGTCTCTTTCGGGATAGGCTTTCACCTGGTTCTCTTCATTGCCTTACAACTCAATTCAGAGCTGGGCCGATCTCGAAAAACAATTTCATAGCTACTTCTACACCGGCAACCATGAAATGAAGTTGTCGGACCTCACCAATATCAGGCAGAAGCACAACGAGTCGGTTCAAGACTACATTCAACGCTTCAGAGAGATGAGGAACCGATGCTACAGCCTGGTGCTGTCGGACGCCCAGCTAGCTGATTTGGCCTTCCACGGCCTGATCGCACCGATCCGTAAATGCTTCTCCGCTCAGGACTTCGACAGCCTGGCGCATCTGGCACAGAAAGTGACGGCCCATGAGCAGAGGTTTCAAGATGCTAGGAAGGCCGTCAAAAATATAACTCAAGTCATCGTTGAATCAGACTCCGATTCCAGCGATGATGATGCAGAGGTGGCGGTAGCTGAGTGGGCCAAGAATAAAAAGGCCATTGTCTATCAGTGGTTGCTGAAGACGGCCAAAGAGGAGAAAAATGATTTTGACATCACCAAGGCCGATAGGATCTTCGATCTATTACTCAAAGATAAGCATATATAGCTTCTCGAAAACCATGTGATCCTATCGGCTGATGAACTAAAGAAGAAAAAGTACTGCAAGTGGCACAACTCTCCATCCCATGGTACTAACGACTGTAAAGTCTTCAGGCAGCAGATCCAGTAGGCAATAGAGGCCGGGAAACTCAAGTTTGTCGATTCTACTCAGCCGACGAAGGTTGATGGCAACCCCTTCCTAGTCAATATGGTTCAAGCCGGCCCCAGGCAAGCCGATCGGCAGTGCAGAATGACGTACAGCTTAGCCGAAACATTAAAAGGGGTCAAGGCAGATGATAACCCAACTGGAAGCCAAGCCGCGCCAATCAACATGGTGCACCCCACGGCCCAATCGGCTGATCGATGGCCGATCAACACGAACGGCCGACGCCTCTCCCAACAGCAATCTTGGCGGGAAGAGGCTCGGTTTGAAAGATTTTATCGGCAAGAGCCAGAAATGCGAGGCCATCGGTACGACGGGAATCACAACGGTGTCGATCCTCATTGGCATTGTGAATTTTTCAGGCACTGCTGGGAAACAGGGATGAGGTTGCCGACGCTAGATAATTGACCGGCCTGCAACGAGTACCCCAAAGACGAACACAGAAGCCATCATTCACTAGTCCAACTCAGTTCGTCCCGAGGGCCATACAGCTCAACCGACACCGGCAGTCCATTCACGATCGGCTAGGGCTGATCCATCAAGACTTCTTCGACGAAGACGAGAACGATGACTACTACGACGAAGGAGAGGCCGATGATGAAGAATCGACCAACCCCCAATGGTACCCCCCTGACCTCTTCACCCAAACGCAGAAACGAAGGATTCAATGGCTAAAGCGTGAAGGAAGGGAAGAAGAAGTTCGGCAGATGATTGAAGAACAATGCCGTAGGCTGGGTAAAATCAAGAGGCGATGGATCCCCAAAAAGAAAATTGCCATAGCCGACGAGGAATAGAGCAGAGAGAGTTCAGTCGATCGAGCCAGAAGGGCAGCCAAAGGGAAAGAGAAAGTCTCTGCATTGGTCAATATGGTATTCATATTGCCAGCCAAATTCGGTGCTCCTGAAGCCGATGCAGTCAATATCGAAGACGCCTTGGTCAAGCTAGCACTGTCCCCGGATCAAGCAATTTTCAATAAGCCAGAGGGGACCGAAGATCAACATCTCAAGCCGCTATACGTAAATGGTTTCGTCAACGGCAAGCCGATGTCAAAAATGCTAGTGGATGGGGGAGCCGCAGTAAACCTTATGCCCTATGCAACATTCAGGAAATTGGGAAAGGGAGCCAAATACCTGATCAAGACTAACATGGTACTAAAAGACTTCGGCGGCAACCCATCAGAGACCAAGGGCGTGTTGAATGTCGAGCTGACCGTCGGCAACAAGACCATGCCCACGACCTTTTTTGTCATCGACGGGAAGGGGTCTTACAGCCTGCTGCTCGGGAGGGATTGGATACATGCCAACTGTTGCGTCCCTTCCACTATGCACCAGTGTATACTTCGATGGGACAGTGACAAGATAGAAGTTGTACCAGCTGACAGGTCAGTAAGCGTCGCGAATGCCGATTTACCACTCTGGGAAATCAATGGCATTGATAGTTTGTCCAGGAAAATCTGGCAAGCCGATTTTCTAAAAGTGTCCGATTCTGCCATACAGCCGATTGGAGAAGACGAGCCGCAACTGCTGCTTTGAGAAAGACATCGTGGAGGGCTTGAACGTCTACGGCATGGACACCGCGGACGAAGACGGTGGAAAGCTTGGCAAGGTTTTACGTCGGCCGACGAATTAGAGGAAATAGACATAGGCTTTCACGCGCTATACGATGGAAGCACTAGAAACAGCAGATCATACCACTAAATACAAGCATTTACCTGGATTTGGGGATCAAAATGATGCAGCCCGTAGCCAAACGAATTGCTCGTCTAAAGAAAAACGTTGGTGATGCGCCGAAGGTTTGATTGATTGTGTTTAATTGTATATGCTTTACAGAGGGTCTCGGGTCCTATTTATATCCAAGATACATTATCTGTACAAACCCTGGACTCTATCTAAACTACTATTTAAAACACGACGTTATCCCGGGAAGGACCCACGCCGCATTACACTGAACAGTTTAAACAAACTCCTAAATTACAGATACAAGTGCCGTTACAGGACTCTATCCATAGATGGCAATATCGTTTAACGCGCAATCTAATAACCGAATCTTCCATTTATCTTTAAACTACTGCACCAAAGACGGTTTTTATCTCTTTTGAACCTGGAATCGGCTATCGGCCGCTCTTGTCCGATTCAACCTTAGCCGACTGGCCTTGCAGCCGATCGCTTCTCAGCCGATGCGCCTCTGTTTCTCCGCCAAGCTAGCCAATCTGATTCTTCTTCATCCTTGCTAGGACTTAGGGATTCAATTACCAAATTTAGGTGTTAACACATGCCCCCCAAGTCCGTGATATGAAGTGTTACGGATTTGTTGCCTGTTCAAATTCCCACTCTTTTCTTGACCTAAACCGCTTCGGCTGCCCCCAAGTGCCCTTTAAATAGCAATTTGCCTCGCCGAAACAACCATGCCTTCAAAGCGCACTCAAAACCCTTCGTAAACAAGCTTTCGCTTCCTCTCTCCTCTCTGGCGGTTCACCGGCGTCCTTCATCAAATCTCAGCACCCTTCACAAACAAAGACTCATCTTCATCTCCAATGACTCCGATGGCCTCCACCGCCGCCGCATCAAGCACCTCCGTCACACCGGCCTCCGCCGTCGCACCAGCTGTTGCCGCTGCACCGACCATCGTTGCCGCACCGGTCGCCGCCATCATCGAGTTCCCTGAAGTACACCGTTGATCCAGAACTCTTTTTACTCGGATTTACTTCTCTAGTCGTGCTGTATTCATCTTGTTTTCAGCTGTTTTCGATTAGCACCTTTTCCCCTTTCAAACCGTAGCACTTGTCATTCTTGATTAGCGTTTTCTCCTCTTTCGCACTGTAGCACTGTAGCACCTGTCACATCAAGTGGCCCTGTCCGTTGCCAGCATGGAAAAGGATGAGCCGCTTCTGTCGACTGCAACATATTTCTGGAATGACAGCTTCAATGCCTTCATCTTCCGGCAAGGGCCGATGATAGTCACACTGGCCGACGTGTACATGACGACTGGACTGGACATCCAGGCATCGGCTAACCCCAGCAACCTGAGCCGAAAGGGGCAACAGCAGTTCAAGACCAAGGCCATCGACGGGTGGAGCGGCTTCATTGCCTAGAACATGAAGGACGGACCTGTCGGCCACAGGGAGCACACCGCGTTTTTGATGATGTGGCTTGAAAAATTCTTATTCTGTGGATCGAGCTGCAGACCGAGCGCCAACTGGCAGGTCATAGCCGAAATCCTGGCCGACGGGGGTGAGCTTGCCCTGGGGAAATACCTCCTCGGCTACTTGTATCAGATGCTGCATCAGGCTGTCGCAAAGATAGCCGCCAACGATCCAATCAACACCGGCGGCCCCTGGTGGTTCTTGCAGATCTGGCTGGTCCTGGCGACCCAAAAAATAGCCGACCGACTCCCATCAACAGAGGCTGTTTTCCCAAGGCTGGAGCCGATCGAAGATGAAGATGGCAACCAGATCACCACCACGAGATGCATGAGTTATGGAGAAACATCAGCTGCTCATGCGGGCTCAACGCAATCGGCCGACCTACTGGCCGAATGGTTCATTGCCCTTTACGACGGGCTGTCTCGCGAGAACCGTGCCTGGTACTTCTACTGGGACCGGGGACTGTTTGAGCTGCCGGCCGATTTTAACTGGGAAGACATCAACTCGGCCGACAACCCAAGGTGCAGGGAGTTGTTCGTCGCTGCTCTGCCCCCCTGCATCTTGCCGACCGGAATCCACCAGGGCCGATCAGTGGAAAAAAGCTACGAGTTTTATTACCCAGTATCGGCGGCGAGACAGTTCGATCATGGGTGGCTGCCCATCGACTTTTATTATGCCGCCGAGATTGAGACCGGGGAGTGGTGAGCCGGGACTTGATAATGCATCGGCCGCTGAATATAGCCGGCCCTCGGAAACATCGGCGAGATGACCCTGGCGCTCAAGAAAAGCGTGGCCTATGACCAATGGTGGGCCAAAATCAAACGACACATCTTCCATCAGCGGTCATCTCATTACGTCGATCTGCTCCTACCCGAAGAAATCCCTTCGGTAAGCTTCAAATTCCAAATGATTTTCCCTTTTTTTATCATCGGCTGATATAGCCGATTAACATTTGCATTCTGCCTTGCAGGAGACAGAGACAGAGCGGCCGACGGTGAGCGACTCTGGGTGCCCCATCGAATACCGCCTTGGCGTCCGGGATGGGGGTGGCCTTGCTCCGTCGGCGATCAGCTGGGGAGCGCCGAAGCTGGCGTCTTTGCTGCGCGGGCAGGTGCGTGAGCCGATTGCCCAGAAGAAAAGGGATGCACCTCTCATAGAGCCGTCGGTCGCGCCTGCCCCCAAGAAGCCGAAAGAGCAGAAACCGACAACGCCAGCTGATAGCCTTGAGTCCGTCAATGCTCCAGCCGACGTCCCACCAATTCCAAGTCCCCCTGCGAAGAATCGGCCAGTAAGCCATCGCCTAATCACATTTGGCCTTATGGCCATATCACTTGCATCTGACCGAAACATTCTTCACATGTCAAGAAATTGGCCGGCCGCACTCCACGTCATGCGCCATCGGTAATCGTCTTGCGACTTGCTTTATAAAACTCGGCCGACTTGACCGCTAACCCTTTCTTTTGCAGCCCCCACGATCTTCGTTGGCTACCCCCCTGGCGTCCAGCGAGCACGTCGTTACTGCCGCGAGCGGTGGCAACAGCGTCGATGACGAGGCCCCGGCGGCTGCAGGCGGCGAACCAGTCGAGCCAGTCGCTTCGACTCCGGTGCCCACGGTAAGCCGACTGAACTTTGTTATCGGCTCTGCCAACTCAGCATTCTCTAATCATTCTTCTCTTTGCAGAACATAGCGGATCTCCTCAACTTTGACTTGTCGGAGTTTGGGGAATCCGGCGAGATCGACGAGGAGGCGTTGGTGACGCCGGCCAAGGACCTGAGGGCCACCCTGGCTGACATCGGCAATCGGCTGGAGGCCTCGCTGGATGCGCTGGTGGTCGACAGCGGTTCAATACGCACACGTTTCAAGGAAATCCAAGGCCAGCTGCCGGAAGCTCTAGCCGATGCCATCGTGTCGGCCACCTTCTTAGAAAACCCACCAACTCAAATACGAGCGGGCACGGCAGCGGATAGCCGATCGTCACGAGAACCAAGCGCGGTCGGCCACCCTCCAGTCGACCAATGGTGCCATTGAGAGCCATAAAGCCGCCTTCGACCGCCTGAAGACTGAGCCGGCGACCGAGCATGAGCAACTCCTCTCACGCCAAGATCAGCTGATGGCTGATCTCATTCAAGTCACGAACGAGATCGATGTCCACGAGGAGTACATGGTCAGCCTGCCAGCCAAAATCGAAGCTCAACGCCAAAGTATCAAGGCGGCTGTGGCACATCTACGGGACCTGGTGAAGGGAATCCGGCCGGTGGCTGAGTCTGAGGACGACGACGTCAAGGCCATCGAAGAAGTGGATCAGATTAGGTGGATGGCGTTGTCGGCCATAGCCGATTTCTTGAAACAATGATGTAATATTTAACATTCTGAAATCGGCTACTGCTTCCTGTAATATACTTGTCAAACTTTTGTAATGGGCTTGAACTCCGATCAACTGCTCAGACTTTTGTAATCGGCTCTAGTTTTCGTGTGATATAGTTTAACCTATCGCAACTGTGCTCGCGGGTGAGATCGGCTCCGGCCGCACATAGTATCTTGAACCGCTTATGCTAAAATTGGCCCTATCCATCTGTGTGACATCACGTTCGCCAATTCTGAAACCACACCATAACCGTCGATGTTAACACTTGAATCACGGCCGTCGATCCAAATCACTCCCAACGCTTTTATTTTTAGTGCCGATTACGAAGCTTAAAAAGTTAAAATTTCCTCACGCCCAATTTTGCAATCGGCTCGTGTATTTATATGCCCCCAAATTTTGTTGATAGCTTCGGTGTCGACAAAATTCTGAATTTGAGCCGTTCACTCATCGTTACCGTCGCTATCGGCCAATCATTAGCCGATCGTGGAAGACAAGGAAAATGTTGCATAAAAATGCCTAAAGGCGATGCCTTATTGAAGCAAGACATCGGCTGTCATAAATCGGCTAAGCAACCAGAGCCGAATCATGAGTTGATCCATACACTTGGGTAGTATTTCTTGAGGTATTTTCCATTAAGAGCCCTTCCAAATACTTCTCCATCCAGCCCTTCTAGCATGTAAGCTCCTTTAGAGACGCATTTGTGGATCTTGAAAGGCCCTTCCCAATTTGGTGACCACTTGCTGAATTTGTTATCTCTAGATCCAATCGGCAGTATCAATTTCCAAAGGAGTTCGCCTTCCTCGAAAGATTTAGGGTCCACTTTTTTATTATAATGTTTGGCTACTCGTTCTTTATCCCTTGTAACTTTTTCCAAGGCCCTCATCCTGGATAAAACTAAGTCTTCTGATTCGTCCACCATCAAGTGATAATAATCGTCGGCTGTGAGTTGATCCTGTAGCTGAATGCGCCTTGAGCCGACGACGCTCTCCCATGGTAGCACTGCCTCATGCCCGTAGACCAGCTTTTATGGAGGGACTTGAATTGATCCGTGGCATGCCATCCGATACGTCCACAGTGATTCAGCTAATCGGCTGTGCCACTGTTTAGGGTACTCAGAGATCTTTATTTTAATCAATTTAATCAAACTTTTGTTTGAGGCTTCGGCTTGCCCGTTGGCCTGTGCGTAGTACGGTGAAGAATTAAGTAGCTTGATTCCCATGCTGTCGGCAAACGGAACAAACTCATGTGATACAAAGATAGATCCCTGGTCTATTGTTATCGTTTGTGGGACGCCAAATTTGGTAGATAATATGTTCTTTGACAAACTCGATTGCGTCTTTAGAATCCACTTTCCTCAGGGGAACCGCCTCCACCCACTTTGTGAAGTAATCCGTCGCCACAAAAATAAATTTATGCCCTTTGCTTGAGGATGGATTGATCTGGCTGATCACATCGATGCCCCATCCTCTGAACGGCCAAGGCATAATGATTTGGTTCATAGCAGATGTTGGTGCTCGTTGTATGGTGCCAAACTTGTGACAATCCTGCCAGCCCTTGTAATACTTGAAACAATCCTCCAGCATCGTCGGCCAGAAATACCCTGCTCGGTGAAGCAGCCACTTCATTTTGTGGGCCGATTGATGTGTGCCACAAATCCCTTCATGCACTTCTCCGATAGCCACTTTGGCCTGATCAGCTCCCAAACATTTGAGTAGCACATAATCAATCAGCCGATAGTACAGATCTTCATCGAGCAAAACATATCTTAATGCCTTGTATCGTAGCTTCCATGTAGCCGATTGAGAGGGGTTTTTGAGATAGCTGAAGACTTCAAACCTCCAGTCATCGGCTGTAACGGCGACAACCTCTATGTTAATTTCTTTCAACATCGGCCGATAGCCCGATGCCCCCTGAGCTAAATCATTGGCCTCTGTGTTCTACTCTATGGGGATTTGTTTCAAAGTAACTAGCCGAAAACCGTTCATTAATTCCCGGCATTGCTGATAATAGACCATCAGCGCATCATTTTTGCATTCGTATTCTCCTGATAATTGGCTGATGACCAACAATGAATCTCCCATTATTTCGATGGCGTCGGCCTCAACTTCCTTCAGTAGATGTAGCCCTTTAAGGACGGCTTCGTATTTGGCTTGGTTGTTTGTAGCGTGGGGGTTGATGGCGAAAGCAAACTCGAAACTTGCCCCACTGGGCGAAATAATGACTAAGCCGATGCTGCAACTGTTGGTGCAAACCGAGCCGTCGAACGTCAAAGTCCAAGGCATAATTTCCACTGAGCCGATCGAATCATTTCTGTGCTCCACAATGAGATCGGCTATGGCTTGTCCTTTGACTGCCCTTGGTGCCTGATACCTCAAATCAAACTCTGTTAGCGCAAAGATCCACTTCCCAATTCTTCCTTTCAATACTGGAGCCGATAGCATGTACTTAACTACATCGGCTTTGCAGATTATTGTGCACTCCTTGGATAGCAAATAATGCCTTAACTTCGTGCATGAAAAATAGAAGCATAGACATAGCTTCTCCACAGGTGAATACCTTGTTTCCGCGTCTAGCAACCGTCGGCTGAGATAGAAGATGGCTTTTTCTTTGCCCTCAACCTCCTGGATTAAAATGGAGCCGATTGACTTGTCATCGGCCGATAGGTACAGCTTAAACGGTATTCCTTTTTGTGGAGGCATCAAAACTGAAGGGGAACTCAGATAATCTTTTATGTTGTCTAACGCCTTTTGCTGCTCTGCCCCCCATGTGAATGCTTGACCAGCTTTCAGCCGAAGTAGTGGTGTGAATGACTCCATCTTTTCTGAGAGATTGGCTATGAACCATCTGATGAAATTATTTTGCCGATTAATGACTGGAGTTGTTTCTTGTCCTTCGGAGGCTGAATTGTCTTGATAGCATTTATGCTTCTTGGTGTAACCTCAATCCCTCTTTCATGAACCAGAAATCCCAAGAACTGCCCGGCCGATACGCCGAACGCACACTTGAGCGGATTCATCTTCAGGCCATACTTCCTCGTCCGCTCTAGCACTTGTCTCAGATCGGCTATGTGGCCCTCTATCTCCCTGGACATGACAACCACGTCGTCAATGTAGATCTCTACTAGTGAGATGATCATGTCATGAAAAATGTAGTTCATGGCCCGTTGATATGTTGCCCCAGCATTCTTCAGGCCGAACGTCATTACCACCCATTCGTACAAGCCGATTGCGCCGGGACACCGAAAAGCGGTCTTATGGATGTCTTCGTTGGCCATAAATATTTGATTATAACCTGCATTGCCGTCCATGAAACTGATAATTTTGTGGCCCGAAGCAGCATCGACAAGCAAATCGGCTACCGGCATTGGGTATTCGTCCTTAGGGTTGGCCTTGTTTAGATCTCTGAAATCAATGCACACCCTAAGTTTACCATTTTTCTTCAACACTGGGACAATGTTTGAAACCCACTCGGCGTATCGGCAAGGCCGAATGAACCCTGCATCGTATAGCCAAGTGATTTCGGCTTTAATTGCATCGTACATATCGGCCTTAAACCTCCTGGGTTTGAACGGTCGATAGCCTGCCTTAATCGGCAGTTGATGGACCACTATTGATCGGCTGAGGCTGGGCATCTCGAAGTACTCCCAAGCAAAACAATCTTTACATTCTTTTAACAAATCAATAAGCTGGGATCTACAATGAGGAGACAGATTTTTGCTAATGTACGTTGGCCTCGGCTTGTCACCAGAGCCGATGTTAATTTCCTCTAATTCGTCGGCCGACGTGAAACCTTGCCCAAGCTTGCCATCGTCTTCGCCTGCGGTGTCCATGCCGAAGACGCTTGAGCCCTCCACCATGTCTTGTTCAAAGCAGCAGCTGCGGCTCGTCATCTCCAATCGGCTGTATCGTGGAATTGGACATATTTAGAAAATCGGCTTGCCAGATTTTCCCGGACAAACAATCGATGCCTTCGATTTCCCAAAGTGGCAAACCGGCGCTGACGATGCTAACTGACCTGTCGGCTGGTACGATCTCAATCTTGTCGCCATCCCATTGGATCATGCTCTAATGCATTGTAAAAGGAACGCAGCAATTGGCGTGTATCCAGTCCCTTCTGAGCAACAGACTGTAAGACCCCTTCCCGTCGATGACAAAGAATGTTGTGGGCACGGTCTTATTGCCGATGGTCAGTTCGACGTTGAGGACACCCTTGGTTTCTGATGGGTTGCCGCCGAAGTCTTTGAGCACCATATTGGTCTTTATCAGGTCTTCGGCCCCTTTGCCCAATTTTTTGAATGTTGCGTAGGGCATGAGGTTGACTGCAGCTCCCCCATCAACTAGCATCTTGGAAATCGGCTTGTCATTGATGAATCCTTTAACGTACAACGGCTTTAGGTGCCGATTTCTGCTCCCCTCGGGTTTGTCGAAAATGGCTTGGTCCGGCGAGATTGCTAGTTTCACTAAGTCGTCCTCGATGGTGTCGGCATCGGCTTCAGGAGCACTGAACTCAGCTAGCAGTACGAACACCATGTTGACCGATGCAGAAACTTTGCCTTTCCCTTTGGCTGCCCTCCTGGTTTGATCGGCTGAACTTTCTTGGATTTGCTCTTCGTTGGCTGCGGCGATTTTCTCTTTGGGAACCCATCACCTTTTGATTTTGCCCAGCCGACGGCGCTGATCTTGGATCATGTGCCGAACTTCATCCTCTCTACCTTCACGCTTGAGTCGCTGAATTCTTCTTTTCTGCGTCCTTGTGAAGAGATCGGACGGACACCATTGGGGATTAGAATATTCCTCGTCGTCGGCTTTGTCGTCGCAGTTGTTGTCGTTGCGGTCCTCGTCGACGAAGAAGTCTTGGTGGATTGGGCTGAGCCGATCATGAACGGACCGCCACCTCTGGTTTAGCTGAACGGCTCTAGGGATGAACCGGGCTGGGCTTGTAGCCGATGGGCTCCTGTGCTTGTCGTCGCAGCGATCGTTGCACACTGGGCAATCGTCCAGTGTCGGCAGGCTCATGCCGGATTCCCCGCAATACCTAAAAAAATCACAATGCCATTGCGGATCGGCACTGTTGCAGTTTACCTCATATCGGCGGCTTTGGGTCTCCGGCTAATGCCGACGCGGAGCTTCATCGCGAGGTTCACGTCGAGACCGGCGACGGTGTCGGTCGTCTTCATAGATCGGTTGCCGATAAGCCAATCTAATAATTGGGCGCACCATATTGATTGGTGCAGCGTGATATCCGGCCGGCTCGTCTTCTGCCTTGGCCCCAATCGATGTGTTGACTAAGCCAAGCGCCATTCTGTTCTGTCGATCAGCTTGCCTTGGGCCGGCTTGAACTGTGTTGACCGGGAAAGGGTTACCATCTACCTTCATCGGCCGACTCGAATCGGCAAACATCAATTTCCCGGCCTCGATTGCCGACTGGATTTGCTGCCTGAAGACTTTGCAATCGTTGGTGGCATGTGATGTGGAGTTGTGCCACTTGCAATATTTCTTTTTCTTTAGCTCTTCGGCCGACGGGATCACGTGATTTTCAGGGAGCTGAATCTGTTTTTCCTTGAGCAGCAGTCGAAAATCCTTTCGGCCTTGGTGATGTCGAAGTCATATCTCTCTTCTTGGTCGTCTTCAGCAGCCATTGGCAGACGATGGCCTTTCTGTTCTTGGCCCATTCGGCTGCCGCCACTTCTGCGTCATCGTCGTCGGACTCGTAGTATGATTCAATGATGACCTGAGTTATGTTTTTGACGGCCTTCCTGGTGTCTTGGAATCGCTGCTCGTGGGCCGTCACCTTCTGCGCCAAGTGGGCTAGGCTATCGAAGTCATGCATAGAGAATCGCTCACGAATCGGCGCGATCAAGCCATGAAAGGCCAAATCGGCCAGCTGGGCGTTCGATAGCACCAAGATGTAGCATCAGTTCCTCATCTCCCTAAAGCGTTGGATGTATTCTTGAACCGATTCATTGTGTTTTTGCCTGATGCTGGTGAGGTTCGACAACTTCATCTCATGGTTGCCAGAATAAAAGTAGCTGTGAAATTGCTTTTCGAGATCGGCCCAGCTCTGTATTGAGTTGTAAGGCAATGAGGAGAACCAGGTAAAAGCCGATCCCCAAAGAGACAGAGGGAACAACCGAACCCTCAAGGCTTCTGTAGCCGATGCTTCGCCACACTGTGCCAAGAATCGGCTGACATGCTCGTAAGTTGAAACATTGTCTTGCCCTGAGAACTTCGAAAAATCTGGAATCTTGTATTGGTTGGGCAGCGGAATCTGCTCGAAGTGCTCTGGATAGGGATACCGATACATGTTTCCTAAAACTTTTGGCTTGAGACCGAATTGATCTCGCATGACATCTGCAATCAGATCTGCCCAGGTCCGGTTGTCCTGCTGTATCGGCTCGTATGGGTCACACGGTGTGGGTGCTCATCGATACAGCGGTGGTGGCGTCTGAGGCCTGTAGTGATCTTGACGGCCTTCTTGATACTGGTAGTGATGATCAGCGGGAGGTGGCCGATGCGCTGGTGGTGGCGTTGGTGGTCTCGGGAACAGCTGTCGACCACCGGCGTTGTACCGCCTGTCCAGGTCAATCTGGGCAATCGGCTCTGACTGCCGATTGTCGTTGAAGATGTCAGCAATCTAACCTTGGGGCAATGGCTGATGTCGGTTCAGCATGGTAATTACTGGCCTTGTAGCCGACTCGTTTGGATTCGGCCGGCTAAGGATCCCTCCTGGCGGTCCTGGTTGTGCTAGTGGCGGGTTTGGCCGATTCTGGGTGACCAATTCCTGTAACCAAGAAATTGGCCGTCTATGAAGTACGTTGGCCCCCGTTGCAGTTGGTCCACTATCTTGGCGTCGACCACAGTGGCGATCATGTTGTTGAGGGTATTGACCACGATGCTACTTTGGTTGACCAACGCGTGATGTACGACCGAGTCGATCCGGTCTTGTAAGGAATATAGAGCCGAATCGTCTTGTTCCTGAATCGGCTCCTCCATCTTCTGTTAAGTGTTAGGTTAGATCCCCACTGGATCGGCTAAGGGAACCCATGAGCATATATATGCTATCCTAAAATATATTTAAGCCAAACGACTGGAATGGATCGGCTATACGGAGACAGCATCAGCTGTTTAACTCAAATACAGTAAAGGATAATAAATATATGAATCGATAACCTAGCCGATACTGGAAAGCTAACAATGAATCGGCTAGTACTCCAACAAATCTTATGAAAAGATATCATTCTTGAACTAGGTGCGCGTAGCCTGGGAAATCGGCTGTCGGCTGTCGATGGCAGGCCGATTTCGGCTGGTGACATCCGACAAGAACAAGATCTTAAAATAAGAGGCAGTCCTAATATAAATCTAATAATAAATATACTAAAAGAAATATATCAGGGCAGATAAAGCCGGCTGAAACCCCGGCGCTGTCTCTAAACAATATAAATCTAGCCGAACAGATCATTGGAAGTTCTAAAAATGACTTAATAGTTCAACGTTGATGCAGCATTAAGTATAAAAAGAGCAACCTGATCTGTTGTAGCTGATTTATATCTCTCGAGACAGTGAATACCGCATATAAACCAGTCAACCTTTAAATCTAGCCTTACCGGCTGTGAGTTCTTGACAGAACTGGCCAATGACAGGATAAATCTAAACATTGATGTAATTTATATGCGCTATGTGATAAATATCGCAGTACAAACCCCTGAATCTAATGTGTCATTACGATGGAAGCACAAGAAACAGCAGATCATATCACTAATGACAAGTAGTTACCTGGATTTGGGGATCGAAATGATGCAGCCCGTAGCCAAACGAATTGCTCATCTAAAGAAAAAGGTTGGCGATGCACCGAAGGTTTGATTGATTGTGTTTAATTGTATATGCTTTACAGAGGGTCTCGGGTCCTATTTATACCCAAGATACATTATCTCTACAAACCCTGGACTCTATCTAAACTACTATTTAAAACACGATGTTTTCCCGGGAAGGACCCACGCCGTATTACACTGAACAGTTTAAAGAAACTCCTAAATTACAGGTACAATTGCCATTACAGGACTCTATCCATAGATGGCAATATCGTTTAACACGCAATCTAATAACTGAATCTTCCATTTATCTTTAAACTACTACACCAGAAACGGCTTTATCTCTTTTGAACCTGGAATCGGCTATTGGCCGCTCTTGTCCGATTCAACCTTAGCCGAGTGGCCTCGCAGCCAATCGCTTCTCAGCCGATGCGGCCTCTGTTTCTCTGCCAAGCCAGCCAATCCGATTCTGCTTCATCCTTGCTAGGTCTTAGGGATTCAATTACCAAATTTAGGTGTTAACAATGATGCTGGATTCATTCGGCCTTGCCGATACGCCGAGTGGGTCTCAAACATTGTCCTAGTATTAAAAAGAATGGCAAACTTAGGGTGTGCATCGACTTCAGACACTTAAATAAGGCTACACCCAAAGATGAATACCCAATGCCTATAGCTGATTTGCTCGTAGACGCTGCATCAGGTCACAAAATCATCAGCTTTATGGATGGCAATGCAGGCTATAATAAAATTTTCATGGCCGAAGAGGACATTCACAAAACTGCTTTTCGATGTCCTGGGCAATTGGCATATATGAAGGGGTCGTTATGACGTTTGGGCTGAAAAATGTTGGGGCAACATATCAACGGGCCATGAATTATATCTTCCACGACATGATCGGCTCTCTGGTGGAGATCTACATCGACGATGTCGTTGTCATGTCCAGGGAGATAGAGGACCACATAGCCGATCTAAAGCAGGTTTTGGAGTGGACAAGAAAATATGGCCTGAAGATGAATCCATTGAAGTGCGTGTTCGGCGTGTCAGCCGGGCAATTCCTAGGGTTTCTTGTTCATGAAAGAGGAATTGAGGTTACACCAAGAAGCATCAACGCTATCAAGACGATACAACCTCCGTAGGACAAGAAGCAGCTCCAATCATTGATCGGCAAAATCAACTTCATCACGCGATTCATAGCCAATCTTTCAGAGAAGATGGAGTCGTTCACACCACTGCTTCGGCTTAAAGCCGATCAAGCATTCACATGGGCGGCAGAGCAGTAGAAGGCCTTGGATAATATCAAGAGTTATTTAAGCTCGCCTCCAGTTTTAATGTCTCCACGGAAGGGAATACCGTTCAAGCTGTACCTGTCAGCCAATGACAAGTCAATCGGCTCAGTTCTAATCCAAGAGATTGAGGGCAAAGAAAAAGCTATCTTCTATCTCAGCCGACGGTTGTTGGACGCAGAAATAAGATATTTACCAGTGGAGAAGCTATGCCTGTGCCTATATTTTTCTTGTACAAAGTTAAGGCATTATCCGCTATCCAATGAGTGCACAATAATATGTAAAGCCGATGTCATCAAATACATGCTATCGGCTCCAGTTTTAAAATGGCGGATTGGAAGGTGGATTTTTGCCTTGACAGAATTTGATCGAGGTATCAAGCACCCAGGGCAGTTAAAGGACAGGCTATAGCCGATTTTATCGTGGAGCATAGAGATGACTCAATCAGCTCAATCGAGATCATGCCTTGGACATTGACATTTGATGGCTCGGTGTGCACCAACGGCTACGGTATCAGATTGGTCATTATTTTGCCTAGGGGGCAAGCTTTGAATTTGCTTTTTCTATCAACCCCCATGCTACAAACAATCAAGCCGAATACGAAGCAGTGCTCAAGGGATTGCATCTTCTCAAAGAAGTTGAGGCCGACGCCATAGAAATAATGGGGGATTCACTATTGGTCATCAGCCAGTTGTCGGGGGAGTATGAATGCAGGAATGACGCGCTGATGGTCTACTATCAACAATGTCGAGAATTGATGGATAGCTTTCGGCTATTTACACCGAAACACATCCCTAGAGAGCAGAATACAAAAGCCAATGATTTAGCTCAAGGGGCATTAGGCTACAGGCCGATGATGAAAGAAGTCGCTGCCATGACAGCCGATGATTGGAGGTTTGAGGTCTACAGCTATATATAGAACCCCTCTCAATCGGCTTCAAGGAAATTGCGATACAAAGCTTTAAGTATGTTTTGCTCGATGAAGATCTTTATTATCGGACAGTTGATGGTGTGCTGCTCAAGTGTCTTAGCGCCGATCAAGCTAAGGTGGCTATCGGAGAAGTACATGAAGGGATATGCGGCATGCATCAATCGGCTCACAAGATGAAGTGGTTGCTTCGGAGAGCAGGATATTTTTGGCCGACGATGCTGGAGGACTGTTTCAAGTATTATAAAGGCTGCCAAGGTTATCAGAAATTTGGCACCGTGCAAAGAGCACCAGCATCGGCTATGAACCCAATCATAAAGCCTTGGCCGTTTAGAGGATGGGGTATCGACATGATCGGCCAGATTAATCCACCCTCAAGCAAAGGACATAAATTCATTCTGGTGGCAACAGATTATTTTACAAAATGGGTGGAGACAATTCCTTTGAAAAATGTTGATTCCAGGGACACAATCGAGTTTGTTAAAGAGCACATTATCTACCGATTTGGCGTCCCACAAACAATAACAACAGACTAGGGATCTATCTTCATATCGGACGAGTTTGTTCAGTTTGCCGACGGCATGGGGATCAAATTACTTAATTCTTCACCATACTATGCACAGGCCAACGGGCAAGCAGAGGCTTCAAACAAAAGTTTGATCAAACTAATAAAGAGGAAGATTTTTGAGTATCCTAAGCAATGGCATAGCCAATTAGCCAAATCACTTTGGGCATATCGGATGGCATGCCACAGATCAATCCAAGTCCGTCCATACAAGTTGGTCTATGGGCACGAAGCAGTATTGCCATGGGAAAATATCATCGGCTCAAGACGGATTCAGCTACAAGATCAGCTCACAGCCGATGATTACTATCACCTGATGGTGGACGAATCAGAGGACCTAGTTTTATCAAGAAAGAGGGCCTTGGAAAAAGTAACAAGGGATAAAGAACGAGTAGCCCGTCATTATAATAAGAAAGTTGTACCTAAGTCTTTTGAAGAGGGCGAACTTGTTTGGAAATTTATATTGCCGATTGGATCAAGAGATAATAAATTCGACAAGTGGTCACCAAATTGGGAAGGACCATTCAAGATCCACAGATGCGTCTCTAAAGGAGCTTATATGCTAGAAGGTTTGGATGGAGAAGTGTTTGGAAGGGCTCTGAATGACAAATATTTAAAGAAATATTACCCAAGTGTATGGATCAACTCATGATTCGGCTCTATTTGTTCAGTCGATTCGTGTTTGCCGATGTCTTGTCTTGAGCAAGCATCGCCTTTAGGTAATTTTCAAGCCAAGTTTTTCCCCTAGTTCCCTATAATCGGCTGGTGGTGGCCGATGGTTACGACAACAGGACAAGTGTGTTAAGTTCATAATTTCATGACATCAAGACATCAACGAAATTAGGGGGGCATATATATACAACAATCACGATTAAGAAGGCAGACATCAGCAAAATTTTTCAAGCTTTCAACGCATTTTGAAAACAATCATGGTATTAAACGATGCAAGTGTGGGCCGACCACATATAGTTAATTACAGACTGGCGGGGCCGATTACACCAAATTCTTTTCAGTAGAGACTAAGTCTACTACATCGGTTACTTGGCTAGGAATGCATCTATGGCCGACAGCGCTGCAGCTTGAATCGCCTTGATTTCCTCGATAACGGCTTGGTCTTCAGCATCGGAGCTAGGAATCACCTTGGCCGATTTATGGAGTTCTTTTAGATGCTTGATGGCGGCCTTTAGCTTGCCTGTTTGGTCCTCGGTGGCTTTAGGCAAATCAGCTAGCATTTTTTCTTCGGCTGTTATGTTGGCTCGGCATTGCTCTAGCCGTTGTAGCAGGTCAGCTTCTTTGGCCTTCAAACTGGTGATCCAAGCCTGAGATGTGGTAGGGCCGGCCTTCAACTCATTCAGTTTTATCTTATCGGTCTCCACGCTCTTGACTGCATCATTGATCTTGGCCGTCACATTGGCTTGGGCAAGCCTTTCGATCATTCTTTGCATCGCACGCCCAAGCCTTGGCTGATGTTGATCAATACAGACGGTGGCAGACATCTTGGTGGCGAGATCTTTGGGGAGTTGGCCTTCGATTTCAAAGAATCGGCACTTGGCCGATCCACACTCCTTCACCAGCCTGTTCACATCGATATCCAGCCGACGGCATATGTCTTGAAGTTTCTCTTTGAGCTCGTCGGCTGGGGCTTTGTCATGACTGGTGGCTTCCCCTTCCTCATCCCCAAGGAATTCCTTGATGTCAAAGGAGAGCAGGTCGGCCAAAGGCTGCACAAAGGGAACAACAGGTATAAGCTGTGATTGAAATGGCCGATCATTTGAAGTATTATGAGAGGAAAGAGAGGGATCAACTTACTCTTGCTGCGGGCATCGGATCGGCTTCTTTTTCAGCTTCGGATGGGTTGACAAGGGCGGTGTCTTCTTTGATAGGGCTGCCGATTGAGGTTGCTGCATCAGCTCGTTCGTTGGCCGGCTCTGTGATGTTCCCAGCCTCCTGACCACATACGGTCGACGTCGTATGTTCGCTCGACACCTGTGGGCAGCTGATGGAGGTGGAGAAGGCTGGAAGAGACAAGTGTTGGATGTCAAGTCGGCTGGGGTCAGAAAGCTAAAATGTAAGCTGACGAAAATGGTTACCGTTGAGGCGCGGCGCGGAGAACGGTGAGCCAGCTTTTTGATCTGTGCAAAATACATTTAGCTGAGTACAAGATAGTGTTATGTTAAAAGCTGAATATAACAAGATAAAGGATTACCGGCTGTTTCTTCGCAGGAGAGCTTGGAGCTGGCGGGCTGTCGGCTGGAGGGTTGAGCAAGTTGTGGCTCGAATTGCTCGATTTGACTGCCTCTCCGATAGCTGCTGACATCTCTTCATCTGCGACCTCCTCGTTTAGGACTTCATCGACGATGGGGTCTATTGACGGGAGGCTGTCGGCTGGTGTGATCGGCTGCTTCTTCTTTTGCTTCTTGGCCGATGTAGCTGATGGCTTTGTACTTGGAGCGGCTCTTTTTTGCCGGGCCAGCGGCTGGCGCGTCTGTCCGTGCAGCAAGGTCTTCAGTTTGGGCGCATGCCAGCCGATGGCCGATGGAGCTAGCCCGCACCCGTTCGGCAGAATGCCTAGGCGATATTCGATGGGGATGCCTGAGTTGCTCACCGTTGGCCGTTCAGTTTTAGTCACCTGCGACAAAATAAAAGAGGATTTTTTCTGTAAGTGTTGACAAATTAAATCGGCTGATAATCTAAAAGGAAGAGTAACTTGAAGTGCGAGACTTATTGAAGAGATTTCATCCGGCAGCAGGAGAGTGATGAAGTGGGAAGACCTCTCGTGAAAGATGTGGTGTTTGATCTCGACCCACCAACGGTCATAGGCTGTGCTCTTCTTGTATGCTAGCACCATGTCACCAATACTACCGAAAGGGGGACCAGCTATGTTCATCAATTTGCTCATGATTGGGGCCTGGTCCACTATTCCCCTTGTCTCATTCTTATCAGCATAATAACAGCCGATGGGCAGTTGCCCAAGTCCTAATTGCCGGGCAACCGACATAGGGTAATAAAACTCAGAACTCCGGGTCACTGATCGGCCCTGGTGGATCCCAGTCGGCAGGATGCAAGGACTGATAGCAGTGGTGAACAAATCCCTGCACTTGGGGTAGTCGTCCTAGTTGATCTCTTCCAGGTTGAATTCGATAGGGAGCTCGAAGAGTGGCCGATCCATGTAAAAGTACCAGATGCGGTTGTTCTTTGCAAACCCATCGTAGAAGGATACAAACCACTCGGCTAGCTGTTCGGCCGATTGCTTTGACCCGGTGTGCATGGCTGCTCCTTCTCCATAACTTAGACACCCGGCGTGACCTCGTTTCCCTCATCATCATCAATCGGCTCTAAACGCGGGAAGCGTGCTTTCAGTCAAAGGTGGCCGACCATCTATTTTTTGGGTCATCAAGACCAGCCAAATCTGAAGGAACCACCATGGACCTCCGGTGTTGACAGAGGCATTGGGGGCTATCTTAGCAACTGCTTGATGGAGGGTTTGATATAGGTGGCCGAGGAGATACTTGCCCAAAGGGATTTTTCTGTTCTCCACCAAGGCCTTGGCTACGATCTGCCAATTGGCAGTCGGCCTACAGCTCGAGCCGCAGAACAGGAATTTTTCTAACAACATCATGAGAAATGCGGCGTGTTCCCTAGGGCCAACTGGTCCTTCCTTCATGTTCATGGACACATAGCCGCTCCAGCCTCCTATGGCTTTTGTTTTGAATTGGTGTTAGCTTTTCCTAGACAGTTCTTCAGGGTTGGCCGACGACAGGATATCTAGTCGGTGGTCATGACTACGTCGGCCAGGGTGACTGTCATTGGGCCTTGTTGAAACATGAAGGCATTGAGGGTGTCATTCCAGAAGTAGGTTGCAGTTGACATCATTGGTTCATCTTTTTGCATATCGGCTATTGACAGAGACAGACATTGAGCTATTCCTACCTCTTCCCAATGGGTTTGCTTGGCCGATTGCATCCTCTTATACCATTCAGGCCAGGATTTGTCCATGGATGGCTGTAGACGATAAATTTCTCTCATGCGCTAGCCTGGGAGATCTGCTTAACTCTAGTGCAAGTCCTTCTCAGCTGCCTGTGCGGTGCAGGGCGTGCTAGTTTGTTTGATCTGTTAACCAACAAGAAAAATAAGACTGAGGGAATCTATGAGCATATATTTGCTATCCTAAAATATATTTAAACCAAGAGACTAGAATGGATCGGCTATACCGAGACAGCATCAGCCGCTTAACTCAAATACGGTAAAGGATAATAAATATACATATTGATAACCTAGCTGATACTAGAAAGCTAACTTATGGATCGGCTAGTACTCCGATGATTCTTATGAAAAGATATCATTCTTGAACCAGATATGCGTAGCATGGGAAATCGGCCGTCGGCTGTTGATCCCAGGCCGATTTTGGCTTATGACATCCGACAAGAATGGGATCTTAACATAAGAGGCGATCCTAACATAAATCTAATATTAAATATATTAAAAGAAATATATTAGGGCAGATAAGGCCGGCTGAAACCCCGACACTGTCTCTTAAATATATAAATCTAACAAAAGAAATCATTGGGAGTTCTAAAAACGACTTAATAGTTCAACGTTGATGCAGCATTAAGTATAAAAAGAACAACCTGATCTGTCGTAGCTGATTTATACCTCTCGAGATGGTGGATATCGCATATAAACCAGCCAACCTTTAGATCTAGCCTTACTGGCTGCGAGTTCTTGATGGAACTGGCCAATGGCAGGATAGATCTAACATTGCTCCAATTTATATGTTGTTGATGAGAAATCTCTCTCACGCACTGGCCTGGGAGATCTGCTTGACTCCAATGTAGGTCCTTCTCGGCTGCCTATGCTGTGCAGGGCGTGCCAGTTGATTTGATCAGTTAATCAACAAGAAAAACAAGAGAATAGGCGTTAAGTGTTAGGTTAGATCCCTACTGGATCGGCTGAGGGAATCCATAAACATATATATATACTATTCTAAACTATACTTAATCCAAGTGACTGGAATGGATCGGCTATACCGAGACAGCATCAGCCGCTTAACCCAAATACAACAAAGAATAATAAATATATGAATCGATAACCTAGCCGATACTGGAAAGCTAACAAAGAATCGGTTAGTACTCCGATGAATCCTATAGAAAGATATCACCCCTGAATTGAATGCATAGCCTAGAAATCGGCCATCGGCTGTCGATGATAGGCCGATTTCGGCTAACAACGTTCGACAGGAATGCGATCTTAACATAAGAGACAGTCCTAATACAAATCTAATAATAAATATATTAAAAGAAACATATCAGGGCAGATAAGGCCGGCTGAAACCCCGGCACTGTCCCTACACAATATAAATCCATCCGAACAGATCATTGATAGTTCTAAAAATGACTTAATAGTTCAAACATGATGCAGCATTAAGTATAAAAAGAACAACCCGATCTGTTCTAGCCGATTTATATTTCTCGAGACAGTGGATACCGCATATAAACCAGCCAACCTTTAGATCTAACCCTATTGGCCGCAAGTTCTTGACAGAACTAGCCAATGGCAGGATAGATCTAAACATTGATCTAATTTATATGCACTATGTGATAGATAGAGCAGTATAAACTCCTGATTCTAATGTGTCATTATGATGGAAGCACTAGAAACAATAGATTATACTACCAATGACAAGCATTTACCTAGGTATGGGGATCGAAACGATGCAGCCCGTAGCCAAACAAAGTACTCGTCTGAAGAAAAGGGTGGCGATGCGCCGAAAGTTTGATTGATTGTGAATGTATATATTTTACAGGGGGTCTCGGGTGCTATTTATACCCAAGATACAATTATCTGTACAAACCCTGGACTCTATCTAAACTACTATTTAAAACATAACATTATCCCAAGCGGGACCCACGTCATGTTACGACTAACAGCTTAAACAAACCCCCAAATTATAGATACAATTGTCGTTATAGGACTCTATCCATAAGTGGCAATATCGTTTAACGCGCAATTAACAACTGAATCTTCTATTTATCTTCAAACTTCTGTATTAGAAACGGTCTCATCTCTTCCGGACCTGGAATCAGCTTATCGGCTGCCTCTGTCCGATCCAACCTTAGCTGATTGGCCTCGCAGCCGATCATTCCTCAGCCGATGCGACCCCTGTCTCGAGCCGATCCGACTCTGCTTTGTCTTTATCGACTTAGGAACTCAATTACCAAATTTCAATGTTAACACATGCCCCCCAAGTCCGTGATACGAAGTGTTGCGGATTTGTTTTCCTATTCAAACTCCCGCTTCTTTCTTGACCTAGACCGCTTCGGCTTCTCCCCAAGTGGTCTTTAAATACCCACTCCCCTCAGCCGAGCTGCCTACGCCTTCAAAGCGCACTCAGCCTCCTTCGCAAACAAGCCCCTTGCCTTCTCTCTCTTCTCTGGCGATTTCACCGGCGCCCGTCGAACTCCGTCGCGTTCTTCAGATCCATCTTCACCCCCGAGCATTCCGATGGCCTCCACCGTCGCCGCATCGAGCTCCTCAGTTGCTCCGGCCACCACAGCTACGCCAGCCATAGCCGCTGAGCCAACCGCCGCTGCCGTTCCGACCGCCGCCGTGATCGAGTTCCCCGAGGTACTCCTTTCCGATCCCTAACTCCTTTTTTCACCCAGATTTACTTCTCCAACCGTGTTGCATCGATATTATGTTTGGCCATTCTTTGAGTAGCACTTTCCTTTATTTTCACCAATTAGTACTTTTCCCCTCTTTGAACTGTAATGTGCGACCGTTCTTGATTAGTGCCCCCTTTTCTTTTACCTGTAGCACCTGTCACACCAAATATTTATCCCCAACTTGACACAAGCGCAAAGGTACTTCCTCGGCCCTATCGGCAACACGGATCCAGCCGATATAATCATAGCGGAAACCAACCGGATCCCTTTTAATACCGCTAGGCCGTCCCTTGCCCACTGGAATGGAACATTCAAATCCTGGCCAACCACCGATGCAGCCTGGGTCGAGTGGTACAAGAGAGTGCAATCAGCCAAGTACACTCAGTGGGAAGAAACCGGGATCACCTAGTGCCTGGAACTGTCCATTGTCGGCATGGAAAAAGACGAGCCGCTCTTATCGGCTGCAACTTACTTCTGAAACGACAGTTTCAATGCCTTCATCATCCGGCAAGGGCCGATGACTATCACGTTGGCCGACGTGTACATGACAATTGGGCTGGACATCGAATCGTCGGCCGACCCCAGCACCTTGAACCGAAAAGGCCAACAACAGTTCAAAACCAAGGCCATCGGCGGGTGGAGCGGCTTCATTGCCCAAAACATGAGGGACAGGACAGTCGGCCACAGGAAGCACGCTGCATTCCTAATGAGGTGGCTCGAAAAGTTTGTGTTCTGCGGATCGAGCTGTGGGCCGACCGCCAACTGGCAGGTCGTAGCCGAAGTCCTAGCCGACGGGGAAAAACTTGCGCTAGGGAAGTACCTCCTCGGCTACTTGTATCAGACATTGCATCAGGCTGCCACAAAGATAGCCGCCAACGCCCCCATTACCACTAGCGACCCCTGGTGGTTCCTCCAGATCTGGCTAGTGCTAGCAACGCAAAAGATAGCCGGTCGGCTCCCTCTGACAGCAGCTGTGTTTCCAAGGCTGGAGCTGATTGAAGATGACGACGGCAACAAGATCACCACCAGGAGGTGCATGAGCTACGGAGAGGCAGCAGCCGCCCACGCATGCTCAAAGCAATCGGCCGAACTGCTAGCTGAATGGTTTATAGCCCTCTACGACAGGCTGTCTCATGAGAACCGTGCCTGGTATTTTTACCGAGACCTGAGGCAGTTCGAGTTGCCGGCCGACTTCAATTGGGAAGACGTCAACTCAGCCGACAACCCGAGATGCAGGGAGCTGTTCACCGCCACTATATCCCCCTGCATCCTGCCGACCGGGATCCATCAGGGCTGATCAGTGCCCAAGAGTTACGAGTTCTACTACCCGGTATCGACAGCGAGGCAGTTCGGTCTTGGGCAGCTGCCCATCGGCTTCTTCTATGCCGACAAGATTGAAACAAGGGGAGTGGTTAGCCAAGACCTGACAATGGATCAGCTGCTAAATATAGCCGGCCCTCCCCTCGGCGACGTCGGCGTGATGACATTGGCGCTGAAGAAAAGCGCCGCTTACGACCGCTGGTGGACTGAAATCAAGCGCCACATCTTCCATCAGCGGTCGTCCCATTACGTTGACCTTCTCCTGCCCGAAGAGATCCCCTCGGTAAGATTTAAGTCCCAACTGATTTTCTTCTTCTCATCATCAGCTGACATAGCCGACGAACATTTGCCCCTTGGTCTGCAGGAGACGGAGACGGAGTGACCGACGGTGAGCGATTCCGGTCACCCCATTGAATACCGTTTAGGTGTTCTAGCCGGGGGCGGCCTCGCTCCGTCGGCCATCGGCTGGGGGTGCCGAAGCTGGCGTCGCTGCTACGAGGGTAGGTGCGTCAGCCAATCGCACAGAAGAGAAAGGCTGCACCACCACCATGGCCGTCGGCCGCGCCTGCCCCAAAGAGGCTGTAAAAGACAAAACCGGCAACACCAGCCGATAGCCTCCCCCCTTGGATCCGGCTGTCACGCAGTTCCTCGACACCGTTGCCAGCGAGGAAGTGTCGGCGGTTGCTGGGGCGGCGGCCGAACCCGGGATTTCGAGTCCTGAGTCGGTCAATGCTCCAGCCGACGTCCCACCAGTCCCAAGTCCCCCAGCAAAACATCGGTCAGTAAGCCTTCACTTCACCAGATTTGGCTTCATGATGATCACTTGCATCTGATCGAACCATTCCTTTCAGGTCAAGAAGTTGGCCGGCCGCACTTCACGCCCCGCGCCATCGGTAATCATCCTCTGCTACTTGACTTGTAGTAATCAATCGACTTATCCGCTAACTCTTTCTTTTGCAGCTCCCGCGGTCTCCATCGGCTGCCCCCCAGGCGTCCAGTGAGCATGCTGCGCCTGTCGGGGGCGGTGGCGACAACGCCGACGAAGAGGACCCGACGACCGCGGGCAACGATCCAGCCGAGCCAACTGCTCCGACCCCGGTGCAAACGGTAAGCAACCTAAATTTGATGATCAGTTTTGTCAGCTTAATATCTTCTTGATCATCTTCTTCTTTGTTGCAGAACATAGCCGACCTCCTCAACTTTGACTTGTTGGAATTCGAGGAGTCCGGCTGAGGACCTGAGGGCCACCTTAGCCGACATCGGCAATTGGCTGGAAGCCTCGCTGGACGCGTTGGTGGTCAACAGCAGCTCGATACGCGCGTGATTCAGAGATATCCAAGACCAGCTGCCGGAAGCCCTAGCTGAAGCCATTGTGCCGGCGACCTTCATGAAAGCCCATCAGTTCAAGTATGAGCGGGCACGGCAGCGGATAATCGATCGCCGCGAGAGCCAAGAACGGTCGGCCACCATCCAGTCAACCAATGGCGCCATCGAGAGCCGGAAGGCCACCTTTGACCGCCTGAAGACCGAGCCGGCGGCCAAGCTCGAGCAGCTCCTCGCACGTCAAGATCAGCTGATGGTCGATCTCGTTCAAGTCACGAACGAGATCGATGTCCACAAGGAGTACATGGCTGGCTTGCCAGCCGAGATCGAAGCTGAACACCAGGGCATCAAGGCGACCATGGCATATCTGTGCAACCTGGTGAAGAGCATCCGGCCGGTGGCGGGGTCTGAGGCCGACGACGTCATGGCCATTGAAGAAATAGACCAAATTAGTGTTAGTGATATGCCCTAGAGGCAACATTTAGATGTTGGATATCATGGTCAATGTTTATGTATTTATGAATAAAGTGTTATTCAGTTCCATGAAATAGACATCTTGTATTGATCAATAAGTACGTGACTTATTTATGAGACTCTATATGTATGAATCTATTTCTAAATGATCCCTGATCATATATCATATTATTGGAACTAATATGATTCTAAGATCGGCATGTTTATTGATTGATGATCATGTCTCATAGATCATGGGTATGGAGATACCAAATCAATAAACATGGGCATATGTGTTAAAGAACACATTGTTGGATAGACCCACCATGAGACACTACAGGAATTTATGTGCCATTAGTTGGTCTCAGGTAGTGTTGGTACAAAGTCCTTAGACCTGAGATCACCATGGATTCCAACATGTGTAGTAGCCTACTTTGGGACTACCAAACGCTATTCCGTAACTGAGTAGTTATAAAAGTAGTCTTCGGGTTTGCTATGAAACATGGAGTGGGATGTGAGTGATCAAGATGGAATTTGCCCTCCTTTGGAGAGATATCTCTGGGCCCCTCGAGGTAATGGATTATGGAAATGCATGGCCATGCTAAGTTGATTGAGGAGTCAATCAACAGACAGATAATCCAATACGGTTCGAGTGAATGGTTAAGCTATTGAAGGGATGGCACATATCTTGCCTATAGCTTAATTGGTATCGTGAGGCAAAGGGATTTGTGTACACATTACAGGTTCAGAGCCGATATTATATTCTTGTACACTATGGTGTCAATATGTGGTGCTAGGCGCCGCTATTGACAGGTCGGCTGAGTTGGACTCGAGCCGCCGATCGGCTAAGTTAGACTATAGCCGAAACCAAGTATACCTGAACCTACAGGGTCGCACGCTTAAGGGGATAAGAACAAGCATTCGAGTTGGACTCAAATACGGCTCGATCGGATAGGGATCCGATTGGATAGAGTCCTATGGTCTTACGACGTATGGGCGGCCAACTCTATGAGATTCGGATCAGATCCGATTCGAAATAGAGTCCTGATCGGCCACTAGTCCCAGTAGGCCAACTCTATATAAAGGGGCGAGGGGTGGAGAGCTGCGACACATCAGTTGAATTGCATTGCGCCGAGATCAATCTCCACGAAAACCCTCCCCACCTTTGAGCCAAACCCTAGCCTTGCATCGCGTGCTAGCACACGGGTGTTCGGCGTTCTGTTCCCGGATGTGTGGATACCGATAGAGGCGCTGCTACGTTGCGCGCTATTGATCAGCTACGAATCGGCTGCAATCGGAGCGAGGCGACTGCGGCAGATCAGCAACGAGAACGCGATCGGCGACTCGGATCGGCTGCGGCATCGGCGAATCGGCTGATTGGTGAATCGGCTGTCCCCGGGAATCAGCTGTCGGCTTGCGGGAATCGGCTACACTGTTCCGGATCGGATAGTCCTGATTGGCTATTTTCGCTGCATACTCCAATCGGTAACGATCTATCGGCCCTTACTTGCAAGTGTTCCTAGTTTGCGCGGTAGAAAAGTTTTTGTTTTTCGGCTAGTGTAGCTTCCGCGTAACCCTTCAGTGGTATCAGAGCTAATCTTGCTTAGTTCGGGTTTTAGATTGGATCTGGAACAAGTTTTGCAGACGGATTGATTAGATCAATCGGTTTTACGGGATCTGTTGAGGAGAGTTGATGGTAATTGTGTTCCTTGATAGTGTATCGGAACGGCGTAATGTGATTACGTCCACTAGTACAGAAAACCTAATAGGTGACGGTTCGGAACCCCCAATAGGTACCGGTTTCGGACCCGACACCTATTCGTCGACACCAATGACCAAAGTCATTGGTAACGGTTCTTCAACTGGCACCTATTCGATTGAATAGGTGTCTGTTTTCAAGTAGAACCGACACCTATTCGGGCTCAATAGGTGGCGACGCCTATTAAAAACCGACACCTATTTGGCCAAATACGTATCGGCTCATAATAAAACCGGCACCTATTCTGTCCAAATAGGTGTCGGTTCCTATCACATACCGGCACCTTTTTTAGGGCTAATAGGTGCCGGTTTGTATTAAAAACCGGTACCTATTGCCCTGAAAATAAAAAAAATAATATTTCACATAAAATTCTCCATTAATCTCTGTAACTACACATACATGTTAGTGAAAAATAGTTCAAACATAAACTCATATGAGTAAAATGTTACAAATTGTGAATGTGATTGGACTCATGAGTAATCAAACCAAGTAGAAATTAGAAAATTAACTCAGTGACAGTATTCCATCCAGAAAATCAGAAAACTACTTCATGAGCATGAAGTGCTCTACTTAGTTTACATAAATCATGGAGAGTTGATAGAAGCTACTGATCTATACAAAATATGCAAAAGTAGTAGTGAGTAGTAGTCGATATGAATGTACAGATGAATCAATCCACTATTCCATCCAGTTAAATATTCATCAACACCGGTTCGAGGAGATGAAACAGTCTCGCATCTTATTATTGACCACTTGAGTCATCTAATGCTCACTCACTATATATTTATATGATTGTGCAGATGGAGCTATCCCATTTTCTTTTAAAAAAGTGTATTCCAACTTCGTTATTTTACAAGCAAAGAACATACAAAGTGATGATCATGAATTCATCGGTGAACAATTGGAACAGATCATGCATATATAGGATTAATGAACTATATGTTTGGTCAATTGGTTTTATATACAAGTATTGAATCAATTTACAAGCAAATGATTCAGAAGACAAAGGGTCATTTTTTAAACACAGATGGAATTAGGGCGCAAAGGATAACCGGATGACCTAAATGAATCGATCCACTTGGTTATGCATGTTTTCTACCAAAGTGTACCGCTAATTGTCCTTTAACGACTTGACCTGGTCGATTTAGCTAGCTTGCTGATCCCGCTGTGTTGTTCAAGATCTGACCAGGTATTTGGCCATCATAGTTACATTTTATCCAGAATATATAAAATGATCTTTGATGTATACTACAGTCTAGTATATATGTAGCTCGATCGATCGACTCATATAGTCATATCAACTGAAATATTTACGAACTTTGTAGTTCTGTGTTAAAATTACAGTCTAAATGAATTAAAATTACAGTCTAAATGAATCAAATCCACTTGGTTGTGCTTCTCTTGCTGAACCATATTAAGAACTAGTAAAGCTACCATATTAAGAAATTGATTCAGCATGGTCAAAATAACTCAAGCTCCTAAGCTCAGAAATAATAGGTTCGGTGTCCAAATAAATGTGATCAATTATCAGCAGTTGTCGTACTACGAAAATGGCGACAGAATTAACAGGAGTGAAAGTGTGAACTGTACAAAAATGTGAACTAGAATTATTAGCAAGAGGATGATTCATTCGCCATTAGAATATCAAAGCCAAGTGCGGCTCTAATCGAGGTTCTAATATCACCTAAAGTGATATGATTATTTATCAATCAGCTTGCTGTTAACAACGAGGATCCTATGCCTTTGCTTGTTTAGCAGAACTCTTTTGCTCCCTATACTACCATATTAAGAAATTGATTCAGTATGGTCAAAATAACTCAAGCTCCTAAGCTCAGAAATAATCTAGAGAAACAAAGGACACCGTAGTAGCAGGTATTACTAATACATCTAAGGACAATGGTTAATTTAGATTTTAAAAAATGAACTAGTGTTTAAAGCAATTGGTTCCCCTAAGAGACCCATCCATGAAACAAAGAAAAATGTATATGTATAGATGGTGATCACGTAGCAGGACATATGCATTCGGTTGGCATGAACTTCGAACAACAAGCGGTCAAAGACAGCCTTTCAAACAGCTACACATAAGTTCTTGCAAATGGTACCACTGATAGAAAAACAGTGAATAATCCACTAAAATGGCACTATTAACTATCTTTTCGGAACCTCGCGATATTATTTTTAAGTTTGATTTTCATTGCTAGTTCAGTAAGTATCCCACAAGATCAGAATCAAATTCATATATCATATAGTAACCCATACTTATATTGTGGACATATTACTGTATGTATACATACCATTCAAAATTACAAGTATTTATGTACAAGATCTTTCATAATTTCAGTTTACTAGTATTCATGAATTTCAGATATTCAAATTACAAGATATCTTTTTAAAAAATATTATCATGAATAGTTATTTGAGGCCTAACATCAGGGTCCATGGATGGATAATTAGTCTCGCAAGGCGTAACATATAAAACCCGAAGCTCGAGCAGAGAACATAGGAGATATTGCTGGGACTCAGCGTGCCAGTCAACTTCAGCCTGAGACGTGCTCGTCAAACCACACGAAGGCAGCGATCAGATGTGTTACACATCTCAGGAGACTTGACAAAAAATCGCTTGAGCTCTACAACATCTCAAATGCTCTAAACTCATACTCCTATGAAAACTATAGTTACACATACTTACCCGCGCTTACGGGGACAACGACGACGATACGGCCTCATCCATGCCATTCGTCGGTGAGATGACTGTTGCTTTGAGGGATAAAAATATTAACTAGAAAACTTAACACATGATTAGATGATTGTTCAAGAAATACAAATAGATAGACATTAATAAAATATATAAACTTAGATCATGTTCGATACAACAATCCAAATAACCGATCTACAAGCTTAAAAATGTAAGTTCTGGCCACTAATGCTTAGTCTGAATATCCTTTGCTGTCGATCGACTCTCTAAATCAGCACTAGGGCCGCCAGCCTCAAGGAAACCCACTCACGAAACGTGATAGGCGCCGGTCTCTGAGATGACATGTTTGAAGATGACCCCGCAGAGTTGTTCAGCGAGGGCGAAGCAAACATGTGGCAGCAACTTACTTGTTGGGAGCTTTAATTTCTGCAAATGGAAACCTTGAATATCTGAAACCACACTATGTGTTTACAAACGTGTATTTCCGTCTTAAAAAATGACGAACCTCAGCATCCGTAATGTTCCAGTTGTCGATCTCCATGAAAGTCCACATAAATTTCATCGTGTAGAACCCACATGTGCTCGTTCCTTGATCTTGACGTTGGCACCAAGGGTGGCAGGTTACCTGGAATGTATTTGAACAGGGAGCGTGTCGAATGCACTTCTTCTTGTACTTCACTAGTGTCTTATTGAGGATGTCAATTACAGATTGGAAATCTTCTCGCGGTTTCCTCAATCCATCCAGAACGAGGATTTTGGAATCATTTAAATGGATCACAAGAAGGATCCAGTGGTTCCTACATACAAAGGGACAGGGCAATTAACACCGAGTAAGGACAAATGGTAGGTGGAACGATAACTGCCTCACTTACTTAAAGTTGTAGGGTAGAAGAATCGTATTCATGTCCTGAAGCTTGACAAATGAGCTGTACAGGTAGTCCAGCACCATTTTTTGGGACGTTGGGCCTCCTTCAATTTGATTGGCATTGACAATCGCAGGATCGAGGAATGCTAGTTTATTACAAGTCGCTCTACATTCAAGCGCCCCCATTCTGCATAAGGAAACAAGTTAGACAACTTACAAAGTCTAATATAAGGGTATGAACTTAGGAATGCTAGCTAGGCGTTTGAGTATGCTTACAATGCCCATATTTGAAGTATCGATACGTCTAGCTCCCTCAGATTGTATAGCTGAAATAGTTCATCAAATGGGACCCAGATTACACCATCGTCGTGATGAAAGTCCTGGTTCTTGTAAAAGACACCGAACGTCTCCTTACCCTCCTTTGCCATCTGTAGGTACCACTCTTCCACCCTTCTCATCTGAGTGCAATTTGCAATGACGTTGCGATATTCGTCGGTGGTCAAAGGACCACCTAACTTGAACTTAGCTGCCAAAGGTGCCTTCGCAATATTGTCCACATCAGACAAACTCTTCAGCCCTGCACTTTGCAGAAATTCTTTCTCATTCTTCTTGGTGTCTTTCGTGAATTGAACCTTGGAAAATTCTTGCAATTTCTTTTTCTAAATCATGCGTTGAAAGTCCGAAATAGGTTGCGTCGGGGCTGGTGGCCTTGCCATGTGAATGAAGTGGTCTTGAACTTGAACTGACACTTTCGGGGATGGCTCCGACTTTGTAGAAATAGTCGCTTTCTTGCCCTTCTTAACAGTAGATGGTTCAGACATATCTGTAGATTTGCATAGTCGACCCCTCTTTTTGGGCTTGTCATCAGGAGCTCGTTGTGACGGCGGAGGAGACGGGCTCTTACGTGGCAACGGTGGTGGAGTTGGCATTCTTTGGGGGGAGACAGCAGGCCCGCTAGAGCTAGACCCGCCATCGCTTGGCTCTTCATCACCATCTCCTGAAGGAAAGACAATGAACCTCTTGCGCCACACGATGACGTTGTGGATAGCTTCTCCAAGAGTGTTCACCCCTTCCTCTGGAGGAAATTCAAGCTGGATGGCCCTGTATCTGCTCGACACGTCCTCCACTTCAACCCTTGAGTAGCCAGTTGGTATTGGATTACCGTGTATCCTTCCTCCCTCCACTACAGGATGTGCCATAACGCGTGCCACCTCTATAGTGAGGTTTTGACTCTGCAGTGGCACATGCAACCTGCATGCAGTACATACAGTGATTGCGTCCATAGGGTGACGAGTCGTCTCCGGTTCTTGAGGAACCTCAGTTGAAGCGCAACTGCTTTTCCTCCCTGTTGGACTTGCTAAACAGCCAGCATCGCCGCCAATCCCCGCCTCCATTAGCAATGCCTCCATCTTTTGAACTTTTTCCATTACAACTCTCATCTGTTCTAATTGGTCTCGGAATTTTTATTACTTCGAGACCGGTATCTATGTCTGTCCTCAGGAAAACCTTCCCTCCATGGTACGAGGCCTACTCCCCTTGTGCGTTCCGGATGCTCAGTGTTCTGTAATGCAAGTGTGAGCTCATCTTTCTCCCTGCTTGGAACAAAAGAGCCCTCAAAAGACTGCTGATGCGCATCATGTAGCCTTCCGGACACTTCTAGTGAAGTTGGACACTTGTGTACCAACTCGCCTGTATCAGAGAGTGATGCCCCTCGGGCGTATTGGTAATTCTTTCCTCGTTCGCACCAGTCCTTTGTCTCAGTCTCGATCCCCTTTTCCAACAGCTCTTCCTCCCTCGCTCGCCATTTCTCTACGTTCTTGGCATAACCGCTACGGCCGAGACGATGAGGGAACAAGTTTTTGGCCGCATTGGCTTGATTCCTTTCACTAACCTCCTTCGCCTCATCTGATGTTTTGTACGCCACAAATTCATCCCAGAAAATGCGGCACTTACGATAGTTGGGATCTTCAAAATTTGGTGTCAGCCCCCGCTTCACAAACTTCCTGGTAAGGTCTGTCTTGAACTTTCGGAAGCTGACGCTCATCCTCTCAAGGGCCCTCTGCTTTGTGAGTTCTTCTGATCCCGTGGGAAACTGGAATGTCCGCTTCAACTTGTCCCAAGCAAGGTCCTTGTCTCTTTCTGGTACCGTCCACTCCAATAGATCTGGATCACTGCTCTTCCAGTATCGGTACTTGATTGGGATGTCATCCTTCATGATGACACCTATAGCATTTGAGTATGGGGTGAGTACCGACGTAGGAGCTGTAGGGTTCCCGTCTGGATCTAACGCTGTTATAGTGTAAAGGCCCAAGGGCATCCTGGTTGGACCTCTCCCCCTTTTTGTCGATGAGGTCCCGGTATCACCAGAGTTCACAATGGCCGAAGGGGTAGCCTCCTCCACGCTTTCAGGGTTCATGTTTAGAAAGCCACTTGGGCTACCAGGACCACCGTCGTTTTCTCCGGAAATTGCAGGCATACTGTTATCTTGTTCCCGGGACATTTTCTACACTATAATGATCAAAAGTTTGAGAGAGTTAATCCAAAAATGATCAAAAGTTCTCATCTGCTCATGTTTTTTTAAAAAAATGCAGAAGGAAAGAAGAGGGGGGGACACAAGAAGGAAAGAAGGAACGCCGCTTGGACTATAAACAATACTGCTGCTTCAAACCTTCATATCTTGAAATATAAAAAGGATATGTATGCATCAATTACATTTTAGAAATCTACAAAACAAGACCTAGATCTTTTATGTAGAAAGCACATTTTTGTTCTTCCATTTAAATTGTCTAATTTACACTTGAAAACAGGCTTCAGAATCTGTTCAGAATCTGTCCAGAATTGTCTAATTCACACTTGCTACGTTTAGTTGATGGAAGAATCTAAATGATTTAGGCGACAATGTGGAATACAACTCTTTGCAGGCTAGCAGAATGCAAGTTGTTTATATATTTTAGACCAATGCGAGTTGTAACAAGTAATAGGGGGCCCAGTCAGATAGAAAATTGTTTAGTTCCAAATCTATCTATAGTAAATTAAGATTTCATTCTGCAGGCATACTTTTATCTGAATGCAATTACAAAATAATGTGGTTACCTGGATCATCAGACTGACTAATTCTCAGAGTTGATTTACACATACCTTTTATCTGAATTCTGCAGGCCAATGGTCCATAGATAGATATGCACCCTGAACTCCTGATCCCTGCAGCTCACAAGATCTGAAAAACAAACAACAAGAAGAAGAAAAAGAACCAAAATTCAGATTTGTAATAACTACTAAAGTATACCAAAATCTCCAGTCTGATTCTTGTTCTTCAGTTAGTGCCTCATCTGAACTTATAGTATTCCAACAGCCATTGATATACAATCTGGTACTACTCCAGACAGACACACATGCCTTGCTTCATCCCAAGTTGCCGGAGAGGTTTAAATTACGGGACACTATGATCATAGAGTATACTGCTGACCACAGCTTTGCTGGAACACTAGCATCTGCTGTCTGCATCCATGTCTGAACATTGTATGCATACGCCTGAACTCAGTCAGCTGCTGGTCGTCGAAGCTTGAGTGCATATTGCGTCTCAGCTGGGGCCTGGGAGATCAGCATGAGATTTTGTGTTGCAGAGGACAGTACTGGATCTACAATGTACGTGTACAGTACGATTGTATGATGGTCAGTACATTGGCCTAACTCAGCAGCATGAACTGTCCTGTGCTATATGAATACTGGATCAATGTGGTCTAGTTGCATGGATTTAATAACGAGATAGTATCCTTTTTAGGATGAAGGCAGTTGATGCTTTCAACAGTCAAAACAGTGCAACACCCAACTTCCACACGGTGTTTAAGTCATGCCAGTGGAACACAACAGCTGAAATTGAAACTGAAATTATTTCACAAGGCAGGAGCAATTAACTCCCTGGTGTAACAGACTAACAGTGGATTATTTGTTACTGGAAAACCATGGCAAACGGGAGTGATTTCACAAGATAAGAACAATTAACAGAACTAAAGGTTGATATATACCATTATTACAAAATCAGAACAGACTGTTTCAATCCAAGGTTTTATGGACGACTGATCATTGCTTGAAGAAATACATTGTTCGGTGCCTTAGTTGGCCTTTAATCAGTTCAGCCAAGATCAGAAAAATATAGCAAGTTGGAACTGCGAACAAAGGAAACCAGCAGCAGGCATTTGTCCATCTTGATTATTTTCGGTGTACGAGATGGGTGCCTAACACGTCTCTCAAGAAACTACCATGAACTTAAAATAAATCGAAGTAGACAACTGTTTCCTTGTCAAGCAGGAGAAGAGAGAAAAGGACAGATAGACAGACCTTGTATGGAGTCCTTGTATGGAGCCGGCTTTCGGGGATGTTGAAGAAGCACTGTTAACTTCTTGATGTTGAAGAAGCTTGCCCCCCCTCCCCCACGTGGACTCCACAGTTCATCACGAGCTTGCTGTTAGCACTGAATAAGTGGAAAAACCCTAAAGAAACAAAACCCTAAAGAAAAATGTGCTAAAGGAACTTACATCGGTCCGGGTTGACTATGCCGAAGTGCTTCGCAACGGCCTATGGGGGCGGCCGGCGTTGGAGGGATGATGCCGACCGACGGTGGAGGCGGGCCGGAGATCACCGGGCGGCGGAGGCAACTCGGAGGAGGGCGAGGAAACTGGACGATGACGGCGGGCGAAGGACGGTGGCAGGCGCTGGGTTTGACGGAGGACAGGCGGGCGACGCTGGACGGGTGGGCAGGCGGCAGATCTGGACCATGGCGGCGCTGGACAGGTCGGAGGCGGGCGACGAAGGGCGGGTGGGCGGCGCTGGACGGGTGGCCTGGCGTCGGATCTAGACGACACCGAGGAGGCGGCGGATCTGGAAATATATATACTACCTTTATAGGTGTCGGGTCCAAATAAAAGCCGGTTCCTATTAGGAGAAATAGGTGCCCGTTTTTCCAAATAACCGGCACCTATTAGGAGAAACAGGTGTCGGTTTTTATTGATAACCGGCACCTATTAGGAGAAATAGGTGTCGGTTTTTAGTTGGATCCGGCACCTATTCTCCAAAACCCTAATTCACCATTTATCTTCTCCTGATATGTATGCATCAATTGATAACAGGCAACTTAGGCCGCCAATGGGCCTGATATGTATGCATCAATTGATATTTAATCATCCAGCAAATTAAATCCAACCATTGATTGTTACAACGGGACTGCATGCGAATATATTCATTCAGTTCCAAAATTACAGATTCATGTTTGTTACAATCAAATTCCAACTTATAAGTCAATCACTATTACTCCTTCTTCATGATCACTGCGAACATATGGGGCTTTCTCCTCTTCTTCAGCTTCTTCTTCGTCTTCTTGACTTTCTTCACCTTCGTCTACATCTGTTGCAAAAGGTGGTAACTCATCAATTTGATCGTAGCCTTCCTCATCGGTGATATTCTCAACTCCAACAATGTTTCGCTTTCCATTGAGAACTACGTGGCGACCAGTCACCGATGAAGGGTCTTGACATAGAATACTTGTGTTACAGAGTTTGCGAGCACAAAAGGTTCATCTTGATAACCCACATTGTTTAGGTCCACGATGAACATCCCGTACTTGTCAATTTTCAAACCACTTGGAATTTTGACCCATTGACACTAGAAAAGTGGTACCTTCAGCGGTCCATACTCAAGCTCCCAGATTGCCTCTATATAGCCATAGTATGTTTGTTTTACACCATTACCGTCGAAGGCATCTATACGGACACCACTATTCTGATATTTGCTCTTGGCATCCTGCGTTCTTGTGTAAAATGTATACCCATTGATATCATACCCTTGGAATGAATTAATAGTGCTCGCAGGCCCTCGAGACAAAACGTACAACTGGTCACTATCAGGATTCGCAGCCATGATATCTTCTGTAACCAATCACCGAAATGCAGTCTATGCTGCTTAGCGATCCATGCTTCTGATTTGCCTGGGTTCTCGATTCGGAGTGAGTTGTAATGCACATCAACAAATGGAGCCACCAAGGCCGACTGCTCGAGCACTGCGAAATGTGCTTGTCGTAGTGTTTCAAGGCTAGGAGCGAATATTGCTTTATGCCCTAAAGTCCCTTTCCCAAGTAGCCTACCCTCGTGTCGAGACATCGGCACACCAATGGGACGTAGATCCATATAGTCGATGCAAAACTCAACCACCTCCTCTGTTGCATAACCCTCTACGATACTCCCTTCCGGTCGAGCTCTGTTACGCACATACTTTTTTATGATCCCCATGAATCTCTCTAAAGCCCACATGTTATGAAGATAAACTGGGCCGAGAATCTTTATCTCGTTCACGATATGTATCACTAGGTGAACCATTGTATCAAAAAATGATGGTGGAAAACACATCTCGAGTTGGCAAATGGTCACGATTACATCTGCTTGGAGCTTGTCTAGTGTGGTTGGATCGATCACCTTCGATATATAGCATTGAAGAACGAGCACAACTTTATGATTGGGTTTCGCACCCCGTCGGCAAGATGCCTCTAATCGCAACAGGGAGTAGTTGTGTCATCAGCACGTGACAATCATGTGACTTCATGCCCACTATTTTCTTCTCTCTAATGTTGACAAGTCTTTTAACGTTAGCGGAGTAACCAGACGGGACTCAGACACTCTGCAGGCACTCCAACAGGCTGATTTTCTCGGCACTGAGGGTGTAGCACGTGGGAGGGAGGTATTGTCGGCCATTGGGACGTTCTTGAGGATGTAGCTCGGACCTGATGTTCATGTCTACGAGGTCTCTCCGGGATTTCAACGTATCCTTTGTCTTGCCAGTATGTTCAGCAAGTACTCCCATCAAACTCTCGCATACATTTTTCTCAACGTGCATCACGTCGATTGCATGAGAGACATCCAAATCTTTCCAATACGGTAGTTCCCAGAAGATAGATTTCTTCTTCCAAAGAGGCTTCTCACCACCCTTGCCCGCCGCACGTGTATTGCCATGCCCCTTACCAAATACATGTTCAATATCTTTTACCTCTTCAAAAATATCTCTACCTGTACGATGTATCGGAGCTGTCCCCTTCTCCACTGTGCCATCGAAATCTCTTCTATTGCTATGGTACTGGTGACCAGCAGGAAGAAACCTCTGGTGGCACATGTACATAGTCTTTCCAGAGTACCTCAGTCACCTGCTTGCTGTGTCCCGCATGCACTCCACACATGCACAACCACCTTTCACTGTTTGTCCAGATGTGTTGCCAGCCGCAGGGTAATCTTGAATGGTAACAATATTGCCCTTAAGGTGAAGTACTCTCTTTTGTAAGCATCCCACATCTGCACCCCCTGAACCCATAGTAACGGAAGATCATCTACTACTAGCCTGAAGTAGACATCGATATCGTTGCCAGGTTGCTTGGGCCCTTGGATTAGCAGTGGCATCATGATATACTTGCGCTTCATGCACAACCATGACGGAAGGTTGTACATAACAAGTGCCACTGGCCATGTGCTGTGCCGACTGCTCATGTCACCGAATGGATTCATCCCGTATGTGCTCAGCCCAAACCTAACATTCCTTATCTCGTGTGCAAAATTTTTGTACTTTCTATCTATCTTTCTCCATTTAGACCCGTCGGTAGGGTGTCTTATCATCCCATCCTTCTTACGTTCTTCGGCGTGCCACCCCATCATCTTTGCATGCTTTTTGTTTTCATACAGGTGCTCAATCCGAGGGATTATAGGAAAATACCATACAACTTTAATGGGCACTTTCCTCTTCTTTAGGACGGGGCCACCGCTGTCATCATCGGCATCATCGTCGTTACCTCCACCCTTATACTGCGGTGCTCCGCAACTGGACATGCATCCAGGTCTTCATAGTCACCCCGGTATAGGATACAGTCATTTCGACATGCGTGAATTTTTTGCACCTCCAGCCCGAGTGGACAAACAACCTTCTTTGCTTGGTATGTCGTTTCTGGTAGTACGTGACCCGCTGGAAGGAGGTCTCCGATCAGCTGTAGAAGCTCTGTGAAGCTCTTGTCGCTCCAGCCGTTGGTTGATTTCATCTGCAACAACGAGAGGACGACGTGTAATTTGGTGTGCTCCTTGTTGCAACCTGGATAAACCGGTGTTTTTGAGTCCTCCACCATGGCTTTAAACTTCTCGTATTGTCTGTCATCGCTGTAGGCTGTCTCTCCATCCCGCAACATCTGATCCAACCCATCCGATTCGTCATTGTCGTATTCACCTTCGTCAACAGGTAACTCCACATTGTCTTCATGCATTGCATCGCCATGATTGTCCACACTGTCATTCTCATCTTCACCGTGATTGTCTTGACATGTGTGATTATACATGGAACCTCTTGTTAGCAGATGCTCGTGAACTTGTTTTGCGGGAAACTGTCTCTCCTTCCTGCAATTAGAACATGGATAATGCAAATATTCTGTCATGCTCAACGACCGGGAACTCGTGGCCCCGATCACAAACTTGGTTACTCCCCTGGCATACTCCAAGGTACCCCGCTTCGCATCGTTCATCCCTCCTTCATCCATCGGTCCTACGAGAATTTTTAAAAAATGTGACGTCTTCATATAAATGACATTATTTTATTTTGGTTACATTACTCTATGGTAATAGTCTCTTCAAATTTGACAATCCGAAATACTTTAATTAAAGAGACACAAATGACATAAATGGTGTCATGCATCTACTAGCATATACACACAAATGACAAAAGAATATCATAAAGAATCACGTACACAAATGTAAACTACTAAAATATACTAACCTTTAATTTTTCTGAAAATTTTCGGCAAAACCTTCCCCCCTCAGTTTCGTTGTACACATGAAGACCGAATAGAAATGAGCTAAGTGGCTGAAAGGTGGCATTTATATGTAGTCGGAATATAAGTGTCGGTTTTTAACAACAACCGGCACCTATTTACGAAGCTTACAGTGTAAGGAACCTTATAGGTGTCGGGTAAAGAGCAAAACCGGCACCTATAGTATAGGTGTCGGTTTTTACTATTGACCCGACACCTATTTAGGAAGAATAGGTGCCGGTTCCAATTAGTAACCGGCACCTATACTATAGGTGCCGGTTTGCCTGTTTACCCGACACCTATTTCGCACTATAGGTGGCGGTTCTAAACAAGAACCGACACCTATTCTTTACATGCTACCTATATGCATTATAGGTGCCGGATTTGTTTTAACCGGCACCTTTTTGGGCGACACCAATGAGCCTTTTTGTAGTAGTGGTCAAAGCAATATCCATAGAACTCGGTTTGAGTTGGGTTCGAGATAGCGTTTCTTGATAATGTATCGGAACGGTATAATGTGATTATACCGAAGCTATCTCGTAGTCCGATCTTGTTTGCTGCCTCGCGCCTATTCAAACCATCTCCCTTGATAGTGTATCGGGACGGCATAATATGATTATGCCGATATGATTTCCGTAAGTGATTTCATAGATTGGATCTATGATTTTCGTGTGGTGTACCGCCGTGTGCGTACCCCTTATAGGTCGTCTCGATGCCGTTTCTCTGCGATAGGTAGAAAACGTTTCTACGCCTAACTTGTTTTTGCAGAGAATGCTTTGAGATGGTATGGCCCTATTGTATGTATGAGATGCATGTGATGCATGTAATATTCTTTCATATGTGCAATCCCTGTAATATTCTTTCATACATGCAATGCTTGTAATCTTCAATTAGAGCTTCTACAGTAGTAGCTTAGTTTGAAGAAATCAAGCATTCGGCACTCGGAAGAACGGTGATGAAGATGGAGATCCTCTACACCGGCATGGAGATGGAGATCACCATGTGAAGGGGGCCATACTATTTCATTATATGCTATTCTACCTGCTTTCATATATGTGATATGTTTGTTTGATAGGATAGCATCCCTCGCAAAATTAAGTAGTAATGATGCCCTTCCAAATGTTGCACCCGTGACCGTTATGCTCGTCAATGGTGGGTCACCAAAGCGAGTGTCATTCTCTATCATAACACGAGGGGTATATGTCGACATATACAGCAGAGCATTTGGTTTACTTAACAAGGCTATCAAAATAGTTTTGGGCCTTGGGGCATAGGTTGGCGCCGGGGCATGGAGATGCCACACCAACAACAAGAGTCACATAGAGATGTGATTAGCAAGGAGTTACTTACCAATGTTATTAATCTTCTAGCAGTGATGCCAAAGCTCACTAGAAATTAATTAACATGTGGATCTTGACCCAATACGTAACCTAGAGGGAAGGTGTAAAATACGTAACGGGAGTCTAATGTTAAATTGTTTAACAATAGACATAGCATAAACATTGTGCTAAACTTTGCTTTTTCGGTTGTAGAATAAATGGCAGCCAATACTACACCTAGTACCTTTAATTTGCGATCTATTCTCGAGAAAGAAAAATTAAACGGAACAAACTTTATGGATTGGTATCGCAACTTGAGAATTGTTCTCAAACAAGAGCGTAAGGAGTACGTTCTTGAAGTACCTTATCCTGAGGATTTGCCTAATAATGCCACTGCAACTACACGGAGAGCTTACGAGAAGCACACTAATGATGCCCTAGATATAAGCTGTCTCATGCTAGCTACAATGTCCCCTGAGCTTCAGAAGGAATATGAGAGCAGCGATGCTCACACTATTATTTAGGGACTGCGTGGCATGTTTGAGAACCAAGCTCGGGCCGAGAGGTTCAACACCTCAAAGTCCTTGTTTGCGTGTAGGCTTGTTGAGGGGAATCCCGTCAGTCCGCATGTGATAAAAATGATTGGCTACATTGAGAATCTAGAAAAACTAGGTTTTCCCCTTAGCCAAGAGTTGGCTACTGATGTGATTCTCCAGTCGCTCCCTCCGAGCTTCGAGCCATTCATATTGAATTATCACATGAACAGTATGGATAAGACCTTGGCTGAATTGCATGGGATGCTAAAGACAGCTGAGGAGAGTATCCAGAAAAACGGTCATCATGTGATGATGATGCAGAAGGCTAAGTGCAAACCACTGTCAAGAAACTTTGCACCAAGAGGAAGTTAACTCCCGATGAGATCGCGAGTGCCTCTAATGCAAAGAAGGGCAAGAAGGGGTCGGCGGCATCAGATGCCGTTTGCTTCTACTGCAAGGAGACATGCCACTGGAAAAGAAACTGCAAGAAGTACATGGAGGATCTTAAAAAGAAACAAAGTATGACTTCTGCTTCAGGTATTAATGTTATAGACATTAATCTTGCTACTTCACCTACTGACTCTTGGGTATTTGATACCGGATCAGTAGCTCATATTTGCAAATCGTTGCAGGGAATGAGAAGAAGTAGAGGCTTAAGAAGGGGCGAGGTGAACCTGCGTGTCGGCAATGGAGCAAGCGTTGCAACAGTTGCTACAGTTGATATCGGCACAGTACCACTTCATCTACCTTCAGGATTAGTTTTGGAATTGAATAATTGTTATTGTATTCCAACACTATGTCAAAACGTTATTTCCGCTCCATGTTTGCAAGCGAAAGGATATGATTTTAGATCAATGAACAATGGTTGTTCAATATATCTCAAAGATATGTTATATTTTCATGCTCCATTGGTGAATGGATTATACGTTTTGAATCTTGAAGCGTCTCCCATCTATAACATTAATACAGAAAGGCAACTCTCTAATGATACAAACCCCACGTTTATCTGGCATTGTCGCTTAGGCCATATAAATAAGAAACGCATGGAGAAGCTCCATAAGGATGGACTGCTTCACTCTTTTGATTTTGAATCATTTGAGACATGTGAGTCTTGTTTACTTGGTAAGATGACAAAGGCACCTTTCACGGGACACGGTGAAAGAGCAAGTGGCTTGCTGGCACTCGTACATACTGATGTATGTGGACCAATGAGCTAACGGCCAGAGGTGGTTATCAGTACTTCATTGAAGGGTTACGCGGAAGCTACGCTAGCCGAAAACAAAAATTTTTCTACCGCGCAAACCAGTGACACTTGCAAGGGCCGATAGATCGTTACCGATTTGAGTATGCAGCGGAAATAACCAATCAGGGCTATCCGATCTGGAACTGTGTAGCCGATTCCCGCAAGCCGATTCCCAAGGACAGCCGATTCGCCAATCAGCTGATTCGCGGAGTCGTCCGGTCACGTTCTTGCGCCTTGCTCCGATGCGCCCGACCGCAGCCGATCCAAAGCCGATCAACAACGCGCAACGTAGCAGCGCCTCTACCGGTATCCACACGTCCGGGGACAAAACGCCGTACACCCGTGTGCTAGCATGCGATGCAAGGCTAGGGTTTGGCTCGAAAGTGGGGAGGGTTTCCGTGAAGATTGATCTCGGCGACTTTTGTTGCGGATTCGGTTCAACGCGATACAGAAACTCTCCACCCCTCGCCCCTTTATATAGAGTTGGCCGACTGGGACTAGTGGCCGATCAGGACTCTATTTTGAATCGGATCTCATCCGTATCTCATAGTGTTGGCCGCCCACACGTCGTAAGCCCATAGGACTCTATCCGATCGGATCCCTATCCGATCGAGCCGTATCCGAGTCCAACTCGAATATCTATTCTATCCCCTTAAGCGTGCGACCCAGTAGGTTCAGGTATACTCGGTTTCGGCTATAGTCTAACTTAGCCGATCGTCGGCTCGAGTCCAACTCACCAGACCCGTCAACGACGGCGCCTAGCGGCACATATTAACACCATAGTATACAAGAAAAATATCGGCTCTGAACCTGTAAGGTGTACATAGATCCCTTTGCCTCACGATACCAGTTAAGCTATAGGCAAGATGTGTGCCATCCCTTCAATAGCTTAACCATTCACTCGAACCGTATTGGATTATCTGTCTGTTGATTGACTCCTCAATCCACTTAGCATGGCCATGCATTTACAAAATCCATTACCTCGAGGGGCCCAGAGATATCTCTCACAAGGAGGGGCAAATTCCATCTTGATCACTCACATCCCACTCCATGTTTCATAGCAAACCCGAAAACTACCTTTATAACTACCCAGTTACGGAATAGCGTTTGGTAGTCCCAAAGTAGGCTACTACATATGTTGGAATCCATGGTGATCTCAGGTCTAAGGACTTTGTACCAACACTACCTGAGACCAACTAATGGCACATTAGTTCTGTAGTGTCTCATGGTGGGTCTATCCAACAATGTGTTCTTCAACACATATGTCCATGTTTATTGATTTGGTATCTCCATACCCATTATCTATGAGACATGATCATCAATCAATAAACATGCCGATCTTAGAATCATATTTGTTCCAACAATATGACATATGATCGAGGATCGTTTAGAAATAGATTCATACATATAGAGTCTCATAAATAAGTCACGTACTTATTGATCAATACAAGATGTCTATTTCATGGGCGAATAACACTTTATTCATTTATACATAAACATTGACGTGATATCCAACATCTCCATGTTGCCTCTAGGGCATATCACTAACACCTGCCCCACCACACCTCCCCGAAGCCCGCCGTCGCCGGTAAGCCCCGCCGCTGCTCTCCTTTCCCCATGCGCTCGCGCGCCCGCCTCTGTTTTGCGGGACCCCGGTCGAACGGATGGCGGGCAATGAATAGTGCGCAGCGAAAAGAAAAAAAAAGAAAAAGAAAAATAGGGAAAAAATTGGGAAAAATTTTAGAAAATTTGGAAAAATATTTTGGGAAGATTTGGGTAAAATTTTGGGCAAAAATAAATTATTTTCTTGCATGATTTCTCGGTGAAAAATTTGGAAATCAAATCCGGACTTTTCCAGAAATTCCCTTTTGCGTCGTTTTTGAATTCGAATTTCGCTTAGACCTTTCTCGCCGTTTTAATATGTTTCCATTTCGAGCTCGAACCTTCAAAACCTCTAGCCCCAATCCCTCCGCGGATATTTTCAAATCTGTTTTCTCGAACAGATCGCAATCGTCGTTTTACGAAAACCCTAAGTCGTCGACCCGATTGCGAAACTTGGAGTTTTCCGGGGCGATCGTAGTACAAGCTTAAGTAGGAATTTGGGCTTAGCGCTTGGAATCGTTTCTGAGACTTTTTCGAATCTTTTCCACCTTTTGGTGTTATCTGGGATTCTAATCAGAATCAATTGATTTTTCGCATGTTCGGGTAGCACCTGAAAGAGACCGGCATCGACCCCGTTGAAGACACCACCCCTCAGGCGTGCGAGCAAGGCAAGTCATCACACTCTTTGAACATATTGATCCTACTTTGTGAAATGATGTTGATTTCAAATTACAAATTGCATGCTATACACAAATGACTACCTATGCTTGATATACCCTGCATTGATGTTGATCACCACTAGAATTATTCTTTGTAACCTTCGATGTGATATGACCGGAGGCTAACTTCGGTAAAAATGTTTAGCTTTGCTTATACTAGATCCCTACATACTCATAATTTTACAAAGAAGCTTTTTGCTCGGGCAACTACCTTAGGGAAGGTAGTTGAAATACGGCCTGTGGAGACATGAGCGCCACATGGCCATGAGAATGATGAACTAAGTTTGATGAAAATCAAAAATGATATACAAATGATTTAGACTGGGCGGCGGATGATTTGGGTGGATTCCGAAAAGGCAAGCGCCGACCCTGGTCAGTAAGGACCGAGCCATGAGATAGCGGAAACGAGCCAGTACAACCGTACTTCTCGAATGGGTATAGACCTAGCTGACTAGATAGCCGAGCGGAGGCAGTATCCTTGCATAGATGGTTCTCTATGATGTGGTTTATGTGATGAGAATGAGGCTGCGACCTTTGCTGTGAATGGTGGAATTAAATCGATATTAATTGAACTTAAAGATTGAGGAAGTTTTCCCTTACCCGGGTGCCCCAGAACTCCTCTCATTGCTAGAAAATGACGGCTAGAGTGCATAAGGGCTTAAGTTCATGGAGCGGGTTGCCAAAGTGAGGTTATCGAAAGGCTTTGCCGTGACCGTCTCATGTGTTGGGACGTAGGCTCATTCGTTGGGCTGTCGCGGAGTACGGGTAAAGTGTACATCCACTGCAGTGTGAGTGAATCAATCTATTCGAATAGCCGTGCTCGCAGATACCGAGCACCGTGACAAGACTTTCGCTTGGCTAGACTTTAAACTTAAAACTGCTGGGATGGGTGTGCATGATGATTTCATTATTTGGTGGATCAACTTCTCGAGATGCGAGAAGGGGTGGATTCCCAGAAAATCATGACGAATCGGTGGCGGGAAGCCATCCTTGGAATCACGATGGATGGTAGACAGAACCGTCGCCGGATTAATAAACTATGGAACTAAAACTTGATTTGGCTAGTTGTTAGGCTTGTGAAAAGAATTGTGAAAATTGGCTTTATGCAAAAGAAACTCCAGCCATTCCTTGAATAATCCTATCATATGCATCAATTCCGTGTTGGCTTGCTGAGTACGGTTGGTACTCACCCTTGCTATACGCACAAACCTTCAGCTGACGGGAATGAAGAGCCGGAGGATCCTTACGCTTACTACCAGGAGGGTGAAGGAACTGATGGCGCTTACTAGGTCTTAGCTCCGGTCGTTGCCTGTGGCAAATGACATGTCGCTGCCTCTATTCCGCTGCCGTATCTAATTTCTGCTTTTGTGTTGTATTCGGACCATGAGGTCCTGTGTGTTGAACATTGCCTTCGGGCCTATGGTTGTAATAATGTCGCTGTAAGACTATTCGTGCATGTGCACCTGATTATTCAGTACTGTATTTCGTGGGTACCAACTACTCGATCCAGGGAAATGGTACCAAGAACACGAAAGATTCCCGTTCCAAAAACGGGGGTCCACACCATCTTTCCCCACAAAACAAATTGTCGGAGTTTCTCCATGTCCGACCCACAACCTTCTCTAGCACCACAAATCCCATGGAAGCCAACGACTGGCTCCATGCCATAGAAAAGAAAATGGACCTACTACAATGCACAGACCAAGAAAGGGTGTCTTTTGCAGCCCACCAACTCTAAGGACCCGCCTCAGCATGGTGGGACAATCTCCTAGTCACTCGTCGGGCAGATGCTCCTGCAGTCACTTGGGCAGACTTCTGCCAGCAGTTTCGGAAATGATGTGAACTAGGGTGTCCCGATCTTTCGGTGAGTTGATGATAACTACGATTTGGAAGAAACGTTGATGATCCGACTACAACCGTACGAGACGTTGTGTTGCGCCTTAGCGATCGATACACCTCTCCGTGGGTTGTTGATCTTGCCGGTGCAGATCAACCTTATTCCTGCACGTAAATCGAAGAAACAAGCAAGAACAAGATAAAAGCAATCTGAATCAAAACCTGATTTTTAACCAATCAGGAGTTCGGTTGGAGCAGGAGATAAAAACAAAACCTGATTTTTAACCAATCTAATCTACTATTTCTTTCCTAAAATAAAACCAATCTAATCTAATCTAATATCTAATCTGCTATTTCTCACGTGCAACACGATGGTGGCAGCGAAGAGTGTGGTACTAGACATGACAAAAACTCAAAACTCTAAACGAACTAGACACTAAGACCAGCAACACGACGTGACGATGCAACGTAAAACTCAACAAAGCAAAAACTAAAAAGAATAATGCAACGGCACAAATATGGCTAGGTAATGGATGCAATTTTTTTTGGCTTTTCTGGTTATAGGTGGATAAAACTCACCGATCAACTTGGCGCTCTGATACCAACTGATGTGAACTAGGGTGTCCCGATGTTTCGGTGAGTTGATGATAACTACAATTTGGAAGAAACGTTGATGATCCGACTACAACCGTACGAGACGTTGTGTTGCGCCTTAGCGATCGATACACCTCTCCGTGGGTTGTTGATCTTGCCGGTGCAGATCAACCTTATTCCTGCACGTAAATCGAAGAAACAAGCAAGAACAAGATAAAAGCAATCTGAATTGCAAATAGGAATTGAATACAAAAGATAAGATGGGGTTCCGAATCAAATAGAGCGGATGGTCTAGCCGACACACACGTCTATCAGGAAGTAGCGATAGCTAAACTTACATAAACAAAACCCGAGTTGTTCTATGGCAGCTAGGGGGTATATATATAGGTGCAAGGACGACCTAGGGCTCCCTAGAGTCGTGTTCCACCTGGTTAGGGCGCACCCCACTTGGGCCCCACTTGGGCCGGGGTCCCAGATGAAGTTACAAGCCCATAGGCCCATTATAGGTGATGCAACACTTTGTTTCTGTGATTGCGGCTGATTGGGATGGAATTTTGAGATGAGGCCAGATCCGTTAGAAAAAGGACTCCAAGAGCTTTCCATCAAGTACTTATGGACCCAAATCGGAGCACGTATGCATATTTGACGGCCGTTTGAATTCAGTGATGTCCTGCAGTCCGAATTTAGCACCAAAACGTGTTGGATTAGATCTCTTTCTTTCCTTGGGCCAAAAGTGACGTGAGAAGTACTTGGATTTGCCCCCCAATCAATTTCCTTTGTCCTCCATGTCTTCCATGTGTGTTTAACACTCTTTTTGATCCAGGTATGTATTTCTGAAAATGTAAATAAACACATATCATGGTGCAGCATCAATTCATCAAAAGCATCAAATACAATCTTGATAAAGAATTCGTGCACCTTTAAATCAAAAGCTCCCAATGTGGTTGTATCCGAGGTGGTGATGTCCTCATCAGGAAAGCACACATTCCTGGAGGGATTGTGGCACAGAAGAAAAGGGAGTTCAGATCCCTCAAACAAGGCAACCGAACAGTCACGGAATACCTGCATGAGTTTAATCGCCTGGCACGTTATGCTCCTGAAGACGTGCGCACTGACGGTGAGCGTCGAGAGAAGTTCTTGGCCGGACTTGATGATGAGTTAACAGACAAGCTCATCTCGGGTGAGTACGCTGATTTTGAAAAACTGGTTGACAAAGCTATTCGTCAAGAGACCAGCACAACAAGATGCTCAAGAAACGGAAGGCCGTTCAGTTCAAACCACAGCCTCAACAAGGAAACACCCAATGGCCACGTTTCACTCCCGGAGGTCAGGGCGGACCTACTACCATGATTGTTCGCTGGCATCGACCCTACCACCACAGGAAACTTCAAAGCGCAGGAGCTACTTTGGGCGGTGCAGCGGAATCACGCCGCGTCCACCAACGGCGCGGCCGCCACCTCAACCCAAGCCGGCGCCGCCGTGAAGGACTTGGGATTTAAACCCGACAACTGCTTCAACTGCGAGGAACCTGGACACTTTACAGACAAGTGTCCAAAACCAAAGCGTGCACCTCGGTTCTTCCAGGCGAGGGTGAATCACGCTTCAGCGGAGGAAGCACGGGATGCACCGGACGTGATACTGGGTATGTTCCCTGTGAACTCCTTTAACGCATCAGTCCTGTTTGATTCGGGTGCAACCCATTCTTTCATATCAAAAGCATTTGTGGGGACACATGGGTTGTCGGTACTAAAACTTAAGATACCCATGCGAGTCCAAACCCCCGGGAAACATTTAAACACCTCCTACTTCTGTCGTTTGGTGGCAATAGAAATCCAAGGATCTCCCTTTCTAGCCAACCTTATCCTTCTGGAATCACAAGGCCTAGATGTCATCCTTGGGATGGACTGGCTAACCTGTTATAAAGGCTTGATCGATTGCACGAGTCGCACGATCACCTTGACCAGTGGTGAAGGGAGGAAAGTGATTTTCCGCTCCCCTAAACCGTCGAAGGGAGTAGCAAGCCTGAATCGGATCTCAGTCAAGGAGAAACCTGAAGGGGAAGGAAAAGACCTAAAGAAGTTAGAGGATATTCCCGTGGTTTGCGAGTACCCGGATGTCTTCCCCGAAGACCTAACCATGATGCCACCTGAAAGAGAAATAGAGTTTCGGATTGACGTAGTCCCTGGCACTGTTCCGATCCACAAGAGGCCTTATAGAATGGGAGCCAATGAGTTGGCAGAGGTCAAGAAGTAAGTGGACGAACGATTCTGAGAAAGACTATATCCGCAGAGCACATCGCCACAGGGTGCTCTAGTAATATTTGTGGAAAAGAAGGATAAGACCAAGAGGATGTGCGTCAACTATCGCGCACTCAACAAGGTCACTATTAAGAACAAGTATCCCCTTCCTCAGATTGATGATCTATTTGATCAATTAAAAGGGAGCAAAAAGGTGTTCTCTAAGATAGACCTGTGGTCAGGCTATCATCAGCTAAGGATTCGAGAGGAGGACATCCCCAAGACCGCTCTCATCACTCGATACGGTTTGTACGAGTGCACGGTCATGTCCTTCAGACCTACCAATGCCCCAGCATTTTTCATGAACTTGATGAACAAAGTGTTTATGGAATTCTTGGACAAGTTCGTCGTAGTGTTCATTGATGACATTCTGATCTACTCCAAGACGGAAGAAGAGCATGAGCACCACCTTCGGTTGGTACTCAAAAAGTTAAGAAACCACCAACTCTATGCTAAGTTCAGAAAGTATGCTTTTTGGTTAAAAGAAGTACAATTCCTTGGTCATATCGTTGTTAACGACTAAATTTGGTAATCAAATCCCTGAGTTCAAGATTGAGATTGAAGTGGAATCGGATCAGGAAAATGATTTACAGAGAAACAGAGGCTGCATTGGCCACGATCAAATCGGCTAGGAAACCAGTCGGCTAAGGCTGAATCGGATGGGGACAGCCAATAGCCGATTCCGATTCAGAGAAGAAGATGGAACCGTTTCCGATAAAAAAGCTTGAAGATGAAAGGAAGATTCGGTTCCCAAATGTTCGTTAAGATATTGCCATATATGGATAGAGTCCTGTAACGGCAATTATATCTGTAAAACAGGGATTTGTTTAGATTTTCCTTTTGTAACATGGTGTGGGATTACTTCCCAAAATATTGTCGTACCGTGTATAGTGGATAGATAGAAACCGTGTTCTACACGGACTTTGTTGTACTTGGGTATAAATAGGACCCGAGACATCTTGTAAATAACAACACACACATCTATACAAACTAGGCGCATCGCCAACCTTTTCTTTCAGACGAGTTCTTGATCCCGCTTTGGGTTACATCGATCTCGACCCCCAAATAAGGTAAATGCTTGTCGTTAGTAGTTTATACCCCCGAATATGACACTCTAGATTTAATGTTATAGACTGCGCAATTTATCATGTACGGTGTATAATCTAGGGTAATATCTAGATCTATCTGGCCATCGACTCGTCTCTCTTAGGAGACAGTAGCCGATAAAGCTAGATCCATATGTTGAACTAGTTTATATGTTGTATCCACCGTCTCGAGGGGTTTACATTAGTTCATATAGATCTAATACTTCTTTTTGTACTTAATGATGCATCATTATGACCTATTAAGTCCCTCTTAGAATTGTTAAGATCTATTCGGCTAAATGTTTACCATTAGAGACAGTGCCGGGGATTTAGTCGGCCTTATCTGTTTTAGTTATCTTTTAGCATTATTTACTATTAGATATATTAAAGCCACATTTTATGTTAAGATCTTAATCTGGTTAAATGCCTTAAGCTAGTATTAATCTATTGGCATCAGCCGATAGCCGATTGATCTAGGTTTAATGCATTTTGGTTAGATTAATATCTTTTCATAAGATGTATCGGAGCAATAGCCGATTCACGTTGGATCTGTTGCATCGGCTAGGTTATAAACACATATATTTATTATCATGGTGTATATTTAGATTAAATGGTTTATACTTTCTCGGCATAGCCGATCTAACCCAATCACTTAGTTTAAATGTGCTTTGGGATAGCAATTATGTGTAAGTTGGTTCCCTGAGCCGATCCGGTAGGATCTAACCTTAACCTTAATGCATATATCTCTTTATTTCTTGTTGGTTAACAGATCAAACCAACTGGCATGCCTAGTTCATCTAAGGTAGCCAAGGACGGACCTGCACTGGAGTTAAGCAGATTTCCCAGGCCAGTGCGTGGGAAAGATTTCTCATCAACACATTTCTTGGCACGCCCGGTGGGACCATCAATTCGGCTAGAACGCAGTAACAAAGTCAACATGATGGTTAACATCAAGAGCCCCGAGATTAGCGAGGAAAACATGGTTCCTGTCAAGATGGTGAAGGGTTACGCGGAGGCTACGCTAGCCGAAAACAAAAACTTTTAACCGCTCAAACCAGGAACACTTGCAAGTAAGAGCCGATAGATCGTTACCGATTGGAGTATGCAGCGAACATAGCCAATCAGGACTATCCGATCCAAAACAGTGTAGCCGATCCCGCAAGCCGACAGCCGATTCCCGGGGACAGCCGATTCGCCATCAGCCGATTCGTAGAGTCGTCTGACCGCGTTCTCGCGCCTCGCTCCGACGCGCTCGACCGCAGCCAATCTGCCGCAGCCGCCTTGCTCCGAAGTACCACAGCCAATAAATCAGCGCGCAACGTAGCAGCGCCTCTACCGGTATCCACACGTCCGGGGACAGAACGCCGAACACCCATGTGCTAGCACGCGATGCAAGGCTAGGGTTTGGCTCGAAAGTGGGGAGGGTTTCCGTGGAGATGGATCTCGACGACTTCTGTTGCGGATTCGGTTCGATGCGATACTTCAACTCTCCACCCCTCGCCCCCTTTATATAGAGTTGGCCTACTGGGACTAGTGGCCGATCAGGACTCTATTTTAAATCGGATCCCATCCGAATCTCATAGAGTCAGCCGCCCATACATCGTAAGACCATAGGACTCTATCCGATCGGATCCCTATCCGATCGAGCCGTATCCGAGTCCAACTCGAATACTGTTCTTATCCCCTTAAGCGTGCGACCCTGCGAGTTCGGGTATACTCGGTTTCGGCTATAGTCTAACTTAGCCGATCGCCGGCTCGAGTCCAACTCGTGGCACATCTGACGGCGCCTAGTAGCACATATTGACACCATAGTATACAAGAATATAATATCGGCTCGAACTGTAATGTGTACACAAATCCCTTTGCCTCACGATACCGGTTAAGCTATAGGCAAGATGTGTGCCATCCCTTCAATAGCTTAACCATTCACTCGAACCGTATTGGATTATCGTCGTTGATTGACTCCTCAATCAACTTAGCATGGCCATGCATTTCCATAATCCATTACCTCGAGGGGCCCAGAGATATTTCTCCAAAGGAGGGGCAAATTCCATCTTTATCACTCACATCCCACTCCATGTTTCATAGCAAACCCGAAAACTACCCAGTTATGGAATAGCGTTTGGTAGTCCCAAAGTAGGCTACTACACATGTTGGAATCCATGGTGATCTCAGGTCTAAGGACTTTGTAACAACACTACCTGAGACCAACTAATGACACATTAATTCCTGTAGTGTCTCATGGTGGGTCTATCCAACAATGTGTTCTCCAACACATGTGTCCATGTTTATTGATTTGGTATCTCCATACCCATGATCTATGAGACATGATCATCAATCAATAAACATGCCGATCTTAGAATCATATTAGTTCCAATAATATGATATACGATCAGGGATCATTTAGAAATAGATTCATACATATAGAGTATCATAAATAAGTCACGTACTTATTGATCAATACAAGATGTCTATTTCATGGAACTGAATAACACTTTATTCATAAATACATAAACATTGACGTGATATCCAACATCTCCATGTTGCCTCTAGGGCATATCACTAACAATCTCCCACTTGCACTAGAGTCAATCATGTAAGTATCTAATACCTTGCTCTTGTGTGCGCCTCATGCTTCGGGCGAGGAGAGTTTTTGTCGGCGGATCGGCTATGTTGAGATCCGTGTGCACTTTGCATATCTTGACATCACCTCTGTCCACTATCTCGCGGATGAGATGATATCACCGAAGTATGTGTTTGGACTTCGATGTGACCTCGACTCCTTGCTTGCGCAATGGCTCCACTATTATCACAATAGAGAGATATTGGACCGTCGCACTGGTCATCACACCAAGCTCGAAACAAATTTCTTGATCCAAACAGCCTCCTTTGCAGCTTCCGAAGCAGCAATATACTCGGCCTCCGTTGTAGAATCGCACAGTATCCTGCTTGGAACTCTTCCAGTGACTGCGCCTCCGTTTAGGCGAACACGAACCCAGATTGTGATCTATAATCATCCTTGTCTGTTTGGAAGCTAGCATCGGTGTAACCACTTACAACGAGCTCTTCTTCACCTCCATAGACTAGGAACATATCCTTAGTTCTTCTCAAGTACTTAAGGATATTCTTTACTGACGATCCAGTGACCTTCACACTGGATCGGCGGTATGTGCTCGTAGCACTCAAAGCGTACGAGACATCTGGTCATGTACAAAGCATGGCATACATGATGGATCCAATTGTCGAAGCATATGGAACAATACCCATCTTATTCGGCTCATCATGTGTCTGAGGACACTGATTCTTGCTAAGATTAATGCCATGCGACATGGGCAAGAAACCTTTCTTGGAATCATGCATGTTGAACCTTTTCAACACCTTGTCAATGTATGTACTTTGGCTTAATCCAATTAGCCTCTTGGATCTATCTCTATAGATCCGAATGCCCAATATGTATCTTGCCTCCCTAAGTCTTTCATGGAAAAACTATTTTCAATGAAGACTTGACGGATTCTAGCATAGGGATATCATTTCCAATCAACAATATGTCATCCACATATAAGATTAGAAATACAATTGCACTCCAGACCTTTTTGTAAACACGGGCCTCCTCTTCGTTTTTGATGAAACCAAACCCTTTGATTACTTCATCAAAACGAATATTCCAACTCCGAGATGCTTGCTTCAATCCATAAATGGATTTCTGTAGCTTGCATATCTTTCCAGGCGATTCTGGATCGATAAAACCCTGAGGTTGTATCATGTATACATCATCGCTTAGGTTTCCATTTAGGAAAACCGTTTTGACATCCATCTGTCATATCTCATAATCGAAATATGCAGCAATCGCTAGGATAATCCGAATAGATTTAAGCATTGCGACGGGCGAGAAGGTTTCATCATAATCAACTCCTTGAATCTGTTTAAAACCTTTCGCCACCAATCACGCCTTATAGATGTGAACATTTCCATCCATATCGGCCTTTTTCTTAAAAACCCATTTACACTCAATGGTTTTGACACCATCAGGTGGATCAACCAAGTTCCTGTTAGTGATATGCCCTAGAGGCAACATGGAGATGTTGGATATCACGTCAATGTTTATGTCTTTATGAATAAAGTGTTATTCAGTTCCATGAAATAGACATCTTGTATTGATCAATAAGTACGTGACTTATTTATGAGACTCTATATGTATGAATCTATTTCTAAACGATCCCTGATCATATGTCATATTGTTGGAACAAATATGATTCTAAGATCGGCATGTTTATTGATTGATGATCATGTCTCATAGATCATGGGTATGGAGATACCAAATCAATAAACATGGACATATGTGTTGGAGAACACATTGTTGGATAGACCCACCATGAGACACTACGGGAATTAATGTGTCATTAGTTGGTCTCGGGTAGTGTTGGTACAAAGTCCTTAGACCTGAGATCACCATGGATTTCAACATGTGTAGTAGCCTACTTTGGGACTACTAAACGCTATTTAAATGCGGGTACTTATAAAGGTAGTTTTCGGGTTTGCTATGAAACATGGAGTGGGATGTGAGTGATCAAGATGGAATTTTCCCCTCCTTTGGAGAGATATCTCATGGCCCCTCGAGGTAATGGATTATGGAAATGCATGGCCATGCTAAGTTGATTGAGGAGTCAATCAACGACGGATAATCCAATACGGTTCGAGTGAATGGTTAAGCTATTGAAGGGATGGCACACATCTTGCCTATAGCTTAAGCGGTATCGTGAGGCAAAGGGATTTGTGTACACATTACGGGTTCGAGCCGATATTATATTCTTGTATACTATGGTGTCAATATGTGCTGCTAGGCGTCGCTGTTGCGGTCGGTGAGTTGGACTCGAGCCGACGGTCGGCTAAGTTAGACTATAGCCGAAACCGAGTATACCTGAACCTACGGGTCGCACGCTTAAGGGGATAAGAACGGCATTCGAGTTGGACTCGGATACGGCTCGATCGGATAGGGATCCGATCGGATAGAGTCCTATGGGCTTACGACGTATGGGCAGCCAACTCGTGAGATTCGGATAGGATCCGATTCAAAATAGAGTCCTGATCGGTCACTAGTCCCGATCGGCCAACTCTATATAAAGGAGGGAGGGGTGGAGAGCTGCGGCATGTCAATTGCATCGCGTGCAACGAAGTCGCCGAGATCAATCTCCACGGAAACCCTCCCCACTTTCGAGCCAAACCCTAGCCTTGCATCGCGTGCTAGCACACGGGTGTATGGCGTTACGTCCCCGGACGTGTGGATACCGGTAGAGGCGCGCTACGTTGCACGCTGTTCATGGGTGTGGAGGAATCGGCTGCGGTCGGGTGCATCGGAGCGAGGCGTGAGAACGCGGCCGGACGACTCGAATCGGGCGATTGACGAATCGGCTGTCTCGGGAATCAGCTACACATTCCGGATCGGATTGCCACGATTGGCTATTCCGCGCACTCTACTCCAATCGGTAACGATCTATCGGCCCTTACTTGCAAGTGTTCTGGTTTGCGCGGTAAAAAGTTTTTGTTTTCGGTTAGCGTAGCCTCGCGTAACCCTTCGGTGGTATCGAGCCGAGGTTGCTTAGTTCGGGTTTTAGATTGGATCGGAACAAGTTTTGCGCACGGGTTGATTAGATCAATCGGTTTTACGGGATCTATTGAGGAGAGTTAATGGTAATTGCGTTCCTTGATAGTTTATCGGAACGTCGTAATGTGATTACGTCGAAGCAATTTCCATATAACTCGGTTTGAGTTGGGTTCGAGATAGCGTTCCTTGATAGTGTATCGGAACGGTATAATGTGATTATGCCGAAGCTATCTCGTATTCCGATCTTGTTAGCTGCCTCGCGCCTACGCAAACCATCTCCCTTGATAGTGTATCGGGACGGCATAATATGATTATGCCGACATGGTTTCCGTAGCGAATTCATAGATTGGATCTATGAATTTCGTGTGGTGTTCGGGCGCTGCCCGGAAGCCCGCGAGGGCGGCTTCCCCTCGACCCCCGCTCGCGAGGGACCGCCGTGTGCGTACCCCCTTATAGGTCGTCTCGATGCCGTAGCTCTGCGATAAGTAGAAAACGTTTCTACGCCTAACTTGTTTTTGCGAGAGAATGCTTTGAGATGGTATGGCCCTATTGTATGTATGAGATGTATGAGATGCATGTAATATTCTTTCATATGTGCAATCCCCTGTAATATTCTTTCATACGTGCAATGCTTGTAATATTCTTTCACGACTGCGAGTCGATGTAATCTTCAATTAGAGCTTCTATAGTAGTAGCTTAGTTTGAAGATATCAAGCATTCGGCACTCGAAAGAACGGTGATGAAGATGGAGATCCTGTACACCGACATGGAGATGGAGATCACCATGTGAAGGGGGCCATACTATTTCAGTATATGCTATTCTTCTTGCTTTCATATGTGATATGTTTGTTTGATAGGATAGCATCCCTCGCAAAATTAAGTAGTAATGATGCCCTTCCAAATGTTGCACCCGTCACCGTTATGCTCGTCAATGGTGGGTGCCAAAGCGAGTGCCATTCTCTATCATAACACGAGGGGTATATGTCGGACATATACATGCGGGAGCATTTGGTTTACTTAACAAGGCTATCAAAACAGTTTTGGGCCTTGGGGAATAGGTTGGCGCCGGGGCATGGAGATGCCACACCAACAACAAGAGTCACATAGAGATGTGATTAGCAAGGTGTTGCTTACCGATGTTACTAATTTTCTAGCGGTGATGCCAAAGCTCACTAGAAAATTAATTAACATGTGGATCTTGACCCAATACGTAACCTAGAGGGAAGGTGGAAAATACGTAATGGGAGTCTAATGTTAAATTGTTTAACAATAGACATAGCATAAACATTGTGCTAAACTTTGCTTTTTCTGTTGTAGAATAAATGGCGGCTAATACTACACCCGTACCTTTAATTTGCGATCTATTCTCGAAAAGGAAAAATTAAATGGAACAAACTTTATGGATTGGTATCGCAACTTGAGAATTGTTCTCAAGCAAGAGCGTAAGGAGTACGTTCTTGAAGTACCCTATCCCGAGGATTTGCCAAATAATGCCCTTTGCACGCACGGAGAGCTTACGAGAAGCACACTAATGATGCCCTAGATATAAGCTGTCTCATGCTTGCTACAATGTCCCCGAGCTTCGAAGCAATATGAGAGCAGCGATGCTCACACTATTATTCAGGGACTGCGTGGCATGTTTGAGAACCAAGCTCGGGCCGAGAGGTTCAACACCTCAAAGTCCTTGTTTGCGTGCAGGCTTGTTGAGGGGAATCCCGTCAGTCCGCATGTGATAAAGATGATTGGCTATATCGAGAGTCTGGAAAAACTAGGTTTTCCCCTTAGCCAAGAGTTGGCTGCGATGTGATTCTCCGGTCGCTCCCTCCGAGCTTCGAGCCATTCATATTAAACTATCACATGAACAATATGGATAGAACCTTGGCTGAATTGCATGGGATGCTAAAGACAGTGAGGAGAGTATCCGAGAAAAACGGTCATCATGTGATGATGGTGCGAAAGGCAAAGCGCAAACCACTGTCAAGAAACTTTGCACCAAGAGGAAGTTAACTCCCGATGAGATCGCGAGTGCCTCCAATGCAAAGAAGGGCAAGAAGGGGTCGGCGGCATCAGATGCCGTTTGCTTCTATTGCAAGGAGACAGGCCACTGGAAGAGGAACTGCAAGAAGTACATGGAGGATCTCAAAAAGAAGCAAAGTACGACTTCTGCTTCAGGTATTAATGTTATAGACATTAATCTTGCTACTTCACCTACTGACTCTTGGGTATTTGATACCGGATCAGTAGCTCATATTTGCAAATCGTTGCAGGGAATGAGAAGAAGTAGAGGATTGAGAAGGGGCGAGGTGAACTGCTGCGCGTCGGCAATGGAGCAAGCGTTGCTACGTTCTTTGTCGGCACGATACCACTTCATCTACCTTCAGGATTAGTTTTGGAATTGAATAATTGTTATTGTGTTCCAACACTATGTCAAAACGTTATTTCCGCTTCATGTTTGCAAGCGGAAGGATATGATTTTAGATCAATGAACAATGGTTGTTCAATATATCTCGGAGATATGTTCTATTTTCATGCTCCATTGGTGAATGGATTATACGTTTTGAATCTTGAAGCGTCTCCCATCTATAACATTAATACGAAAGGCAACTCTCTAATGATATAAACCCCACGTTTATCGGCGTTGTCGCTTAGGCCATATAAATAAGAAACGCATGGAGAAGCTCCATAAGGATGGACTGCTTCACTCTTTTGATTTTGAATCATTTGAGACATGTGAGTCTTGTTTACTTGGTAAGATGACAAAGGCACCTTTCACGGGACATAGTGAGAGAGCAAGTGACTTATTGGCACTCGTACATGCGATGTATGTGGACCAATGAGCTCAACGGCCGAGGTGGTTATCGTACTTCATTACCTTTACGATGACTTTAGTAGATATGGCTATATCTACTTAATGAGGCATAAGTCCGAATCCTTTGAAAAGTTCAAAGAATTCCACAATGAAGTACAAAATCATTTAGGGAAAACAATCAAGTTTCTACGATCAGATCGTGGAGGGAATACTTGAGCCAAGAGTTTGGTAATCATCGAAAGATTGTGGAATTGTTCCACGTTGACTCCACGAGGAACTCCACAATGGAACGGAGTGTCGAACGGAGAAATCGCACCTTGTTGGACATGGTGCGGTCGATGATGAGCCAAAGTGATCTTCCGTTATCCTTACGGGATATGCTCTTGAAACATTGCGCTCACACTAAATAGAGTTCCACCTAAGTCGGTTGAAAAGACACCATATGAGATATGGACGGGGCAACCCCCTAGTTTGTCTTTTCTCAAAATTTGGGGATGTGAGGCTTATGTAAAACGTTTACAATTTTACAAGCTCACACCCAAATCGACAAGTGCTTCTTTGTGGGATATCCTAAGGAAACTAAGGGATATTACTTTTATAATCGGGAACAAGGCAAAGTGTTTGTCGCCCGACATGGTGTCTTCTTGGAGAAAGAGTTTCTTTCAAGAAGGGTTAATGGGAGCGGGGTGCATCTTGAAGAAGTTCAAGAAACACCGAAAACGTTTCAACGACCACAGAACCACAACGGGAGGAACAAAGTGTTGCGCCACCGGTTGTAGATACACCCGGCCCCACGGAGGTCGAAAGATCACGTCGTGCGCCAGTGCACAGTGCGGAACAACGTGATATATTGTTGTTGGACAACGATGAACCTAAGACCTATGAGGAAACGATGGTGGGACCCGATTCCAACAAGTGGCTTGGAGCCATGAAATCCGAAATAGAATCCATGTACGACAATCAAGTTTGGAACTTGGTTGATCCACTGATGGTGTCAAAACCATTGAGTGTAAATGGGTTTTTAAGAAAAAGGCCGATATGGATGGAAATGTTCACATCTATAAGGCGCGATTGGTGGCGAAAGATTTTAAACAGATTCAAGGAGTTGATTATGATGAAACCTTCTCGCCCGTTGCAATGCTTAAATCTATTCGGATTATCCTAGCGATTGCTGCATATTTCGATTATGAGATATGGCGAGATGGATGTCAAAACGGCTTTCCTAAATGGAAACCTAAGCGAGGATGTATACATGATACAACCTCGGGGTTTTGTCGATCCGAGAATCACACTGGAAAGATATGCAAGCTACGAAATCCATTTATGGATTGAAGCAAGTATCTCGGAGTTGGAATATTCGTTTTGATGAAGGAATCAAAGGGTTTGGTTTCATCAAAAATGAAGAAGAGGCCTGTGTTTACAAAAAGGTCAGTGGGAGCACAATTGTATTTCTAATCTTATATGTGGATGACATATTGTTGATTGGAAATGATATCCCTATGCTAGAATCCGTCAAGTCTTCATTGAAAAATAGTTTTTCCATGAAAGACTTAGGGAGCAACATACATATTGAGCATTCGGATCTATAGAGATAGATCCAAGAGGCTAATTGGATTAAGCCAAAGTACATACATTGACAAGGTGTTGAAAAGGTTCAACATGCATGATTCCAAGAAAGGTTTCTTGCCCATGTCACATGGCATTAATCTTAGCAAGAATCGGTGTCCTCGGACACATGATGAGCGGAATAAGATGGGTATGGTTCCATATGCTTCGGCAATTGGATCCATCATGTATGCCATGCTTTGTACACGCCCGGATGTCTCGTACGCTTTGAGTGCTACGAGCGAGATACCGTCGAGATCCAGGTGAAGGTCAGCTGGATTGCCGTAAAGAATATCCTTAAGTACTTGAGAAGAACTAAGGATATGTTCCTAGTCTATGGAGGTGAAGAAGAGCTCGTTGTAAGTGGTTACACCGATGCTAGCTTCCAAACGGACAAGGATGATTATAGGTCGCAATGGGTTCGTGTCGCCTGAACGGAGGCGCGATCGGTGGAAGAGTTACAAGCACGATCTGTTGCTGATTCTACAATGGAGGCCGAGTACATTCTTGCTTGGAAGCTGCAAAGGAGGCTGTTTGGATCAAGAAATTCGTTTTTGAGCTTGGTGTGATGACTAGTAGTGGTCCAATGTCTCTCTATTGTGACAATATTGGAGCCATTGCGCAAGCCAAGGAGCCGAGGTCACATCGAAGTCCAAACACATACTTCGGCGATATCATCTCATCCGCGAGATTGTGGACGAGAGGTGATGTCAAGATATGCAAAGTGCACACGGATCTCAACATAGCCGATCCGGACAAAACCTCTCCCTCTAGAAGCATGAGGCGCACACAGAGCAATGGGTATTAGATACTTACATGATTGACTCTAGTGCAAGTGGGAGATTGTTAGTGATATGTCCTAGAGGCAACATGGAGATGTTGGATATCACGTCAATGTTTATGTATTTATGAATAAAGTGTTATTCAGTTCCATGAAATAGACATCTTGTATTGATCAATAAGTACGTGACTTATTTATGAGACTCTATATGTATGAATCTATTTCTAAACGATCCCGATCATATGTCATATTGTTGAAACAAATATGATTCTAAGATCGACATGTTTATTGATTGATGATCATGTCTCATAGATCATGGGTATGGAGATACCAAATCAATAAACATAGACATATGTGTTGGAGAACACATTGTTGGATAGACCCACCATGAGACACTACGGGAATTAATGTGCCATTAGTTGGTCTCGGGTAGTGTTGGTACAAAGTCCTTAGACCTGAGATCACCATGGATTTCAACATGTGTAGTAGCCTACTTTGGGACTACCAAACGCTATTAAATGCGGGTAGTTATAAAGGTAGTTTTCGGGTTTGCTATGAAACATGGAGTGGGATGTGAGTGATCAAGGTGGAATTTGCCCCTCCTTTGGAGAGATATCTCGGCCCCTCGAGGTAATGGATTATGGAAATGCATGGCCATGCTAAGTCGATTGAGGAGTCAATCAACGGACAGATAATCCAATACGATTCGAGTGAATGGTTAAGCTATTGAAGGGATGGCACACATCTTGCCTATAGCTTAAGCGGTATCGTGAGGCAAAGGGATTTGTGTACACATTACAGGTTCGAGCCGATATTATATTCTTGTATACTATGGTGTCAATATGTGCTTGCTAGACGCGTGTTGTGGTCGGTGAGTTGGACTCAAGCCGACGGTCGGCTAAGTTAGACTATAGCCGAAACCGAGTATACCTGAACCTACAGGGTCGCACGCTTAAGGGGATAAGAAAGGCATTCGAGTTGGACTCGGATACGGCTCGATCGGATAGGGATCCGATCGGATAGAGTCCTATGGGCTTACGACGTATGGGCAGCCAACTCGTGAGATTCGGATAGGATCCGATTCAAAATAGAGTCCTGATCGGTCACTAGTCCCGGTCGGCCAACTCTATATAAAGGAGGGAGGGGTGGAGAGCTACGGCATGTCAATTGCATCGCGTGCAACGAAGTCGCCGAGATCAATCTCCACGGAAACCCTCCCCACTTTCGAGCCAAACCCTAGCCTTGCATCGCGTGCTAGCACACGGGTGTACGGCGTTCGTCCCCGGACGTGTGGATCCCGGTAGAGGCGCTGCTACGTTGCACGTTGTTCATCGGCTGTGGAGGAATCGGCTGCGGTCGGGCGCATCGGAGCGAGCGTGAGAACGCGGCCGGACGGCTCGAATCGGGCGATTGTGAATCGATTGTCTCGGGAATCAGCTACCTTATTCGGATCGGATTGCCACGATTGGCTATTCATGCACTCTACTCAATCGGTAACGATCTATCGGCCCTTACTTGCAAGTGTTCTGGTTTGCGCGGTAAAAGTTTTTGTTTTCGGCTAGCGTAGCCTCCGCGTAACCCTTCAGTTCCAAACTTGATTGTCGTACATGGATTCTATTTCGGATTTCATGGCTCCAAGCCACTTGTTGGAATCGGGTCCCACCTTTCCTCATAGGTCTTTAGGCTTATCGTTGTCCAACAACAATATATCACGTTGTTCCGCACCTGTGTACCTGTCAGGCGCACGACGTGATCTTTCAGACCTCCGTGGGGCTGGTGTATCTACAACCGGTGGCGCAACACTTTGCTCCTCTGTTGTGGTTACGTGTCATGAAACATTTTCGGTGTTTCTTGAACTTCTTCAAGATGCACCCTGCTCCCACTAACCCTTCTTGAAAGAAACTCTTTCTCCAAGAAGACACCGTGTCGGGCGACAAACACTTTGCCTTGTTCCCGATTATAAATGTAATATCCCTTAGTTTCCTTAGGATATCGACAAAGAAGCACTTGTCGATTTGGGTGTGAGCTTGTCATCAAACGTTTTACATAAGCTTCGCATCCCCAAATTTTGAGAAAAGACAAACTAGGGGTTGCCCTGTCCATATCTCATATGGTGTCTTTTCAACTAACTTAGATGGAACTCTATTTAGTGTGGCGCAGTTGTTTCAAGAGCATATCCCCGGAAGGATAACGGAAGATCACTTTGGCTCATCATCACCGCACCATGTCCAACAAGGTGCGATTTCTCCGTTCGGACACTCCGTTCCATTGTGGAGTTCCTGGCGAGTCAACTGTGAAACAATTCCACAATCTTTCGGATGATTACCAAACTCTTGGCTCAAGTATTCTCCTCCACGATCGATCGTAGAAACTTGATTGTTTTCCCTAAATGATTCTGTACTTCATTCGGAATTCTTTGAACTTTTCAAAGGATTCGGACTTATGCCTCATTAAGTAGATATAACCATATCAACTAAAGTCATCGGTAAAGGTAATGAAGTGCGATAACCACCTCGGCCGTTGAGCTCACTGGTCCACATACATCGGTATGTACGAGTGCCAACAAGTCACTTGCTCTTTCACTTGTGTCCCGTGAAAGGTGCCTTTGTCATCTTACCTAGTAAACAAGACTCACATGTCTCAAATGATTCAAAATCAAAAGAGTGAAGCGAGTCCATCCTTATGGAGCTTCTCCATGCGTTTCTTATTTATATGGCCTAAGCGACAATGCCGGATAAATGTGGGGTTTGTATCATTAGAGAGTTGCCTTTCGTATTAATGTTATAATGAGAGACGCTTCAAGATTCAAAACGTATAATCCATTCACCAATGGAGCATGAAAATAGAACATATCTCGAGATATATTGAACAACCATTGTTCATTGATCTAAAATCATATCCTTCCGCTTGCAAACATGAAGCGGAAATAACGTTTTGACATAGTGTTGGAACACAATAACAATTATTTAATTCCAAAACTGATCACGAAGGTAGATGAAGTGGTGCTTGTGCCGCGCAAAGCGTAGCAACGCTTGCTCCATTGCCACACAGGTTCACCTCGCCCCTTCTTAAGCCTCTACTTCTTCTCATTCCCGCAACGATTTGCAAATATGACCTACTGATCCGGTATCAAATACCCAAGTGTCGGTAGGTGAAGTAGCAAGATTAATGTCTATAACATTAATACCTTAGCGAAGTCGCACTTTGCTTCTTTTTAGATCCTCCATGTACTTCTTGCAGTTCCTTTTCCAATGGCATGTCTCCTTGCAATAGAAGCAAATGGCATCGATGCCGCCGACCCCTTCTTGCCTTTCTTTGCATTAGAGGCACTCGCGATCTCATCGGGAGTTAGCTTCCTCTTGGTGCAAAGTTTCTTGACAGTGGTTTGCGCTTAGCCTTACGCATCATCATCACATGATGACCGTTTTCTGGATACTCTCCTCTTGTCTTTAGCATCCCATGCAATTCAGCCAAGGTCTTATCCATATTGTTCATGTGATAATTTAATATGAATGGCTCGAAGCTCGGAGGGAGCGGCGGAGAATCACATCGTAGCCAACTCTTTGCTAAGGGAAAACCTAGTTTTCCAGACTCTCAATGTAGCCAATCATCTTTATCACATGCGGGTGACGGGATTCCCTTCAACAAGCTGCACGCAAACGGGGACTTCGAGGTGTTGAACCTCTCGACCCGAGCTTGGTTCTCAAACATACCACGCAGTCCCCGAATAATAGTGTGAGCATCGTTGCTCTCATATTGTTTCGAAGCTCGGGGGACATTGTAGCTAGCATGAGACACTTATGTCTAGGGCATCATTAGTGTGCTTCTCGTAAACCCTCCGTGCGTAGCGAGTGGCATTATTAGGCAAATCCTCAGGATAAGGTACTTCAAGAACGTACTCCTTACGCTCTTGCTTGAGAACAATTCTCAAGTTGCCATACCAATCCATAAAGTTTGTTCCATTTAATTTTTTCTTTTCGAGAATAGATCGCAAATTAAAAGCACTTGGGTGTAGTATTAGCCGCTATTTATTCTACAACGAAAAAGCAAAGTTTAGCACAATGTTTATGCTATGTCTTTTGTTAAGCAATTTAACATAAGACTCCCATTACGTATTTCCCATTACGTATTGACCGATTACGTATTGGGTCAAGATCCACATGTTAATTAATTTTCTAGTGAGCTTTGGTATCACTTGCTAGAAAATTAGTAACATCGATAAGCAACACCTTGCTAATCACATCTCTATGTGACTCTTGTTGTTGGTGTGGCATCTCCATGCCCCGGCGCCAACCTATGCCCCAAGGCCCAAAACTGTTTTGATAGCCTTGTTAAGTAAACCAAATGCTCTGTATATGTCTGACATATACCCCCTCGTGTTATGATAGAGAATGACACTCTGCTTTGGCAGACCCACCATTGACGAGCATAACGGTGACGGGTGCAACATTTGGAAGGGCATCATTACTACTTAATTTTGTGAGGGATGCTATCCTATCAAACAAACATATCACATATATGAAAGCAGGTAGAATAGCATATTATGAAATAGTATGGCCCCCTTCACATGGTGATCTCCATCTCCATGTCGGCGCTGAGGATCTCCATCTTCGGCACCATCTTCCAATGTGCATGATGCTTGATTTCCTCAAACTAAGCTACTACTATAGAAGCTCTAATTGAAGATTACATCGACTCGTAGGTTGTGAAAGAATATTACAAGCATTGCACGTAAGAAAGAATATTACAGGGATTGCACATATGAAAGAATATTACATGCATCACATGCATCTCATACATACAATAGGGCCATACCATCTCAGAGCATTCTCTGCAAAAACAAGTTAGGCGTAGAAACGTTTTCTACCTATCGCAGAGATTCAGCACCGAGATGACCTATAAGGGGGCAGCGCCCGGAACACCACACGAAATTCATAGATCCAATCTATGAAATCGCTTATGGAGACCATGTCGGCATAATCATATTATGACGTCCCGATACACTATCAAGGGAGATGGTTTGCGTAGGCGCGAGGCAGCTAACAAGATCGGACTACGAGATAGCTTCGGCATAATCGCATTATACCGTTCTGATACACTATCAAGGAACGCTATCTCGAAGCCGACTCAAACCGAGATCTATGGATATTGCTTCGACGTAATCACATTACGCCGTTCCGATACACTATCAAGGAACGCAATTACCATGAACTCTCCTCAACAAATCCCGTAAAACCGATTGATCTAATCAACCCGTGCGCAAAACTTGTTCCAGATTCAATCTAAAACCCGAACTAAGCAAGATTAGCTCTGATACCACTGAAGGGTTATGCGGAGGCTACGCTAGCCGAAAACAAAAACTTTTAACCGCGCAAACCAGGAACACTTGCAAGTAAGAGCCGATAGATCGTTACCGATTGGAGTATGCAGCGGAAATAGCCAATCAGGACTATCCGATCCGGAACAGTGTAGCCGATTCCCGCAAGCCGACAGCCGATTCCCGGGGACAGCCAATTCGCCAATCAGCCGATTCGCAGATGTAGCCGATTCGCCGAGTCGTCTGACCGCGTTCTCGCGCCTCGCTCCGGCGCGCGGCCAATAGCCAAGCCGCCTTGCTCCGTACCACGATAAATCAGCGCGCAACGTAGCAGCGCCTCTACCGGTATCCACACGTCCGGGGACAGAACGCCGAACACCCGTGTGCTAGCACGCGATGCAAGGCTAGGGTTTGCCTCGAAAGTGGGGAGGGTTTCCGTGGAGATAGATCTCGGCGACTTCTGTTGAGGATTCGGTTCGATGCGATACTTCAACTCTCCACCCCTCGCCCCCTTTATATAGAGTTGGCCGACTGGGACTAGTGGCCGATCAGGACTCTATTTTAAATCGGATCCCATCCGAATCTCATAGAGTCGGCCGCACATACGTCGTAAGACCATAGGACTCTATCCGATCGGATCCCTATCCGATCGAGCCGTATCCGAGTCTAACTCGAATGCCTGTTCTTATCCCCTTAAGCGTGCGACCCGTAGGTTCGGGTATACTCGGTTTCGGCTATAGTCTAACTTAGCCGATCGTCGGCTCGAGTCCAACTCGCCGACACATCAACGGCGGCGCCTAGCAGCACATATTGACACCATAGTATACAAGAATATAATATCGGCCCTGAACCGTAATGTGTACACAAATCCCTTTGCCTCACGATACCGGTTAAGCTATAGGCAAGATGTGTGCCATCCCTTCAATAGCTTAACCATTCACTCGAACCGTATTGGATTATCATGCGTTGATTGACTTCTCAATCAACTTAGCATGGCCATGCATTTCCATAATCCATTACCTCGAGGGGCCCGAGAGATATCTCTCCTAAGGAGGGGCAAATTCCATCTTGATCACTCACATCCCACTCCATGTTTCATAGCAAACCCGAAAACTACCTTTATAACTACCCGATTACGGAATAGCGTTTGGTAGTCCCAAAGTAGGCTACTACACATGTTGGAATCCATGGTGATCTCAAGTCTAAGGACTTTGTACCAACACTACCTGAGACCAACTAATGACACATTAATTCCTGTAGTGTCTCATGGTGGGTCTATCCAACAATATGTTCTCCAACATATGTGTCCATGTTTATTGATTTGGTATCTCCATACCCATGATCTATGAGACATGATCATCAATCAATAAACATGCCGATCTTAGAATTATATTAGTTCCAATAATATGAATACGATCAGGGATCATTTACAAATAGATTCATACATATAGAGTCTCATAAATAAGTCACGTACTTATTGATCAATACAAGATGTCTATTTCATGGAACTGAATAACACTTTATTCATAAATACATAAACATTGACGTGATATCCAACATCTCCATGTTGCCTCTAGGGCATATCACTAACATATGGAACAATTGTCGGCTGAGCAATTGGCCAACTATCTGCAATCTTTTGCCCATACCAGGTCTGGGGGCGTCCACCAGAAGTACAAATTCAGCATGGGCGACTTCAAGGCATCCTCAGATGATATAAAAGGAAAACACAAGGTGGAGGAGTCGCAACAAGAACAAAACGATTCGGGACCACACACTTTGCAAGACCGAATCGACTCGGCTGTGCACCACGCTCTTGTTAATCAGAGTGGCATCTTAGTCAACACCCTCAACAACATTATTGCCACTGTGGTTGACGCGAAGATTGCCGATCAACTACAACGGGGGCTGACTTATTTCACTGATGGCCAGTTTCCCAACTACAGGACCTTGGCAACCCAGAATCGGCCGGTGCCACCTCCAATACAGCCTGGGCCACCAGGAGGGGTCTTCAGTCAGCCGAATGCATCTGCATCGACTTCAAAGTTGCCGCCCGTCGTTCTGAACCGGCAGCAACCCCCTTCCCAGGAACAACTAGCCGGCATGTTCGACTTCAATCGGCAGCAAGAACCGCTCGCCAACCTCATTCAGGGGGCACAGTACAATGTCGGCGGCCGTCGGCTCTTCCCCGATCCAGCTCAATATCAGTACCAGGGAGGCCAGCATGATCAACACTACTGGCCGCAGACACCGCAACCTCTGTATCGGCAAGCACCCATGCAATACGATCAATATAAGCCAATACAACACGTCCAAGATGACAGGACTTGGGCCGATTTGATTGCTGACGTCATGCGCGATCAATTCGGCCTCAAACCGAAAGACTCTGGTAATATGTATTGGTATCCATACCCAGAACATTTTGAAAGGGTGCCACTGCCCAACTGATACAAAGTCCCATATTTCTCCAAGTTCTCAGGGCAGGACAATACTTCTACATACAAACACGTCAGCCGATTCCTGGCGCAATGCGGAGAGGCATCGGCTACAGACGCCCTGAGGGTTCGCTTGTTCCCGCTCTTGCTACCGGGATTGACCTTTACATGGTTTTCTTCATTGCCCTTCAATTCCATCCAAAGCTGGGCTGATCTCGAGAAGCAGTTCCACACCTACTTCTACACCGGCAACCATGAGATGAAGCTATCGGACCTGACAAGCATCAGGCAGAAACACGAGGAATCGGTTCAAGACTACATCCAGAGGTTTAGAGAGATGAGGAACCGCTGTTACAGCCTAGTGCTGTCCGATTCCCAGTTAGCCAATTTGGCTTTTCATGGACTATTGTCGCTGATCTGTGAAAGGTTTTCGGCTCAAGACTTCGATAGCTTAGCCCATCTGGCACAAAGGGTGACGGCCCACGAGCAAAGATTTCAGGAATCAAGGAAGGCCGTCAACAAGGTTGCCCACGTCATCGTCGAGTCTATTTCAGAAACAAGTGACGATGACGTAGAAGTTGCTACAGCCGAATGAACCAAAAACAAAAAGGCCACTCGTCTGCCAATGGCTGCTGAAAACGGCTAAGGAAGAGAAGTATGACTTCGACATTACCAAGGCAGATAGGATCTTTGATTTATTGCTGAAGGAGAAGCAAATTCAGCTTCCTCCCAACCATACGATCCCATCGGCTGAAGAACTCAAAAAGAAGAAATACTGCAAGTGGCAACACTCCACCTCCCATAGCACTAACGACTGTAAAGTTTTCAGGCAGCAAATCCAGTCGGCTATTGAGGCTGGGAACTTGAAGTTCGCCGATTCACCTCGGCCAATGAAAGTCGATGGCAATCCCTTCCCGGTCAACATGGTTCAGGCCGGCCCCAGGCAAGCTGATCGGCAGAATAGAGTGACGCACGGCTTAGCCAAAACTCTCAAAGGGGTTAAGGCCGAAAAGAAACCAGCTGGAGATCAAGCTGCACTAGTCAATATGGTGCACTCCACTGGCCGATTGGCCGATCGGCGACCCAGGCGCATGGTCCCCATGCCCCGTTTTCAACAATGCTTTCGTGAGGAAGAGGAGGCCCGACGCGGCAAGCCTTACGTCAGGGAGCCTGAGGTCAGGGGACTCTAACTCGTCAGAAACCATAGTGGTTACGACCCGCACTGGTGCTGTGAGTTTCTCCGATGCTGTTGAGAATCGGGGATGAAGCTGTCGACGATAGACAACTGCCCACCCTGCAGTGAATATCGTGAAGACGAATACAGGGATCATCCGATGCAAAGCCCTGCCCAATTCGTCCCCAAGGCCGTGCAGCTTAACCAAAGGCGGCAATCGATACATGATCGGCTTGGGCCGATCCACCAAGACTTCTTCGAAGACGAAGATGAAAACGAATACTACGAAGAAGAAGCCGAAGATGAGCAATCGGCTAACCCCCAAAGGTGCCCTTCAAACCTCTTCACTAAAACACAAAAGAGAAACATTCAGCGGCTCAAGAGCAAGGGGCAGGAGGAAGAAGTACGATGGATGATTTGGCAGCAACAGCGTCGGCAAGGCGTGAAACAATGGCGCATCAAGAGACAGGCGCCGACGGTCGATGATAGTCCGTCTGATGAAAGCCCAGCCGACCAAGCTAGGAGGGTGGCAAAAGGGAAAGGAAAAGCTACTACATCGGTTATCATAGTATTTATACTACCAGCCGAATTCAGTGCCACAGAGGCCGATGCAGATAGCATGGAAGATGCCTTGGCGAAACTAGCACTCTCCCCAAAACAAGCCATTTTTGAAAAACTGGAGGGAAATGACAATCGGCACCTCAAGCCACTGTACGTGAAAGGATTTGTTAACGGGAAGCCGATGTCAAAGATGCTAGTCAATGGGGGGGCAGCAGTCAATCTCATGCCCTATGCCACTTTTCGGAAGCTGGGCAATGGAGCCGAAGATCTAATCAAGATGAACATGGTGCTCAAAGACTTCGGCGACAATCCATCGAAGGCCAAGGGTGTGTTTAATGTCGAGCTGACCGTCGGTAGCAAAACCGTGCCCACAACATTCAACTTCATCGACGGGAAGAGATCTTACAGCCTACTACTTGGGAGGGACTGGATTCATGCAAACTGTTGCGTCCCTTCCATAATGCATAAAGTTTGATCCAATGGCAAGGCGACAAGATTGAAATCGTGCCAGCCGACAGGTCAGTGAGCGTTGCTAACGCCGATTTGCCACTTTGGAAAATCGATGGTATTGATTGTCTGTCCGGCAAAGTCTGGCAAGCCGATTTGCTAAAGGTATCTGATTCTGCCGTACAGCCTGTTGGAGACGAAGAGCCCCAATTATTACTTTGAGGACGTCGTGGAGGGCTCGAATGTCTACGGCAAGGACACCGCGGATGACGATGATGGCAAGCTTGGGCAAGGTTTTATATAAGTCCTGGAGATAGGCCTAGGCCGACATATATTAGTAAAAATTTGTCTTCTCGTTGTAGATCCCAGCTTATTGAATTATTAAAGGAATATAAAGATTGTTTTGCTTGGGAGTATTTTGAGATGCCTGGTCTTAGCCCGTCTATTGTTGTGCATTGGCTGCCTATCAAGCCAGGGTATCGACCATACCAACAGTCTCCTAGAAGTTTTAAAGCCGATATGTATGATGCGATTAAAGCCGAAATCATTTGGCTATACGATGCTGGATTCATTCGGCCTTGCCGATATGCATAATGGGTTTCAAATATTATTCCAGTAATGAAGAAGAACGGTAAACTTAGGGTGTGTATTGATTTCAGAGACCTCAATAAAGCTACCCTGATGAGGACATCAATACTACCGATACATCCACGCCTCCACACGTACAACTTCATGGCCCAATACTACTCGCGCTCTTGCACGTCAACTCAACCATCAGGTGAGTTCATTCTTAAGTTTATGTTCCTCTTCTTTATACCCTGGCGGCGCGTGCACTTTTGTTTTACTCAGGAACGATGGAGAGGATCCAACGGGAAGAGGATTCGCGCGGGGTGGATTCGGACTGCAGCACAGTGCCAAGTTCTAACGGCCGCCACGACTTCATGCAAACTCCGATTTGGGCGTGAAAGTACTTGATGGAAAGGTTATCAAGTCTACTTTCAAATTGATCCAGCCCCATGTCAATATCTGTCCTGGAGCGGCCGCAATTGTCCTTTTTCTACCGAGTGTTTTCTGTCTTTGGTGTTGCGTCACCTCTTTTGGCCCAATGGGCCGTGTATCAAGTTGGGCCCATTAGGGGCGCGTCCTAGGGTTTAGCACGACTCCGGCACCCCTGTGGTCGTCTCTCCCCTCTTCTTAAACCTTCTGCCACCACCGAGAAGGGTGGGTTTTGTTGATTAGAGTTAGCCTTTTGCTACTTGCACACAACGCGCATGTCGGCTAGACCGTCCGTCTGTTTGTCTTCGGAACTCCACCATATCGTGTATTCAGATTGAATCTTTCATCTTAATATATAGCAATTTCAGTGCTTGTTATACTTGTTCTTGCTTGTTCTTCGATTGCTTGCAGGACGAGTGCCCTAGTGGCCGGGTTGTCGCGCACCGCAAGATCGCGTCAACCATCGGAGACGGTGTATCGGTTGCTAAGGCGCATCGTCCTTGGACGGTTGTAGTCGGGCCGTGAACGTCGCCTCTATTCCCCAATCGAGTTATCGTCCACCTCTCATCGAAAGATCGAGACTAAACCCTAGCGGGATCGCATCAGTTGGTATCAGAGCGCGGTTGATCGGTGAGAGATTTTTTTTGCCCTTCGTTGTTTAATTTTGTTTCCTATAGTCCAGAAAAAGCCAAAAAAAGTAGATAACATCAATCCTAAAAACCCTTTGAGCCTTTTTTTACTAGGACTGCTTAGTTAGGGCTTGTTGAGTCTTCGATTGCATGGTTGTGTCAATGTGCTGGTCTTAGTGTTTAGGCAATTAGAGTTTCGAGTTCTTCCCACCACATACCGCCACCTTTACCATCGCCGCCATCAGCTTTGTTTTAGCCGTCATCACCACCGTCGCTGTCACCCACCAATTACTTTCCTTCCATAGTTTGATCTGTTTCCGTCTGTAATCTGTCTTGCCTTTGATCCAGCCATCGCAAGAAAGGAAATAGAACCCTTATTCGAGTTGCCTGCCTTAAAACAGTGATATCTTTCTCATACGGGCTCGAAATTAGGCAAATAAGATATCTACAGACATCTACAGAAAAAGTTACATCTGTCTGTTCCCTGCTTTGCCGGGTTCGGCAATCTTAAAATCGCCAAATTCCGCTTGCAAAATTCTGTTTTCGTGGCGAGAAGCTTCGGAACCCCTTTCAGTAAAACTATGAAAAATTCCACGTGCCTCATATTTTGTCCGTTTGAGCTAAGAATTTTTGTGGTTGGTTCTAGTGTGCCCCTGGTTGTGAAAAAAATATCAAAAAAATTAAAAAAAATAAAAAAATCGCATCTCTCTCCTCAGCACTAGAGAGAACAGCAAAAAAAAAAGAAAAAAAAGAGAGCAAAAAAAAGAAAGAAAGGGGCCGACTCGTGAGAACCTTCCTTCCACCTAGTCCCCTTTGTCTCCACCTTCCTATGATCGTGTCTGTTTGGGTTTGTATCTTGTGGCGTCCTTTGTGGTTAGGCTCGCGTCTCTATTTCGTCTAGCCTAGGACCAGCACGGTACCGACCTTGAGCGTTTACTCAATTTGCTTTGACTAACGTGGTTGCTAGTACTTCCTTGTGCATTACTTTCAGCCCTCCTACAGCTCCACACATACGACTACAGCTTGACAACAGGCCTTGTTGCTACGGCGCCGATACACCTCGTTCCACGGTTGCAGACTTGTTGGTTGTCGTCACCCCTCCTGTGAGCATGGTAAGAACTGGTAAGAACTTGTGAGATAAGCTGAGAGCGAGCGCCTTTCAGTAGCCAGGATTAATTCTTGTCAACTGTTTTCGTTGTTGTTTTGGTATATTAACCATGGCAGGCTCGGAGGAAGAAGAAGGTGCATCCCATTCTCCACGCACCAGACGCATCATACATCATTTTGCAAGGGAAGTGAAGCGGCACACAGAAGGACTTGATGCAGATTTGCAGGTGACGAATGACAAGATCGGGCAACTGGAGGCCACACATATCGATGCCACAACCAGGCTCGCCGGGTTGGAGGCATCGGTTGCGCGTATTGACACCAGCCTTGCTACACTTGTGAGGCATTTGGATAACCTCAATGCTCGGGGCCATGATCAGCGTGATGAAGACGACGTTGATGGTGAGTACGGTGAGGACAACTTCGATGGTGACTATACCGCTGACACTGAACATGATGACCGCAACGCTCGTGATCGCCGTCGGCTACGTAACAATCGTAGAGGCATGAGAGAACACCGCCGACGAGAGGTACGCAATAATGAAGATGCTTTTTCTAAAGTCAAATTTAAGATACCTCCTTTTGATGGAAAATATGACCCTGATGCATACATTACATGGGAGATTGCTGTTGATCAAAAATTTGCATGCCATGACTTCCCTGAGACCTCTAGAGTTAGAGCTGCTACTAGTGAGTTCACTGCTTTTGCCTCTGTGTGGTGGATAGAACATGGCAAGAAAAATCCTAACAACATGCCACAGACTTGGGATGCTTTGAAACGGGTCATGCGGGCTAGATTCGTTCCTTCTTACTATGCACGTGATTTGTTAAATAAATTGCAACAATTGAGGCAGGGTGCTAAAAGTGTAGAGGAATATTATCGGGAATTACAAATGGGCATGCTTCGCTATAATTTAGACGAGTACGAGGATGCTGCTATGGCTAGATTTTTGGGTGGTCTAAACCGTGAGATCTATGACATTGTGGACTACAAAGATTACACTAATATGACTCGATTGTTTCATCTTGCTTGCAAAGCTGAAAGGGAAGTGCAGGGACGACATGCTAGTGCCAAGACTAATGTTTCTGCAGGAAAATCGACATCATGGCTGCCACGCACGCCTTCTACTCCTTCACCATCTTCCACACCCTGGCGGTCGGCACCTTCTCCAGCTAGCGACAAGCCACGTGTCCCGGCTGTTAGTGCACCGACTAAGACAGCCCAGCAGCCAGCCGCGAGTGCTTCTTATGTTGCATCCACTGGAAGAACAAGAGATGTCCAATGTCACCGTTGCAAGGGCTATGGGCATGTCCAGCATGACTGCCCCAGCAAGCGTGTATTGGTAGTCAAAGATGATGGTGAGTATTCCTCGGCTAGTGATTTCGATGAAGATACCCTTGCTTTGCTTGCGGCTGACCATGCGAGATAAAGATGAGGGAACGAAGAACATATTGGTGCGATCTTTGCGGAACGCTATGACAGCCTCATTGTGTAGCGTGTGCTCAGCACACAAATGGAGAAGGCCGAGCAAAATCAGCGGCACACCTTGTTCCAAACAAAGTGCGTCATTAAAGAGCGTTCTTGCCGCTTGATCATCGATGGAGGAAGCTGCAACAACTTGGCTAGCAGCGAAATGGTGGAGAGGCTTGCACTCAGCACCAAACCACATCCCCACCCATATCACATTCAATGGCTAAATAACAGTGGTAAGGCAAAGGTAACCAAGCTGGTGCGCATTAATTTTGCAATTGGGCCATGGCAATTTGATATGGATTCTATGCATCATGGTAGATCAAATCAATATTCTTTTATGTACCATGATAAGAAAATTGTGTTGCATCCCATGACCCCAGAAGCTGTTTTTGAGGATGATGTTGCTAGAGCTAAGAAAGAGAAGAATCGGGTCCATGCTATGAGTGAAAATCAGATTGTAGCCAAAGAACATGTGCAACATAACAAGAGAGAATCTAAATCGACAATAAAAATGTGATTCAATTGAAAGGTTCTTGCATGCTTCTTGTTAAATCTGATGTTGCCAATTTGGATACAACTGAAACTGTATGCTATGCTTTTTTATGCAAGGATGCTTTGTTTTCCTTTGAGGATATACCTGTTTCTTTTCCACCTACGGTCACTAATCTTTTGCAGGCGTATGAGGATGTTTTTCCCCAGGATGTACCACCGGGGCTGCCACCGGTGCGTGGAATTGAGCATCAAATCGATCTGATTCCGGGGGCTTCACTACCCAACCGCGCGCCATACAGAACCAACCCCGACGAGACCAAGGAAATTCAGCGTCAAGTTCAGGAGTTGCTTGATAAAGGGTACGTACGAGAGTCTCTTAGTCCATGTGCTGTGTCGGTGATTTTGGTGCCTAAGAAAGATGGATCTTGGCGTATGTGTGTTGATTGTAGAGCTATTAATAATATTACCATTAGATATCGTCATCCAATTCCTAGGTTAGACGATATGCTTGATGAATTGAGTGGCTCTACTGTCTTCTCTAAAGTTGATTTGTGTAGTGGATACCACCAGATTCGTATGAAGTTGGGAGATGAGTGGAAAACAGCTTTCAAAGCTAAGTTTGGATTATATGAGTGGTTAGTGATGCCTTTTGGTTTAACTAATGCACCTAGCACTTTCATGAGGTTGATGAATGAGGTTTTGCGTGCTTTCATTGGCAAATTTGTGGTGGTATACTTTGATGATATTCTGATTTATAGCAAATCTTTAGAGGAACACCTTGATCATTTACGTGCTGTTTTTAATGCTTTGCGCGATGCACGTTTGTTTGGTAACCTTGCGAAGTGCAGTTTTTGCACCGATCGCGTATCATTTCTTGGCTATGTTGTTACTCTGCAGGGAATTGAGGTTGATCAAGCCAAGGTCGAGGCAATTCAGAGTTGGCCGCCTCCTAAAACGGTCACACAGGTTCGAAGCTTTTTAGGACTTGCAGGATTCTATCGACGCTTCGTGCGGGATTTCAGCACCATTGCCGCACCGTTGAATGAGCTAACAAAGAAGGGAGCGCCTTTCACGTGGGGCACCGCACAAGTGAACGCCTTCAACATGTTAAAAGATATGTTGACACATGCACCTCTCCTCCAACTTCCAAATTTTAATAGGACTTTTGAACTCGAATGTGATGCTAGTGGGATTGGATTGGGTGGTGTTTTGCTACAAGAGGGAAAACCCGTTGCATATTTCAGTGAAAAATTGAGTGGGCATGTTCTGAATTATTCTACTTATGATAAAGAATTGTATGCTCTTGTGAGAACTCTGGAAACATGGCAACATTATTTATGGCCCAAGGAATTTGTCATACATTCTGATCATGAATCTTTAAAACATATTCATAGTCAAGGCAAACTGAATCGTAGGCATGCTAAATGGGTTGAATTTATTGAATCTTTTCCTTATGTCATTAAACACAAGAAGAGAAAGGAGAATATCATTGCTGATGCTTTGTCTAGGAGATATACTTTGTTGACACAACTTGACTACAAAATCTTTGGCCTCGAAACAATCAAAGCTCAATATGTGAATGATGATGATTTTAAAGACGTGTTGTTGCACTGTAAGGATGGAAGGACATAGAACAGATTTGTCTTCAATGATGGGTTTATTTTTAGATCTAACAAACTATGCATTCCAGCTAGCTCTGTTCGTTTGTTGTTGCTGCAGGAAGCGCATGGCGGTGGGTTGATGGGGCACTTTGGTGCCAAGAAGACGGAGGACATCCTTGCTAGCCAATTCTTTTGGCCGAGGATGAGAAGAGACGTGGAGCGATTTGTGGCTCGCTGCACGACATGTCAAAAGGCTAAGTCACGCTTAAACCCCCATGGTTTATATATGCCTCTACCTGTTCCTAGTGTTCCTTGGGAAGATATTTCAATGGATTTTGTGTTGGGCTTGCCTAGGACCAAGAGGGGGCGAGATAGCATTTTTGTGGTTGTGGATAGGTTTTCTAAAATGGAACATTTCATACCATGTCATAAAACTGATGATGCTACTCATATTGCTGACTTGTTCTTTCGGGAGGTTGTTCGCTTGCATGGTGTGCCAAACACCATTGTTTCAGACCGTGACACTAAATTTCTCAGCCATTTATGGAGAACTTTGTGGGCTAAATTGGGGACTAAGCTTTTGTTTTCTACTACTTGTCATCCCCAAACTGATGGGCAAACTGAAGTTGTGAATAGGACTTTGTTTACTATGTTAAGGGTTGTTTTAAAGACAAATATTAAGATGTGGGAAGAATGTTTGCCTCATATTGAATTTGCATACAATCGTTCGTTGCATTCCACTACAAAGATGTGCCCTTTTGAGATTGTTTATGGATTTTTGCCTCGTGCTCCTATTGATTTAATGCCTTTGCCATCTTCTGAAAAACTGAATTTTGATGCTAAACAACGTGCTGAGTTTATGTTAAAACTCCATGAAACAACTAAAGAAAACATAGAGTGCATAAATGCTAACTATAAGCTTGCTGGTGACAAAGGTAGACGTCAATTGAATTTTGAACCTGGTGATTTGGTTTGGTTACATTTGCGAAAGGAACGGTTTCCTGATTTGCGAAAGTCTAAGTTGATGCCTAGAGCTGATGGACCTTATAAAGTGCTTGAAAAAATTAATGAAAATGCATACAAGCTTGATCTCCCTGCAGATTTTGGGGTTAGTCCCACTTTTAACGTTGCAGATTTAAAGCCATATTTGGGAGACGAAGATGAGCTTGAGTCGAGGACGACTCCAATGCAAGAAGGGGAGGATGATGAGGACATCAATACTACCGATACATCCACGCCTCCACACGTACAACTTCATGGCCCAATAACCCGCGCTCATGCACGTCAACTCAACCATCAGGTGAGTTCATTCTTAAGTTTATGTTCCTCTTCTTTATACCCTGGAGGCGCGTGCACTTTTGTTTTACTCAGGAACGATGGAGAGGATCCAACGGGAAGAGGATTCGCGCGGGGTGGATTCGGACTGCAGCACAGTGCCAAGTTCTAACGGCCACCACGACTTCATGCAAACTTCGTTTTGGGCGTGCAAGTACTTGATGGAAAGGTTATCAAGTCTACTTTCAAATTGATCCAGCCCCATGTCAATATCTGTCCTGGAGCGGCCGCAATTATCCTTTTTCTACCGAGTGTTTTCTGTCTTTGGTGCTGCGTCACCTCTTTTGGCCCAATGGGCCGTGTATCAAGTTGGGCCCATTAGGGGTGCGTCCTAGGGTTTAGCACGACTCCGACACCCCTGTGGTCGTCTCTCCCCTCTTCTTAAACCTTCAGCCGCCACCGAGAAGGGTGGGTTTTGTTGATTAGAGTTAGCCTTTTGCTACTTGCACACAGCGCGCGTGTCGGCTAGACCGTTTGTCTGTTTGTCTTCGGAACTCCACCATATCGTGTATTCAGATTGAATCTTTCATCTTAATATATAGCAATTTCAGTGCTTGTTATACTTGTTCTTGCTTGTTCTTCGATTGCTTGCAGGACGAGTGCCCTAGTGGCCGGGTTGTTGCGCACCGCAAGATCGCGTCAACCATCGGAGACGGTGTATCGGTTGCTAAGGCGCATCGTCCTTGGACAGTTGTAGTCGGGCCGTGAACGTCGCCTCTATTCCCCAATCGAGTTGTCCTCCACCTCTCATCGAAAGATCGGGACTAAACCCTAACGGGATCGCATCATACCCCTAAGGACGAATATCGAATGCCCATAGCCGATTTGCTCGTGGATGCTGCTTCTGGCCACAAGATCATAAGTTTTATGGATGGTAATGTAGGTTATAATTAGATTTTTATGGCCGAAGAAGATATCCACAAGACTGCTTTCAGATGCCCAGGGGCAATCGGCCTGTATGAATGGGTCGTCATGACGTTTGGCTTAAAGAATGCTGGAGCAACTTATCAAAGAGCCATGAATTAAATTTTCCATGATATGATTGGCTCTATGGTTGAGATTTACATTGATGATGTTGTTGTCAAGTCCAAGGAGATGGAAAACCATATAGCCAATCTTAGACATGTTCTGGAGCAGACAAGGAAATATAGCCTGAAGATGAATCCACTGAAATGCGCGTTCGGCGTGTCGGCCGGGCAATTTTTAGGGTTTCTTGTTCATGAGAGAGGGATTGAAGTTACACCAAGGAGCATTAATGCCATTAAAACAATATAGTCTCCGAAGGACATGAAAGAACTATAATCTTTCATCGGCAAAATCAACTTCATCAGGCGATTCATAGCCAATCTTTCAGAAAAAATGGAGCTATTCACACCATTACTTCGGCTAAAGGCCGATCAAGCATTCACTTGGGGGGCAGAGCAGCAAAAGGCATTAGATAATATCAAGAATTACTTAAGCTCACCCCCAGTCTTGATTTCTCCACAAAAAGGGGTACCATTCAAACTGTACCTGTCAGCCGACGACAAGTCCATCAGCTCAATCCTGATTCAAGAGATCGAAACAAAAGAAAAAGCCATCATTTATCTCAGCCGATGGCTGCTGGACGCAGAGACAAGGTATTCACCAGTGGAGAAATTATGTCTTTGCCTGTATCTTTCATGTACAAAGTTGAGGCATTATTTATTATCCAATGAGTGCACAGTGGTATGCAAAGCCAATGTAGTCAAATATATGCTATCGGCTCCAGTACTCAAGGGACGAGTTGGGAAGTGGATTTTTGCTTTAATGGAGTTCGACTTAAGATATCAGGCACCCAGGGCAGTTAAAGGGCAAGCCATAGCCGATTTCATTGTAGAACACAACGATGGTTCAATCGGCTCAGTGGAGATCATGCCTTGGACTATGATGTTTGATGGCTCGGTTTGCATGAATGGATGCGGTATCGGCTTGGTCATCATATCTCCAAGGGGGGGACAAGCTTTGAATTTGCCTTCTCAATCAACCCCCATGCCACAAACAATCAAGCCGAATACGAGGCAGTGCTTAAGGGATTACATCTTCTCTAGGAAGTTGTAGCCGACGCCATCGAAATAATGGGAGATTCACTGTTGATCATCAGTCAGTTGTCAGGGGAATATGACTACAAAAATGATGCGCTGATGGTCTACTATCAACAATGCCAAGAATTGATGGACAGCTTTTGGCTAGTAACATTAAAACATATCCCTAGAGAGCAGAATGTAGAAGCAAACGATTTAGCTCAAGGGGCATCAGGCTATAGGCCGATGACAAAAGATATTGAGATAGAGGTTGTCACTATGACGGTCGACAACAAGAGGTTTGAAGTTTACAACTATCTGCACAACCCTTCCCAGTCGGCTTCACGGAAATTGCGCTACAAAGCTTTGAGATATGTCTTGCTCGATGAAGATTTATACTATCGGACGACTGATGGAGTGCTGCTCAAGTGTCTCAGTGTCGATCAAGCAAAGGTAGCTATCGGAGAGGTGCATGAAGGGATCTGCGGCACACATCAATTGGCTCACAAGATGAAGTGGCTACTTCAAAGAGCAGGGTATTTTTGGCCGACGATGCTTGAGGATTGTTTCATGTACTATAAGGGCAGTTATACAAAGGGCACCAACGTCGGCTATGAACCTAATAATCAAGCCTTGGCCGTTCAGAGGTTGGGGAATCGAGATGATCGGCCAGATCAATCCACCCTCAAGCAAGGGACATAAATTTATACTGGTGGCAACAGATTATTTCACAAAGTGGGTGGAAGCAATTCCTTTAAAGAAAGTTGATTCAAAGGACTCAATCGAGTTTGTAAAGGAGCACATCGTATACCGATTCGGCGTCCGTCAAACAATAACAACAAATCAGGGATCTATCTTCATATCGAACGAGTTTGTTCAGTTTGCCGACGCATGGGCATCAAGTTGCTCAATTCTTCGCCGTATTATGCTTAGACTAATGGACAGGCAGAGGCTTCGAACAAGAGTATAATCAAGCTAATAAAGAGAAAGATCGCTGAATATCCTAGGCAATGGCACAGCCGATTAGCCGAATCACTTTGGGCCTATCGGATGACCTGCCATGGACCAATCCAAGTGCCTCCATATAAACTCGTATATGGACATGAAGCAGTCCTGCCATGGGAAAACATCATCGGCTCACGAAGGATTCCGTTATAAGATTAACTTACAATCGATGATTACTACAACCTAATGGTCGATGAATCAGAAGACCTAGTGTTGTCACGGCTGAGGGCTTTGGAAAAGGTAACAAGAGATAAGGAACGAGTAGCTCGTCATTATAACAATAAGGTTGTGCCTAAATTGTTTGAAGAAGGCGAACTCGTTTGGAAATTGATATTGCCGATCGGATCAAGAGACAATAAGTTCGGCAAGTGGTCACCAAATTGGGAAGGGCCGTTCAAGGTCCACAAATTCGTCTCTAAAGGAGCTTATATGCTAGAAGGTTTGGATGGAGAAGTGTTTGGGAGGGCTCTAAACGGCAAATATTTAAAGAAATATTACCCAAGTGTATGGATCAACTCATGATTCGGCTATGATTGTGCCGATTCGTGTTAGCCGATGCGTTGTAACACACGCATCGCCTTTAGAGCGTTTTTACGCCAAGTTTTTCCCCTACTTTTTCTACACCAGCTCAGCTTAGCCGACAACGATAAGATGTTTGATTTGATAATTTTGTTAATGCTTGAAACATCAGCAACAAAACTAGGAGGCAGAGCGATTTTTTAAAGTTTTTTTCCAAGCAAGTTTAATGTGATCGGCAGGCATGCATTATGTAAGGATCAAGTAAGGCAAGCGGATTACATAAGATAGTTTGGATCAGAGGCAAGCCGATTGCAGAAGATAGTTCGGATCAGTTACAGGGGTTGATGAAAGCCGATTACAAGAAACAGTTAGATTTCAAAATTTATGAGGCCCCAGCCATTACAACCGACTCAGCGCCCAAGGAATTCAGCAATAGCCGAGATCGCTTTCCGATGGATTTCATCGATGTCTTCGATCACCTTAACGTCGGCTGCATCGGTCCCGGTCACTGGCTTCATTGCCTTCGTCAGATCAATCAGATAGGACACAGCCGCCTTGATGCTTGATCGTTCATCTTCTATTTCCTTCGGCAGGCTGGCCACGTATTCTTCTTGGACCACGATCTCGGTCTCAATCTAGACGAGTTCAGCTACCAATTTGTCTCGACGTGCGTGAAGCCGATCAAGTGTGGCGATCGACTCTGTCTTCAACGCATCAAACTTGGCCTTCTTTGCCTTGATCTCTTCTTGGTTAGATTTGATGGCCGCTGCTAGTGATTTGTTCTCTCGGTGATCGGCTATGCGTTGCTTTGCCCTCTCGTATTTATGCCGATGCGCTTCAAGAAAGGTTGCTGGCGCGATCGTATCAACCAACTCGTCTGGAAGCCTGGCTTGGATCTCTTCGAACCGATTACGGACAGATCCGCAATCGGCTACCAGCGCGTCCAATGAGCCCTCCAGCCGATTAGCGATGTCGGCTAGCGTGGTCCTTAGGTCTTCGTCAAGCGGCACCAAGGCTTTGTCAACTGTCTCATCTGGGTCGATGAACTCCAATAGGTCGAAGCCCAGGAAATCGGCGACGCTCTGCCAGACAAAGGATAGTTATAGCATGGATAGAGATCATGGAGCCGATTGCGGGAAAGGCAGTTATAATACTTACTTGGACTGCTGGGACCGATGTAGCTTCATCATCGGCATTCTTATTGCCTACAACCGACGGAGCGTGTTCTCTGGATACCTGGGTGGCAGCAGTCGGGGCGCGATGAGGCTCAAAAGGGTACAAGGTTAAAGATCGGCTAGTAAGAGAAAGTATGCAGAGTCAAGATAACTTACTGAATAGAGAGGAGCTGTTCTCTTCCTGGTGTCCAGCTTCTTCCTCTTCGAATGTAAAAGATATAGTAAGACGAGGATGAATAAAGAATTCAAGGGACCAAAAGCGTTGAAAGTTTCTTACCGGCGTTGGATGGACGGAGCGTTTTGGTGGGCTTGGTGTTTTTTGCACAGAGGCCTCCTCGGCCGACGAAGTTCAAGTGTACTTGTCGGAGGAGCTTGACTCGGCCGTTGCGTCATCAAGGGTTTTTTCAATCTCCTCGTCCTGAACCTCTTCGTCGAGCATGGTGTCGACATCCGGGTCGACGGGAGGTAGATCATTGACCGGGCTTGGTTTTTGCTTCTTGGCAGGCTTCCTTTTCGCCGCAACCGGAGCAGCGGTGGCCGACGGCTTGTCCCGTTTTTGCCGACGAAGAGGTTCGTGGGTTTGGCCGTGGAGGAGGGTTGACACCTTTGGCGCGTTGAAGCCGATTATGGATGGTGCCAAACCACAGCCGCTTGGGAGCACGCCGGGCCCATAGGTGATGGCCACTCCTGATCGACTAGTCCGGGGAGGAGAAACATCGTTCGTCTGCATGGACAAAGGCGTGAGTGATAAGACATGCATATTATAGCCGATAAAAGGGAAAGGACTAGAAAAGAATGGCTTACCGATGGAATCATGCCTGGGTCGACAGTGGTAAGATACATGGAAGCTGATTGGTGGAATATGTGTGATTTCCAATTCTGCCCACCATCGGCTGAAGGCACTTGTTCTTGAGACCGCCAGCTCGATGACCCCAAAACTACCGAGGGGAGGACTTGGGAGGCTTAGTAGCCGAAGCATCATGATTTCGCCATTATAATGCCTTTGGTTTGGATCTTGTTTGAGTAGTACAGTCCAACCGGCAATTGGCCTAGCCCAAGTTGCCTCGCAGCCACCATCGGATGGTAGAACTCGTAGCTCTTCTGAATGTTTCATCCTTGGTGGATGCCGATCGGCAGCATGCAGGGAGAGATGGCAGTCATAAAGATCTCTCTCGGCTTGTCAAACTTTGGAGAATTGATCTCGTCTAGCCAGAGATCGTCTGGCAGCTCAAATTTGCTGAATTTGTCGTATGCAAACCAAATGGTAGAGTCGGCTGAGAACCCGTTGTAGAAGTTGCTGTTGAAATATTCGGCTGACGGCTTCAAGCCCGAGTAAGAAGAAGCAGCTTCTCCATATGACATACAGCGCCGAGTGGTTATCTCCTCGTCATCACGGTGTTTCGGCTCGGCTAAGGGGAAATCGACCTTAAACAGGCATGGCCGATTTGTGACTTTGTAGGTGTGTAGGTTGAGCTACAGCTGAAGCAGTCACCAGGGCCCCCCAGTGTTGATAGATTGTTTTAAAGCCAGCTTCATTGGCATGCCACTCAGCATTTGATACAAGTAGCCGAGTAGATATTTCCCCAGGGGGATTTCCCTTTTCTTCACTAATGTTTTGGCTACGTGTTGCGAGTTGGTGGTCGGCCCACAACTCGATCCGCAGAAAACGAATTTCTCCAACCACATCATCAAGAAAGCTGCATGTTCCCTGTCAGAGACTGGGCTGTCCTTCATGTTCATTGATATGAATTCGCTCTATCCGCCGATGCTCTTGGTCTTGAAATTGTGGTGGCATTTGATATTCAGGTCAGAGTGGGCAACGGCCGATGTTATGTCCAGACCGGTTAGCATGACTATGTCCATAAGAGTTGGTGTCATCGGTCCTTGCCTAAAGAGGAACGCGTTTAGCGTGTCCGACCAAAAGTAGCTAGCAGCCGATAGCAGTGGTTCATCCTTCGACATGTCGGCTAAAGTCAGAGCTAAGCATTGGCCAATCCCTATCTCTTCCCAGATGGCTTGCTTGCTAGCCGACATTCTAGCATACCATGATGGCCAAGATTGTCTGTTGAGGGCCAGGATTTAAAGGTCCATGTCCAGTAAGATAAGTCTAGGGAAGAAAACCTTAAGGGGATTCGATTGGTTTCAGCGTTGATAAACTCAGTTGGGTCTAGGTTACCAATCGGCCCTAATAGCAGCTGGTCGGGATGAAGAAGGCTAGGGATCGCAATTTTGTGGGATAGGTGCTACAAATAGCAAGAAGGAATAATGGAATCAATAAGAGGAAGAAGAACCAGGTTGCGCAAAGTGAAGAATGTGAGCCGACGAGAAGCTGATCTCTAGGTATTCCGTGGGGACAGCGTCGGCGCGGGTGCTTGAGAATGACATTGGTGGAGGGGATTGGTGCTGCAGGGAGATCGCCGGAGGGGTTCTGCTTCGTTTCGCCGGAATTGCCGAAGGAAGAAGGAGAGTTTTTCTGGCTATGTCTTGAGGAATAAAAGCGATGGCGTGACTTGTTTTGGCGCCAGGCGAGTGGTATTTAAAGGGTTTTTCTTGATAGCAGAAACGGAATAGGACGGGAGTCACGCGGGAATTCAAAAAAGCGGCAAATCCGCGATATTATCTTATCACGGACTTGGAGGGATGTGTTAACGACTAAATTTGGTAACCAGAGTTCAAGGTTGAGATTGAAGTGGAATCGGATCAGGAAAATGATTTACGGAGAAACGGAGGCTGCATCGGCCATGATCAAATCGGTTGGGAAACAACCGATAGCCGATTCCGATTCAGAGAAGAAGATGGAACCGTTTTCGATAAAGAAGCTTCAAGATAAAAGAAAGATCCGGTTCCCAAATGTTCGTTAAGATATTGTAATCTATGGATAGAGTCCTGTAACGGCAATTGTATCTGTAAAATAGGGATTTGTTTAGATTTTCCTTTTGTAATGTGGTGTGGGATTACTTCCCGAAATATTGTCGTACCGTGTATAGTGCATAGATAGAAACCGTGTTCTACACGGACTTTGTTGTACTTGGGTATAAGTAGGACCCGAGACCTCTTGTAAATAACAACACATACATCAATACAAACTTAGCGCATCACCAACCTTTTCTTTTAGACGATTTCTTGATCTCGCTTCGGGCTGCATCGATCTCGACCCCCGAATAAGGTAAATGCTTGTCGTTAGTAGTTTATATCGTCGAATCTAGTGCTTACATCATCATGACACTCTAGATTTAATGTTATAGACTGCACAATTTATCATATACGGCGTATAGTCTAGGGTAATATCTAGATCTATCTGGCCATCGGCTCGTCTCTCTTAGGAGACAGTAGCCGATAAAGCTAGATCCAGATGTTGAACTAGTTTATATGTTGTATCCACCGTCTCGAGGGGTTTACATCAGTTCATATAGATCTAATACTTCTTTTTGTACTTAATGCTGCATCATTATGACCTATTAAGTCGCTCTTAGAATTGTTAAGATCTATTCGGCTAGATGTTTACCATTAGAGACAGTGCTGGGGTTTCAGCCGGCCTTATCTGTTTTAATTATCTTTTAGAATTATTTACTATTAGATATATTAAAGCTGCCTTTTCTGTTAAGATCTTAATATTGTTAAATGCCTTAAACCAGTATCAATCTATTGGCATCAGCCGATAGTCGATTGATCTAGGTTTAACGTATTTATGTTAGATTAATATCTTTGCATAAGATGTATCGGAGCAATAGCCGATTCACGTTGTGTCTGCAGCATCGGCTAGATTATAAACGCATATATTTATTATCCTGATGTATATTTAGATTAAGTTACTGTCTCGGCATAGCCGATCTATCAAAATCACTTAGTTTAAATGTGCTTTGGGATACCAATTATATGTAAGTTGGTTCCCTAAGCCGATCCGGTAGGATCTAACCTTAACCTTAATGCATATATCTGGTTATTTCTTGTTGGTTAACATATCAAACCAACTGCACACCTAGTTCATCTAAGGTAGCCACGGACGAACCTGTACTGGAGATAAGCAGACCCCAGGCTAGCGCGTGGGAATGATTTCTCAACAATCGTGAACGCCCAAGGAGTCGCAGTGGATCCTTCTAATGTGGAAGCAGTAACCAAATGGACTCCACCCAAAACCATCACCCAGATCAGTTGTTTTCTAGCACTTGCGGGATATTACCATCGGTTCATCGAGAACTTCTCACAGATTGCCAAGCCAATGACGCAGTTGTTAAAGAAGGATGAAAAGTTTTTATGGACTGCCGAGTGCAACAAGAGTTTCGAAACTCTTAAGGCCAAGCTGGTGTCTGCACCAGTATTGATTTTGCTGGATCAAACCAAGGAATTTCAAGTCTACTGTGACGCATCATGCCAAGGATTAGGATGTGTGCTGATGCAAGACGGAAAAGTGGTCGCATATGCCTCATGTCAATTGCGCCCACATGAGTCTAACTATCCTACCCTTGACTTGGAACTAGCGACAGTCGTCCATGCTTTGAAGATACGATGACATTACCTCGTCAGTAATAGGTGTGAAATATATACGGATCATAAGAGTCTGAAATACATTTTCACCCAACCGGATTTGAACCTCCGTCAGCGAAGGTGGTTGGAGGTTATCAAGGATTATGACCTAAGTATACACTATCACCCTGGCAAAGCTAACGTAGTAGGTGATGCTTTGAGCCGAAAGAGTTACTGCAACTCTATCCACATAAAAGGGAGATATGAACAGTTATAACGGGATCCAGAGCGCCTGAACCTAGGAATCGTCGAACCCGGATTTGTGGCCGCTCTTGAAGCCCAACCCACACTCTTAGACCAAATTCGCATAGCTCAAGCCTCGGATCCTGACATAACCGAGCTTAAGAAGAACATGAGGGTTGGAAAGGCTCGCGACTTCACGGAAGACGAGCACAAAACCATATGGATGGGCAACAGGGTATGTGTAGACCCCCGTTTTTGAGGACGGGAATCTTTCGTGTTCATAGTACCATTTTCCTAGATCAAGTAGTTTGGTACCCACGAATACAACACTAAATTATCAGGTGCAAAGTGCACGAATAGTCTTACACCACAAATATATTACAATAGTAGGCCCGAAGGCGATATCCAATACATGCGGGACCTACTGGTCTGGATACAACCAAAAGAAGAGATTAGATAACATAGCAGACGGAAGGCAGCGGCATGTCGATAGCCTACAGGCAACGACTGGGGGCTAAGACCTAATAGGCGCCTTCTTCTTCTTTGCCCACCTGGCAGTAAGCATAGGGGTCCTCCAGTTCTTCGTTCCAATCATCTGAAGGTTTTGCGTATAAATGGTGAGTATCCAACGTACTCAGCAAGCCAACATGGAATGATGCACATGATAGGGTCATTCAAAGGATGGTTGTGGTTTATTTGCATAAAGCCAATTTTCGTAAATCATTTCACAAGCCTAACTTCTAGCCAAGTCATGTTTAGTTCCAGAGTATATTAAATCGGTAACGGTTCTGTCCACCATCCATCGTGATACCAAGGATGGCTTCCCGCCTCCGGATCGTTATGGTTTTCTGGGGAGTCTACCCCTTCTCGCATTTCAGAAGTTGAGTCCACCAGCACACAAAATCATTATGCATACCAACCCATCATTTTAAAATTTATGAGTCTAGCCACAAGAGAAACTTGTCAGGTTGCTCATTAACCGCGAGCACAGCTATTTGAATAGATTGATTTACTCACACTGCAGTGGGTGTACACTTTACCCGTACTCCGCAACTGTCCATTGAATGAGCCAACATCCCTCTATATGGGACGGTCATGGCAAAGCTTTTCGATAACCTTATTTTGGCAGTACTCGCTCCATGAACTTAAATCCTCATGCACTCTAGCTGTCCTTTCCTAGGAGTGAGAAGAGTTCTAGCGCTCCCGGGGTAAGGGAAACTCTCTCACTCTTTAAGTTATAATTATTTTCGATTTGATTCATCACTTCAGTATGTGGGCCATAGCCTCATCTCAACATCACAAACCACTTCTCATCATAAGAACCACTATGCAGGGATACTGCCTCCGCTCGGCTATCTACTCCGCCAGGTCTATACCCATTCAAGAAGTACGGTTGTACTGGCTCGTTCTAAGTTGTAAGTCTCATGGCTCGGTCCTTAATTGACCAGAGACGGTACTTGCCTTTGCCGGAATCCACCCAAATCCATCCATCTGCCCCCGTCTAAAAACATTGGCTTTGTACTTTCATTTTTCCATCAAAACTATTTTCATCATGTTCAAGGCAAATGTGGCGCTCATGTCTCCACATGCCATATTTCAACTGCCTTCTCGAAGGTAGTTGCCCAAGCATAAAGCTTCTTTGTAAAGTCATGAGTATGCATGAATCTAATATAAGCATAGCTAAGCATTTTACCGAAGATATCCTTCGGTTATATCACATCGTCGGTCACAAAGATTATATCTAAAGGTAAACAATGTCAAGGCATGGTATATGAAGCATAGGTATTAATTTGTGTATACGGCATGCAAATTTGAAGTTTAAAACAACATTATTTTGCAATTGGGATCAATATGTTCGAAGAGGTGTGATGACTTGCTTGACTTGTGTCTTCAGCGTACTCAACGGCTCCCTCGGATTCTATACATACGTCTGAAAGATTCAATTTGAATTCGATCAGAATTCAAATAAAAACCATTAAAACCAAATAAATCGCAAAAGCGGTCCCTTACGGTGATTCTATGGTCGTAAACAGATTAATGATTGGGTTTTGCTAAAGACAGGGTCGAATCATGCGAGTTGCATTGATTTGAACCCTTGTGTTTTCTTTCGATTTAATTTATATGGGGTGGCCTTATCCCTAGTTAATGTAAGTTTATCGGCATTATAACCGATGATCCGAAAATGTCTATTTTGATGAAAGGGTAACGAGAGTGTTTACGTCGATTTCCCGGTTGAATTCTCAATCCTCCGGTGAGCTTGGTGTCGCGGTCTACCGATGAATGGGTTGGGAAGGATTAAATATAAAACATATATGTATATAGATATATATATACATATAGGGCAGGGTTGATTAGGAATTATAAAGATAGTTTTGAAATTCTTATAAAGGTTCCTATTTGTAAACATAATGTTGGATGAATAAATGGGTTTCCCGAAAGATAGGAATTTTGGAGATGGGATAGGTTAAGGAGTTTGATTACAAAATTCATATTTATTTGTAAAGGAATTTTTAGTAATGAATGAATAACAATCTATTGAAAAGATACAAAATTCTTTGTAGATAAAGTTTAGGGAGTTAAAAAGGATTTTAATATTTTTCTAGGACTTTAACTACGCTTATCCTTATTTTTAATCCCCATAGAGAAATTAAAAATAAAAATTTTCAAAAATTTGCCTAAGCCGAGGATAGAACCAACGCCCTTTTTCTCTCAGCCCAGCGCTCTCTCCACTGGGCTGGCAGCCCATTCTCTCCCTCCCTCATTTCTTTCTTTTTCTTCCCTCCTTCACTCCCTTCTTCTTCCTCAGCGAGGCCGACGGCGGGGCGAGGGTGAACGGCGGCGAGGACGGTTGGAGCTCGGGATCTATCGGGCTCTACATCATCTACGTGACGCGGGGAGTCCATTTCGAGGCATGGCCGGGCCGGGGAGGTGGCGGGGTGGTCCAACGACGACGAAGCGACCGTGTCGGCGGAGGCACACGGTGCGGCAGCGCTCCAGTGACAATGCGGCCGAACCAAGGGGTCCTAGAGCATCTACGGGACACGAGGGTGCTAGCTAGGGGGTTGGCTTGGCTGGAAAGACACGGGGGCAACCTGTCGACGTGCGCATGGCGACAGCCGAGGAAGGGGAGTTCGGCGGCGCTCATCGCCGGCGATTTCCGGCGGCTATTTGGCTTGGGAAATCTAGGGGAAATAACGCTTAGAGCATGTAGATCGTGGACGTACCTTTAATTCGAGAAGAAATCGACCGAGGAGGGCGAATTTTGAGTTTTGCTCCGGGTGGCCGAGTTAGGGTTCTTTTGACCGGGCTTCGATCCTTTGCGAAATTCAAGCGCTGTGGTGAATGGATTTTGGGGAAAATTGGAGAGGAGCTAGATGAGACAATATGGCACAAGTTTCATGTTGAGAGTTTCGGCCGAGGAGTGCTATTTATAGCCGAATGCGCGAGCTCGAGCTCGGCGGCCAGGGCGGCAATGCTAGGATGACGCGCGCACGAGTAGGGGAGGGGAGAGGCCGACGCACGACGGGCATGGCTACAACGCTGGCGGAATGGGCGCGGGGTATGGCGCAACGTGGCTAGCATCGGCTCGGCGCGCCTACAGGCGACAGCGTTGACGCGGCGCGCACCGTGGTATGGCGACGGGATGGCGAGGCGACGGCGGAGTACGGCGCGGCATGGGCGCGGCTTGTGGGCGCAGGCGTGGCGTGGGTGTGGGAGCCAGCGCGCGGCGGCGTGGGCGCGCGTACGCGCGTTGACACCGGGCGGGCTGCGCGCGTACGGCGCGCGTGACGTGGCGCGGTACGTCCTCGACCGGCGTCGAACACCTGGCGGGCAATGAACAGTGCGATTTTTGATTTTCCCGATTTAATTTCTAACCCATTTAAAAATTGAATTTTATCCTACATTTCCAACCTTCTTGCCCTTTTTTATTATATTATTTATATTATATATATTTTATTTAATTCCTTTCCCTTTGGGATTTTTTAAATTATTTGGTTTTTTCTCAATCTTTTAGACAAATTTCTGTTTATTAAATTCGCGCAACAAAGCTAACAAATAAGAGGCAATAAACACGGCGAGATGCAAAAATATCAAAAGGTTTTGTAAGTTCCGATTTTTTTAATTCTTGATTTTAAGTTCTTCGATTTTTAGGGTGTTACAAACCTACCCCCCTTAAAATAAATCTCGTCCCCGAGATTTGGGTTGGGTTGCGGTTGAAAGTCTGTTGGTTTATCTAGGACTGATCTATTTATGACTTCATCCCAACGAACGATGGACAGGATGTTTTTTTAGGGTGAGGTGGAGATCTATCACGGAGTTCTTAAGGTGATCCTATTGTATCTTTGTGATTCTTTGTTTCAAATAACCATATTATCTATTTTAAACCATTCTAGGTACTCTAGACTTAGGGCTTCTATTACTAGACTTAGGGCTTCTATTAATTTAATATCTTCGCAAGGAATCTTTTGATGTGTGCCCTGCTTCCTTTCTAAAGGAGAGGGGAGAGAGAGGTGGCTTGCCTCTCACACTTGTCCTGGCTAGCGAGGGGAGGCGAAGTTGCTCAAGTGAAGAAAGGATGGAGCGAGGGTCACATGACGAAGGCGAAGTAGAGCGGTGGGTTCCTGGCAGAGGAGAACCTCGTCGGCGGTTAGGGTTTGCAGTCGTAGGTTCCAGGTTGGAGGGAGATGTTTCCTCATCGGTTCAGGCAATAGGTGGATTCATCGCCAGAGACGATGCTCGGAGGATAGTGGTGTCGAGTTTCTTCGGTCGCGAAGGCTGCATTCTGGCGAAAGGGGTTGCTGTTTGGCGATGGGTGTGGGCAAAAGTGCACTATGTCGGAACAACATTTAGTACTTAGCTGGCTTGGGTGCTATACCCGCTGGTTTTTGTTTGGAGGTTGTGGCGGGATGTGACAAAGGATGGTCACCAAGATTTCCTTTGTGAGGCGGTTTGTCTTCTCGTCGTGTTGGCACCTATTGTTCTTCTCTCTTTTCTGGGATTACTAATAGATTAGGTAGTTAATGTGGATGGTCCATAAGATTTGTTCTCTTTTGTATGGATCTGGCGACCACTGCTTGAATCTCTCTTTTGTCTTTATATCAGGAGCACATTGGACCTTTGTTTTAAACTGGTGCTCGGATGGTTTAGGTTGTTGTTGGGCCTTGCTCATCAGAAGAGTGGTTGGATGGCATTGTTTGCTAGGATTGCTACTAGCGTCTCAACTAGTATCCTATGTAAAGTATATGAAACTAATTTTGTTTTGAGGGGACTCAGATCCATCTACACCTTGTTCTGCTGAGAATAGGGCGTAATGTCCAATTGACTAACAGGTGGTGGTGGTGTCTGTCTAAAGAACGACCTTTCAAACATATAATATTTAATATTCCTAATCTTAAGCTTTCCTTAAGTTGTATAATAGACTTGCTACTCCAAAATTTAAGAGACCTTTTTGCATCGATGGGTAGTGACCTTATATGGTATGATTGTGATCCAGGGTATTGTTGACGGGAGATTATCCGAAGAAGGTTTGGTTTCACCCAGCTACATCATGGGGCACAATTTAAAGATCCATGGTCATGTCACTCTACCCCCTTAAATAAATTTAAGCTTTGCTTTAGGCATTATCAACAAATCCTTAGGAAATAGGTCCGGGTAATCCTCAACTTACTTGGCATACCGGTCATGGGTAGTAGGGTAAATATTCCCGCGGCTTGCTCACAACATCAAGTTTCGGTCCATGGTTAGGTGTGTCAGTGAATTCCATGAGGTGGACAGGGTGACTTCTCCTTCGGCCAAGTTTATAACTCCTCTGTTCCTAGTCAACTAGTCTATTCCGAGAATGACATCGAGGGTTTGGGGTGGCATTACCATAAGACTTGATAGGGATGCTACATCTCTGATCCGGATGGGTACATTGGTGCAGGCATAGGGTATGGTTATGTCTCCCCCGGGTGAATGCACTAGCATGGGTCTCTTAAGATTTACCCGGTGTAGGTTGTGTTCTTTGCTTATTCTTGATGATATAAATGAATGTGAAGCTCCGGAATCAAACAAAACTTTAACCGGTGCAGAGTGGATAGAGAACATACCCATCAGCATGCGTTGCTCCTTTTGTGCTTCCTCAGCGCGTACATGATTCACTTGCCCGCGGCGAAATCTGGTTGCAGCTTCCTTTGGTTGGGGCATTCTGAACAAGTTGCGTCCAGTCGCCGGGGTGGCAGTTCCTCGTACAGCCGTGGCATTGGTGTCAGTACGGTTGGAGGTGTTGCGAGGCTTGGGGCAGCTGTTGGCATAGTGCCCGAACTCTCCCCAGTTGAAGCAATTCACATTCTTGTTTCCTGGAGCTGTCAGGGTAGGTGTCGGGGTGCGAAACGGTGTGGCAGTTGACCTGTTGATGTAGCCAGGTGCAGAGGGACGGTTGGTCGCCACGATTGTTGGCTTCCATCCTAACGATGCTGCTCCTTTAGGACGCTGTGATGTTCCTTGGAGTGGGCGAGTCATCATGAGTCTCCTTTTCCGGTTATTTTGAACCATCTTTTGGTCATGTTCCAACCTTACGACCTTGTTAATCAGACTTTGGAAGTTAGCATGGTCTTGTCCAATCATTGGTCCTCGCAACTCGTCGTTCAACCCTTCGATGAATTTATCTATTTTCTCTTCTTCGTCCGCCAAGTCGCTTGTTGCGTATCGGGCCAGCTGTGTAAACTTGTTGAGGTATTCCTGTATCGTGGTGTTGCCCTGACGCAATCTTCGGAATTCATTCTTCTTCATCCTCATGACAACGGCGGGCATGAAGTTTTCACGAAAGGCTGCCGTAAATTCTTCCCAAGTTGGTTCTCCAGCGTCTTCCGCTCGGGTTTCCTTGTATGTGTCCCACCAGTCACTAGCGGGTCCTTCCAACTGGTTTGTGGCGAACATAACCCTATCGGTTTCCCGCACTCGCACAAGGGTCAGTTTCTTTTCTATTATGCGTAGCCAGTCTTCAGCGTCCATGGGTTCTTCCGTCGTGGAGAAGGTAGGCGGCTTGGCTCTCATAAACTCTCCTAAACTTGAATTTCCGCGATTCCCTTGGTTGTTAGAGATGGCTTGTAGCAACTGAGTTTGCAACGCCATGACCTCTGTTAGGGTGGAGGGGTTAGGCTCTGGTGGGTTCTCGTTGGTGGCCGTGGCTCTACGTCGATGAGCCATCTGAACAACGTGGATAAGGTAAGAGACTTGATCTACTAAGGTTACGATTCTAAGGGATTTTTCTTCAAGTTGTTTAAGGTGATCTTTCGAAGCAAGCTTGGTGGAATAAACTCATTTAAGATACATCATAAAACATCTTAATAGTTCTTAATCAATACATCATAGGAGATACATTGGACTGCTCATACACAGTCCCATACAACATAATACAACACTAACATCATTCTACATCACACCACAACTAGGGGGAGATCAGGGTGTGGCCCTTGCTAACTCAACACCATCCAAAGCAAGATCAAAACCCTTGTAGATATCCAATCTAATCATCCAACCAACCGTAGGATCCGGGTGCAGGCAACGGGTGCAGGCAGGATCCGCAGGATCCGGATGCAAACTGAAGTTCCCATGACTCGGAAGCAGTCGCTTCGGAGTCATACCTGAGCTTCCTGCCTGGTGGCCGAGTACTCTTGCGGGCTGTCCTGTGGGAGATAGGTCCTCCTACAAATGTAACGCAGTAGGTAGGGGCCTCATCCTCTGATGGATCGGTGATACTAGGCTCTCACTCGACCTCCATGGGTTCCGATTCATTCTCCGAGTCAGTGCCAACCTGAATGGGGTTCTCTACTCCAGAACCAGGCTCGGATGGAACAGCCGTGGTAACCTATAGGGTATCTGTCTGTGCAGCAGCTGGTTGGGTCATAGTAGGGTCCATCAAATATGGCGCGGACTCGATGCTCAGCAGGAAGGCCTGCTCCATCATGGCATGAAAGGTAGCCAAGCATGCTGGAGTCATAAAATAGTAGTGGTCAGGCACACGGGCAGGGCCGATGGTGTAGCTGAAGTAGAGGCGCCAGCAGCTGGGACAGGGATGAAGCGAAGTTGTTCCTCCAGTTGGCCAATCTGTCGCTGGCTCCTCCGAAGCTGCTCCTCCAAAGTAACCAACACCTCTCCACGAGCCATATAACGATCAGAGAGCTGATCGTACTGCGCGCTGTTAAACTGGAGCTGAGTCTTCAGGGAGTTAATCTGGCTGCCACAGTTCCGGTGTTCCTCTTCAAGGTCACTCATACGCCTTTGCTGCTCATCAATTTCCCGCAGTGCTTCCTCATAGCAATCATCCGCAGCTTCAGTCCATCGGGACAGCCGAGTTACCATCGGGTTGTAGCAGCAGGGTGTGGCCTCCAAGGTGCAAACAGAGTTGCCCTCCTCCCGGTAAGGGTGGTGCACAAACTCGGTCTTCGTCAGTTCTGCCCGGTGGATGGCATTAAGGCGTAAGAACGACTCACGGGCAGCATCCTGAAGTGCGGCCTCCATAAAATCTCGTCGGTAGTGGGTCTGGAAGCAGTATGATGGCTTGCTACCGACACGGGCCTCAATCGATACGGTGGCTTCCCACTCAGGGTGGTTCTCGGTACCGTGTCTCCAGCTCCGATAAATGGGTGTGTCCGGGTACCTTAAGCATCGCATCAGCTGTCTAAGTTGCACAACATATCCTTCCTCCAGAGGGACCTCAAGCTCCCACGTTCCGATCTGGCCATGGCTTGCCATCTGCTTTGAAACTATCTTAGAGTTAGAGAGAGATAATATCAAAACAATTTTAGTAGAGAAATGGGGGACAAGAGTATAAGGAAAAACACATCTTGTTTTGTAGACATAGTTTGTACTTGAAATAATCCTAAGTAGGGATAGTTCCCTTTAACCAGTTCTACAGGGGGTGGGCACCATTTGGTCTTATCCTACAGTCACACTGCTCTGATACCAGCTCTGTAGACCCCCGTTTTTGAGGATAGGAATCTTTCGTGTTCATAATACCATTTCCCTGGATCGAGTAGTTTGGTAACCACGAATACAGTACTGAATTATCAGATGCAAAGTGCACGAATAGTCTTACACCACAAATATATTCCAATACATGCGGGACCTACTGGTCCGGATACAACCAAAAGCAGAGATTAGATAAGATAGCAGATGGAACGCCGCGGCATGTTGATAGCCTACAGGCAACGACTGGGGGCTAAGACCTAGTAGGCGCCTTCTTCTTCTTCGCCCACCTGGCAGTAAGCATAGGGGTCCTCCAGTTCTTCATTCCCATCATCTGAAGGTTTTTGCGTATAGCAAGGGTGAGTACCAACGTACTCAGCAAGCCAACACGGAATGATGCACATGATAGGGTCATTCAAAGGATGGTTGTGATTTATTTGCATATAGCCAATTTTCGTAAATCATTTCACAGGCCTAACTTCTAGCCAAGTCATGTTTTAGTTCCAGAGTATATTAAATCGGTGACGGTTCTGTCTACCATCCATCGTGATACCAAGGATGGCTTCCCGCCTCCGGATCGTTATGGTTTTCTAGGGAGTCTACCCCTTCTCGCATTTCGAGAAGTTGAGTCCACCAGAACACAAAATCATTATGCATACCAACCCATCTTTTTAAAATTTATGAGTCTATCCACAAGAGAAACTTATCACGTCGCTCATTAACCGCGAGCACAGCTGTTCGAATAGATTGATTTGCTCACACTGCAGTGGATGTACACTTTACCCGTACTCCGCAGCTGCCCATTGAATGAGCCTACATCCCTATATATGGGACGGTCACGGCAAAGCTTTTCGATAACCTTACTTTGGCAGTATCTGCTCCATGAACTTAAATACTCATGCGCTCTAGCTGTCCTTTCCTAGCAGTGAGAGGAGTTCTGGCGCTCCCGTGGTAAGGGAAACTCTCTCAGTCTTTAAGTTATAATTAATTTTGATTTGATTCATCACTTCAGTATGTGGGCCGCAGCCTCATCTCAACATCACAAACCACTTCTCATCATAAGAACCACTATGCAGGGATACTGCCTCCGCTCGGCTATCTACTCCGCAAGGTCTATACCCATTCGAGAAGTACGGTTATACTGGCTCGTTCTAAGTTGTAAGTCTCATGGCTCGGTCCTTAATTGACTAGGGACGGTACTTGCCTTTGCCGAAATCCACCCAAATCCATCCATCCGCCCCAGTCTAAAAACATTGGCTTTGTACTTTCATTTTTTCATCAAAACTATTTTCATCATGTTCAAGGAAATATGGCGCTCATGTTTCCACATGACTTTAACTAGGCTTATCCTTATTTTTAATCCCCATAGAGAAATTAAAAATAAAAATTTTCAAAAATTTGCCTAAGCCGGGGATAGAACCAGCGCCCTTTCTCTCTCAGCCAGCACTCTCTCCACTGGGCTGGCAGCCCATTCTCTCCCTCCCTCTCTTTTCTTTCTTTTTCTTCCCTCCTTCACTCCCTTCTTCTTCCTCAGCGAGGCCGACGGTGGGGCGAGGGTGAACAGCGGCGAGGACGGCCGGAGCTCGGGATCTATCGGGCTCTACATCATCTACGTGACGCGGGGAGTCCATATCGAGGCACGGCCGGGCCGGGGAGGCGGCGGGGTGGTCCGACGACGACGAAGCAACCGTGTCGGCGGAGGCGCACGGTGCGGCGGTGCTCCAGTGACAATGCGGCCGAACCAAGGGGTCCTAGAGCATCTACGGGACACGGGGGTGCTAGCTAGGGGGTTGGCTTGGCCGGAAAGACACGGGGGCGACCTGTCGACGTGCGCATGGCGACAGCCGAGGCAGGGAAGTTCGGCGGCGCTCGTCGCCGGCGATTTTCGGCGGCTATTTGGCTCGGGAAACCTAGGGGAAATAATGATTAGAGCACGTAGATCATGGACGTACCTTTAATTCGAGAAGAAATCGACCGAGGACGGCGAATTTTGAGTTTTGCTCCGGGCGGCCAAGTTAGGGTTCTTCCGACCAGGCTCCGATCCTTTGTGAAATTCTAGCGCTGTGGTGAATGGATTTTGGAGAAAATTGGAGAGGAGCTAGATGAGACAATATGCCACAAGTTTTGTGTTGAGAGTTTCGGCCGAGGAGCGCTATTTATAGCCGACCGCGTGAGCTCGAGCTCGGCGGCCAGGGCGGCAACGCTAGGGTGACGCCCACGCGAGTAGGGGAGGGGAGAGGCCCACGCACGACGGGCATGGCTACAGCGCGGGCGGAATGGAAGCGGGGTACGACGCGGCGTGGCTGGCATCGGCTCGGCGCGGCTACAGGCGACGGCGTTGACGCGGGCGTGCGCCGTGGTACGGCGACGCGATGGCGAGGCGACGGCAGAGTACAGCGCGGCATGGGCGCAGCACTATGGCTGACGCGCACGGCGTGGGCATGGCGTTGTAGCTGACGCGACGGCGTGGGCACGGTGTACGGCGTGTTGACGCCGGGGCAGGCCGCGCGCGCGCATGTACGACGCGTGACGTGCGCGCGGTACGTCCCCGACCAGCGTCGAACACATGGCGGCCAATGAACAGTGCGATTTCCGATTTTCTCGATTTAATTTTTATTTCTTCCCATTTCTTTTTTCCCCTCACATTTAAAATTAAGATATGACCTAACCCATTTAAAAATTGAATTTTATCCTACATTTCTAGCCTTCTAGCCCATTTTTATTATATTATATTATATTATGTATATTTTATTTAATTCCCTTCCCTTTGGGATTTTTTAAATTATTTGGTTTTTTTCTCAATCTGTTAGACAAATTTCTCTTTATTAATTTCGCGCAACAAAGCTGGCAAATAAGAGGCAATAAACACGGCGATATGCAAAAATATCAAAAGTTTTTGTAAGTTTCGATTTTTAAATTTCCGATTTTAAATTCTCCAATTTTTAGGGTGTCACAAGTATGTGTGCGGAGGACTAGGAATTGAAGAGTTAATCCTTAATGAAGCCCATCAGAGTCAGTATTCTATCCACCCGAGAAGTACCAAGATGTACCAGGACCTTAAGGAGAAGTTTTGGTGGGTTAGCATGAAAAGAGAGATCGCAGAGTTTGTCGCACTATGCGATGTGTGCCAGCATGTGAAGGCAGAACACCAGAGACCTGCTGGATTACTCCAACCACTTCAAATCCCGAAATGGAAGTGGGAGGAAATCGGGATGGATTTCATCACCGGTTTACCTCAGACATCGTCAGGGCATGATTCCATCTGGTTATTATCGACCGCCTCACTAAAGTAGCCCACTTCATCCCAGTGCACACCACCTACACGGGAAGGAGGTTAGCAGAATTGTACCTTGCAAGGATTATGTGTCTCCATGGGGTACCCAAGAAGATAGTATCAGATCGTGGTAGTCAGTTCACCTCCAAGTTTTGGCAGAAGCTAAAAGAGGAACTTGGCACCCGGTTGAATTTTAGCACAGCTTATCACCCACAAACTGATGGTCAAACTGAGCGTGTGAACCAGGTGTTGAAATTTATGTTGCGAGCTTGTGCTCTGGATTTTGAAGGAGCTTCGGATAAGAGTCTGCCCTATGCGGAGTTCTCTTATAACAACAGTTATCAAGCTAGTGTGAACGAAAGTGTCATACCCCGCTTTTCTGGGACCAGACCGGCGAACGTCAGTTGTTTGGGACTGAAGTGTTAAGTGACGCCAAAGAGAAAGTTAGAATCACAAGAGAAAGGCTGAGAGTTGCACAGTCTTGTCAGAAGAGTTATGCAGACAACCGCCGCAGAGAACTAGCCTTCAAAGCCGGAGACTATGTGTATCTTTGTGTCACCCCACTTCGGGGAGTTGTTGACGAGGAATTTCTCTCACGCGCTGGCCTGGGAGATCCGCTTAGCTCTAGTGCAGGTCCTTCTTGGCTACCTATGCTGTTCAAGACGTGCCAGTTGGTTTGATCTGCTAACCAACAAGAAAAAAAGATATATGCGTTAAGTGTTAGGTTAGATCCCCACTGGATTGGCTGAGGGAATCCATGAGCATATATATGCTATCCTAAAATATATTTAAGCCAAGTGACTGGAACGAATCGGCTATACCGAGACAGCATCAGCCGCTTAACCCAAATAAAGTAAAGGATAATAAATATATGTATTGATAACCTAGCCGATACTGGAAAGCTAACTATGGATCGGCTAGTACTCCGATGATTCTTATGAAAAGATATCATTCTTGAACCATATATACTTAGCCTAGGAAATCGGTTGTCGGCTACTGCTAGCGGGCCGATTTCGGCTCATGATGTCCGACAAGAATGAGATCTTAATATAAGAGGCAGTCCTAACATAAATCTAGTAATAAATATACTAAAAATATATCAGGGCAGGTAAGGTCGGCTGAAACCCCAGCACTGTCTCTAAACATACAAATCTAACTAAACAGATCATTGGAGGTTCTAAAAACGACTTAATAGTTCAATGTTGATGCAGCATTAAGTATAAAAAGAACAACCTGATCTATTGTAGCTGATTTATACCTCTCGAGACGGTGGATACCGCATATAAACTAGTTCAACCTTTAGATCTAGCCCTATCGACTACGGGTTCTTGATAGAACTAGCCGATGGCAGGATAGATCTAAACATTGCTCCAGTTTATATGCGATATATGGTAAATGGCGCAGTATAAACCCCTGAATCTAATGTGTCATTATGATGGAAGCATTAGAATCAGTAGAGCATACCACTAATGACAAGCATTTACCTGGATTTGGGGATCGAAACGATGCAGCCCGGAGCCAAATCAATTGCTTGTCTGAAGAAAAGGTTTGGCGATGCGCCGAAAGTTGTTTGATTGATTGTGATTCGAATTTACATGGGGTCTCGGGTCCTATTTATACTTAAGAATAACATTATCTGTACAGACCCTGGACTCTATCTAAACTACTATTTAAAATACGATGATATCCCGAGAAGGACCCACGCCGCATTACAACAAACAGTTTAAATAAATTCCTAATTTACAGATACAATTGCCGTTACAGGACTCTATCCATAGATGGCAATATCTTTTAACGCGCAAACTGATAACCGAATCTTTCACTTTATCTCCAAGCACTTTCATCGGAAACGGTTTTATCTTCTCCTCTGACTCAGCATCGGCTATCGGCTATCCTCATCCGATCCAACCTCAGCCGATTGACCCCGTAGCCGATCGTTACTCAACCAATTTGAGCATAGCCGACGTAGCATATACTTCTCCGCCAGCCGATCCGATTCTGTTTTAACCTCACTAGAACTTAGGGGTTCGGTTACCAAATTTATGCGTTAACAGGAGTACACCGATTCCAAACCAAGGGCAAGTTGGCACCACGCTATGTGGGACCATATCGGATTCAAGAGCGACGAGGTGAAGTAGCCTACCGGCTTGAACTGCCACCCACCATGGCGGGAATCCATGACGTATTCCACGTCTCCCAGCTCAAGAAATGTCTGAGAGTACCGAAAGAACAGACCAGTCCAGATCAGATCGAGATCCAGGAAGATTTGACTTATGTGGAGAAACCAGAACGTATCCTCGAAAACAGCGAGCGGAGAATCCGAAACAAGGTTATCAGGTTCTGTCAAGTTCAGCGGACTCATCACTCAGAAGAAGAGGCCACCTGGGAAAGTGAAGATGAGCTAAAGGCCGCTCATCCCTATCTTTTTGCCAGTACCTCCGAATCTCGGGGTGAAGATTCCGTTTAAGGGGGGTAGGTTTGTCACACCCTGAGGTTTTTTCCCTTTTAAAAATCGAAAGAAAAACCGCAAGAAAAATAGTTGGAAATTAACCTAGAGTGAACAAATAATTTTAAAAACAAAAATCTAAATGAAAATGGCATGTTAGGATGTTTCCTAAATTCTACATGTCAAAATACACTAACAGGATTTTTAGTGGAATTTTCAGAGCACTAGAAATAATTTTTAACCAATTAAAATCGAAATCAAAATTAATAAATCAAGGGAAAAATCATTTCTCTCTCCTCCCGTCCTTTCCCGCCCAAACCGGCCTGTGGGCCGCCGGCCCGAGCCGACAGCCCAGCTCTCCCGCGCGCCCTTGGCTGCTGACGTCAGCCCTAGCCGATGACGTCATCCCGGGCGTTATTATGCAATAAATTAATTAAGGACTTTTCTGTTTTAGTAAAAAACCAAGAAAACTTCTAAAAATCATATCTTTTCAATCCGAGCTCCGTTTTAGCCCATTCAAATTTCATTAAATTCATAAAAATGCCAAGAGTCCATTAAAAATAGTTTTGTTCTTTGTTTCAGTAGCTTTTTGGCCTGTTTTGTTGAATTGCTTGTTTGCCTGTTAATCCCGGTAGTCCCGCTGACCCGGTTTGTTTCGAAGTTGTTGCAGAGATCCCCCAAGCCAAAGAGCAAGGCAAGTCATGCTATATTGTTGATCATATTGCTCCCAATTTGCTAAAACACTGTTTTACTCATTAAATTGCATGTATTTTATAATGTCATCCTATGGGATATATTGCAGAGTATATCTAGTTTATACCTTAGGATTGACACTCCAAACTCCTTGATTAAACTTGGGAAAACAACATGACTAGATGCAGGACTAGGTTATGCTTAGTCTGGCTTAGATTCACTAGTTCACTAAATGAGTCATTCTCACTTAATATACATCTCTTGGACATCTGTTCGGAAGAAGAATAATTGGAGAACTTGGTGAACCGGACTATTAACTAAAATATCGGAAATGGTGGGCTGTGGGTGCTATGGTTTTGGTGAGTGGCGCCCATGGCAATTAAGGACCGATTCACGGGAACCCTCAGAAGAATGACCGTGCAAACCACAACCCAAAATGGGCTGTGTCTTGTGGGTACACTTGCACCCCTCTGATCAGAGTAAAACTATTCAAATAGTCGTGCCCGCGGTAATTGCGTGATCAACCGAACTCACCATGATTAGTCTCACACTATTAAACCCTGATTAAGGGAACATGACTAGTGTAGTTGGATTGGTTGGGCCTGTCGCAACGTGGGGATAACAGCTGATGCTATTGGTTTCAAAATGACTTAATTACTTAAATTACTACTGTTTTGATCGTGCTCAAAATTCCTATTGTTTGGAAAAACCCTTGTTGTTTATGCAAAAGCAAACCTGATGAGGACATCAATACTACCGATACATCCACGCCTCCACACGTACAACTTCATGGCCCAATAACCCGCGCTCGTGCACGTCAACTCAACCATCAGGTGAGTTCATTCTTAAGTTTATGTTCCTCTTCTTTATACCCTGGAGGCGCGTGCACTTTTGTTTTACTCAGGAACGATGGAGAGGATCCAACAGGAAGAGGATTCGCACGGGGTGGATTCGGACTGCAGCACGTGCCAAGTTCTAACGGCCGCCACGACTTCATGCAAACTCCGATTTGGGCGTGCAAGTACTTGATGGAAAGGTTATCAAGTCTACTTTCAAATGGATCCAGCCCATGTCAATAATTGTCCTGGAGCGGCCGTAATTGTTCTTTTTCTACCGAGTGTTTTCTGTCTTTGGTGCTGCGTCACCTCTTTTGGCCCAATGGCCTTGTATCAAGTTGGGCCCATTAGGGGCGCGTCCTAGGGTTTAGCACGACTCCGGCACCCCTGTGGTCGTCTCTCCCCTCTACTTAATCCTTCAGCCGCCACCAAGAAGGGTGGGTTTTGTTGATTAGAGTTAGCCTTTTGCTACTTGCATACAGCGCGCGTGTCGGCTAGACCGTCCGTCTGTTTGTCTTTGGAACTCCACCATATCGTGTATTCAGATTGAATCTTTCATCTTAATATATAGCAATTTTCAGTGCTTGTTTTACTTGTTCTTGCTTGTTCTTCGATTGCTTGCAGGACGAGTGCCCTAGTGGCCGGGTTGTCGCGCACCGCAAGATCGCGTCAACCATCGGAGACGGTGTATCGGTTGCTAAGGCACATCGTCCTTGGACGGTTGTAGTCGGGCCGTGAACGTCGCCTCTATTCCCCAATCGAGTTATCCTCCACCTCTCATCGAAAGATCGGGACTAAACCCTAGCGGGATCGCATCAGTTGGTATCAGAGCCAGGTTGATCGGTGAGAGATTTTTTTTGCCCTTCGTTGTTTAATTTTGTTTCCTATAGTCCAGAAAAAGCCAAAAAATAGTAGATTAGCTCAATCCTAAAAAACCCTTTGAGCCTTTTTTTACTAGGACTGCTCAGTTAGGGCTTGTTGTTTCTTCGATTTGCTTGCAGGAATAAGGTTGATTTGCACCGGCAAGATCAACAACCCACGGAGAGGTGTATCGATCGCTAAGGCGCAACACAACGTCTCGTACGGTTGTAGTCGGATCGTCAACGTTTCTTCCAAATCGTAGTTATCATCAACTCACCGAAAGATCGGGACACCCTAGTTCACATCAGTTTTCCTGATTTGCGAAAGTCTAAGTTGATGCCTAGAGCTGATGGACCTTTTAAAGTGCTTGAAAAAATTAATGAAAATGCATACAAGCTTGATCTCCCTGCAGATTTTGGGGTTAGTCCCACTTTTAACGTTGCAGATTTAAAGCCATATTTGGGAGACGAAGATGAGCTTGAGTCGAGGATGACTCCAATGCAAGAAGGGGAGGATGATGAGGACATCAATACTACCGATACATCCACGCCTCCACATGTACAACTTTGTGGCCCAATAACCCGCGCTCGTGCACGTCAACTCAACCATCAGGTGAGTTCATTCTTAAGTTTATGTTCCTCTTCTTTATACCCTGGAGGCGCGTGCACTTTTGTTTTACTCAGGAACGATGGAGAGGATCCAACGGGAAGAGGATTCGCACGGGGTGGATTCGGACTGCAGCACAGTGCCAAGTTCTAACGGCCGCCATGACTTCATGCAAACTCCGATTTGGGCGTGCAAGTACTTGATGGAAAGGTTATCAAGTCTACTTTCAAATGGATCCAGCCCATGTCAATAATTGTCCTGGAGCGGCCGAAATTGTTCTTTTTCTACCGAGTGTTTTCTGTCTTTGGTGCTGCGTCACCTCTTTTGGCCCAATGGGCCGTGTATCAAGTTGGGCCCATTAGGGGCGCGTCCTAGGGTTTAGCACGACTCCGGCACCCCTGTGGTCGTCTCTCCCCTCTACTTAATCCTTCAGCCGCCACCAAGAAGGGCGGGTTTTGTTGATTAGAGTTAGCCTTTTACTACTTGCATACAGCGCGTGTGTCGGCTAGACCGTCTGTCTGTTTGTCTTCGGAACTCCACCATATCGTGTATTCAGATTGAATCTTTCATCTTAATATATAGCAATTTCAGTGCTTGTTTTACATGTTCTTGCTTGTTCTTCGATTGCTTGCAGGACGAGTGCCCTAGTGGCCGGGTTGTCGCGCACCGCAAGATCGCGTCAACCATCGGAGACGGTGTATCGGTTGCTAAGGCGCATCGTCCTTGGACGGTTGTAGTCGGGCCGTGAACGTTGCCTCTATTCCCCAATCGAGTTATCCTCCATCTCTCATCGAAAGATCGGGACTAAACCCTAGCGGGATCGCATCAAAACCCTAGCCAAATCCTTGTCTCCCCTGCATTCATTCTCTTCCCCTTTCGGTGTGACTTGCTTAGTACATGAAAGTACTCATCCTTACCTCTTCGCCAGAACCTGAGCAAGAAACCGAAGCAGAAGATGAGGTTAAGTAGGCTTTGTCCTGCACTCTGGAAGATGCCTGTGGAATGGTTGAAACCTCATGGCCGGCGTCAAGCTTAGGCTTAGGCCCTTTCTCCTTTTTTGCTACTCTTTTGTAATCTTTTTGTAATGCTTCTAATACGTGGAACTGTAATATCAACAATTGTCATATGTGCATCCTAGCTGGTCCTGGACAGGGATTTTAATATAGCTATAGCTTCGGAAATTCTAGTCTGAATTTCTGGGCATGACACGCTGGTTCGAAGCCGGACCCCTCTCTGACTTCCAGCACACTACCGAGGGTCAAAGGTTTGTGGCGTTGGCGAGGGTGGACTCCTCGACCCTCGGGTCGGGCTGGTCCCCGACGTCCTCAACCGTCGGGGATGCGACGCCTAGGGCGAGAAGGTCCTCGGCTCCCACCGTGGCCATCTCGGTCCCGGTATCATCACCGTCGCCCCCGTCGAAGCGCGGGAGCAGGTCCCAGTTGATCCCTGTAGATACCTCCTCCTTCGTCGCCGCCTGCACGGGCCCAACCTCCGTGGCAGCCTTGGGAATCACCTCGACCACGTCGGCGGCAGCCGCCTCGTCGCCTTGGACGGTCTCTGCCACTGACTATTCGCCCACTTGGTTGGCTACTGCGGGCGCAGCTTCTGAGCCCACAACAGTGAAAGCCGCGTCGGACTCCGCCGCCCCGCTTTAGACGGCGTCCTCGGCCGCCCTCGCAGGTTCTGCCGTGTAGGATCCGGCACTCCTGGTGGCCCAGATCAAGATGGAGAGTCAACATGCGAAAACAAAAAAGAAAGGGGAAATCAAGACGGATTACCCCAATTCCACTCACCTAGAGGAGGCCTTGTATGCTATCCCGAGACATTTGGCCGCCTTCTTCGGGGGTGAGGAAGGCTTCCGCCTTCGCATCAAGCCCGAGTCAGATGACTGCTCATCTGACTGCTCCTCGGAGGAGGAGACCACGAGCTTTCACTTCATGCCGGGGATTTTAAGGCTCCCCGGCGCCACCTCGCTCGACCCTGGCTTTCACCGGTGGGGCTCTGGCTCCTTCCCCTTCTTTTTCTTCCCCTCCGACCTCGGCAGGGGTATCCGGATCCTTAGTGGATCAGTTGCGGCCACCTAGGGGATAGGGGCGAGGGACATGTATGCTTCCCTTCCCTGTCAGCACCGACCCCTGGCAGGTGAGATACCGAGCAAAGGAGAAAGGCGTAAGAAGAACAAAGAGAGGGAAGGGAAGGTTGAGCGTACCGCGGGTCGTGGGTTATGGAGGTTGAAGCTGCTCGGCCCCCCTGCACTGACGTTCGTCGAGCTTTGGAAGAAGCCCGATAGCCATTGGCGCATCATCTCGATGGGGACCTTCTTCTCCTAAGTTTGGTCCCGATAGCCCGAGTTCTCGTACGTCAGGTGGACCCTGTCTTTGCAGGGCTAGAGGCCGCAGACGGCGAAGCTCAGCGCCAGTCAGGCCCCGCCTTTTCATGTCCTCGACCAGGGCGATAAGTTCGTCGACTTGGTCTTGGTCGTTGGAGGAGCAGGTGGCCGTCTAGGAAGCCGCCGGGCTCAGCTCCCTCTTGGTGTCGGAGACAAGCGGTGGCGCATGGTTCCCGATGTAGAACCATTCGGCGTGCCTTCCGCGGTATAAAAAGGGGCAATGATGGGCCTGGCAAAGCCGACCTCGGAGAGCATGCGACGCGCATTAATAACGTGCATGGGGAATCCGAAGCGCCCTTGCCCATCCATCTCCTCGGTGTGCCACGTCATCCTGATGATCGAATCGAAACCGTTGAATGGACGGAAGTAGTTAAACAACGTATGAGGGGTTGTCGTTACGCGTCCTAGGAAAGTCGTCGTTGGGTACGCCACCATTTTCAGCTCGCCGTCGGCTCCGCCTGTCACGACGGAGAAAGTGGAGAACCAGAGGCACGACTAGCCGTTGTGCAGTGTCAGTTTTCACGGCCCTGACGAAACATGATTTGCAGATTGTCAAGAGACCTCAGTTGGGGAACGTGCCCCAAGTTCAGGGGCCCACCCAGCGATGAGTTTCGCGAGATTTCATGTTGACCTCGTTGACCACCACTGGCCTCCGGGCAGTGGCAACGTCGGTTCGGTGATGGCTTTTGGGCCACTCCTCGGTCGGGATCGGAACTACCATAAGCCTCCAGGCAGTAGTTCTGACCAACTCGCCGACCACCACTGGCCTCTGGGCTGAGGCTATGTCGGCTCGGGCGATGACTTCCGAGCCACCCCCTGATTGGGATCAGAACTACCATAGCCTCCAGCAGTACTTTTAACCAACTCGCCGACCACCATTGGCCTCCGGGCCATTGTTGATGGTCGTTATCACCTTAAATTAGACCATCAATCCCTGCATAAGTGAAACGAAGTTGGCATATCAACGTAGCGGTAGGGGTTATAAACTAACCTTTTCCATGAGTGTTGGTAAATTAATGTATGCAGGTGACTCTTGCATCAAATTGAAGTGAAAAGTGTGCTTTCATGGCGATGAACATAACTCCAACGAATTGACGATCGCCACATCAGCTTCCCGCAAATCGGAGGGCCCACAAGTCAGGTAAAACTGACTTAAATTGACATCAAACATCCGGGAACCGATGTAAGGGTCCACAAGTCAGTCATAGGAGAAAGTCGGTGGGGAGTGGTGCCAGCCATGGTTCGACCGAACCCTGGTTTGGCCGAACCAGCTTGGCCGCCAATCTCCCCCATCTTCCACATGGCCCCCCACAAGCCTCCTCAATGACAGTTAGGTGGGTATGGCGGTTTCTAACCGCCATACCAAGCTATAAAAGGGGAGCACGTCACTCACTTCAACACATCTCCAAGAAGATCAATGCTTCAATTCCAAAGGTTTTAGCGCTAGGTTTCTAGTACTTAGAAGATAGGTTAGAGACTGAGTGGAAGCTTCAAAAGGAGTGCCCCAAATGTCGGAGATTTCTCCGAGGGGTAGTTCGGAGGAGTGCCTGGAGTCCCGGTGCCGACCATCGGCCTTGTACCTCAATGAATGCTTTCTTAAATAAAGTAAGTGTTCATGTTTATTTTGGTTGTTAAGCATTTACATTGAGTACTTTACTTTAATTTTGCTTGTGGGATCACCGCTCTAATTTGGGTGCTCTAGTCTAAGACCCTTGATAAAGACGGGTGTCTTTGCCAAGAGTATAGTAGTATTCAATAGTTTAGATGTGGTGTCTAGGCTGGAGACTTCCTTTGTTTGCCTCGTACTCCACGGGTGAGAGGTAGGCGACAGGTGGTGACAGCCTTGTCCGTCCTTTGTATTCCTCCATGTTTCGGGTATGGCGTAGAGCTGTAGGCTAGAGTCACTCGGGAGACTGAGTGTAAGTCGGCGCCCGAAGCAAGAAGAGAAAAGCTAGAGTAATTTACCTACTTCTTAGAGCCGCAACCATAGTAATCCTCTCTATACCTTAGCCTACCTAATATTGGATGTCCTTGGGTGACCCTTTCTCTTAGATAGTCCCTAGCTTTCCTTGGATTCGATATCCCTTGGAATACTCCCTTGGGTGAAGTGCTACAACGGTATTCCGTGCGCTTATGGATTATTCTGTGGTCGTAAGAAATACCAACAAGCATGTCTGGCGCCGTTGTTGGTGAACGGTTGCTGATTTATTTTAGAGCTTAGGACATCCTTGTATCTTTTTATTTTCCTAGATTATGGAGCAATCTATCCAAGGTTTATCTGCTCCGAAGGGCGAGTTCTTTGAGCCACCACCATCTTCTGAGTCAATTCTTTCAACTGGCTTTGAACTCTGCCCAGACTTTATAGCCATGTTTCGAGAGCAATCGTTCTCTGGGCAAGACCATGAGAATCCATACTATCATCTACGAGAGTTTGAACAATTGTGTTCATGCATGTCAATTCTAGGCATGACACAAAGAATTTTGAAGTGAAAGTTGTTTCCCTTTTCGTTTACCAAATGGGCGAAACAATGGTACACTCTTACCGTAGAGAAAACACACGGTGAGTGGTAAAAAACTCAGAGACAAGTTTTGTCTTGCTTTCATCCCGCTAACCCTTACCACATCTCTGTGCATAGAAGTACTCAGCTTTCAGCAGACTGAGAAGGAAACTATAGGTGCAGCTTGGGCCAGGTTCTCAACGCTTGTTAATTCTGGCCTTGACCTGTCTTTACCCGACCATGTGCTGTTGCAACATTTTTAGTCTGATCTTGGCAAAGAATGTGGGGTCTACTCAGAGAGGTCAACTCCCACAATATCACATAACCTCCCAGGAGTCTGGTTATGCGTGAGATAATACAGATACAAGAACTTCGTATATTAATAAAAACTTATAACATCAAAATACAACTCATACAATACAAGAAATTTCGCGACACTTCCACATGGATAGCCAGAGTGTAGGGTCGATGATGAGGACATCACCACCTCGGATACAACCACATTGGGAGCTTTTGATTTAAAGGTGCACGAATTCTTTATCAAGATTGTATTTGATGCTTTTGATGAATTGATGCTACACCATGATATGTGATTATTTACATTTTCAGAAATACATACCTGGATCAAAAAGAGTGTTAAACACACATGGAAGACATGGAGGACAAAGGAAATTGATTGGGGGGGCAAATCCAAGTACTTCTCACGCCACTTTTGGCCCAAGGAAAGAAAGAGATCTAATCCAACACGTTTTGGTGCTGAATTCGAACCGTAGGACAACGCTGAATTCAAACGGCCGTCAAATATGCATACGTGCTCCGATTTGGGTCCATAAGTACTTGATGGAAAGCTCTTGGAGTCCTCTTTCCAACGGATCTGGCCTCATCTCAAAATTCCATCCCAATCAGCCGCAATCACAAAAACAAGGTGTTGCATCACCTATAATGGGCCTATGGGCTTGTAACTTCATCGGGACCCTGGCCCAAGTGGGGCCCAAGTGGGGTGCGCCCCAACCAGGTGGAGCACGACCCTAGGGAGCCCTAGGTCGTCCTCCCACCTATATATACCCCTAGCTGCCATAGAACAACTCGGATTTTGTTTATGTAAGTTTAGCTATCGCTACTTCCCGATAGACGCGTGTGTCGGCTAGACCATCCGTTCTATTTGATTCGGAACCCCATCTTATCATTTGTATTCAATTCCTATTTGCAATTCAGATTGCTTTTATCTTGTTCTTGCTTGTTTCTTCGATTTGCTTGCAGGAATAAGGTTGATCTCGCACCGCAAGATCAACAACCCACGAAGAGGTGTATCGATCGCTAAGGCGCAACACAACGTCTCGTACGGTTGTAGTCGGATCGTCAACGTTTCTTCCAAATAGTAGTTATCATCAACTCACCGAAAGATCGGGACACCCTAGTTCGCATCAGTTGGTATCAGAGCGCCAAGTTGATCGGTGAGTTTTATCCACCTATAACCAGAAAAGCCAAAAAAAATTGCATTCATTACCTAGCCATATTTGTGCCATTGCATTGTTCTTTTTAGTTTTTGCTTTGTTGAGTTTTACGTTGCATCGTCACGTCGTGTTGCTGGTCTTAGTGTCTAGTTCGTTTAGAGTTTCGAGTTCTTGTCACGTCTAGTACCACACTCTTCGTTGCCACCATCGTGTTGCACGTGAGAAATAGCACATTAGATATTAGATTAGATTGGTTTTATTTTAGGAAAGAAATAGTAGATTAGATTGGTTAAAAATCGGGTTTTGTTTATGTAAGTTTAGCTATCGCTACTTCCTGATAGACGCGTGTGTCGGCTAGACCATCCGTTCTATTTGATTCGGAACCCCATCTTATCATTTGTATTCAATTCCTATTTGCAATTCAGATTGCTTTTATCTTGTTCTTGCTTGTTTCTTCGATTTGCTTGCAGGAATAAGGTTGATCTGCACCGGCAAGATCAACAACCCACGGAGTGGTGTATCGATCGCTAAGGCGCAACACAACATCTCGTACGGTTGTAGTCGGATCGTCAACGTTTCTTCCAAATCGTAGTTATCATCAACTCACCGAAAGATCGGGACACCCTAGTTCGCATCGGTTGGCATCGTTCGCATCAAATCAGGTTTTGTTTTTATCTCCCGCTCCAACCGAACTCCTAGTTGTCCACCCCCACAAGTCCGACTCCCACTACCCCCTAATCACGTACATCTAATTTTTGAGTCGTGTCAAACACCTTGGTAAAATTTTGTTTTGTGTCGGATTCGAGATCTGTTTGGAAAAATGGAACTGGCATAACGTTAGCATTCCATTTTTATATAGTTCTAATTTTAGGGTTTGGACTTTTACATTTGAGTCCCTGTAATTTTTTATTTACGTTTAAGTCCCTGTAATTTTACATCGAGGTCCATAAGTTGGTTTTTGCTGAAAAAAAATCAAAAAAAGGCAGAAAGGTGCTTTAAAAAGAGAGGAAAAAAAGCCGCACCAAAAAAAGAAGAAGAAAAAAAAAAGCGAGAAGAAAAAAAAAGAAAAGAGAAGAAAAAAAGAAAGAAAAAAATTCAGTTGTTGCTTTCATTTATCAAAGCTATGCATAGTTGTTTCTAGTGCTATCTTGTGGTACCGTTTGTGCCTAGGCTTGCGTCGTAGTACGTTCGTCCTAGGACCAAGACAAGATTTGACTTTGAACGGTTATTCAACTTTGCATTTTCCGATTTGAGCATTTGGTATTCCTTTGCTACATATTTAAGCCTACCCGAGCTCCACGATTTGATTGCGCGTACAACAGTGTTCGTCGAGGCATCGATACATCCAACCTCCATTGGGGTGTTTGGCTAAGTCGGTGTATGTCACCATTCCGCTTGCTATGGTAAGAACTTGTAAGAGCTTGGCTAAAAGCTTGAGAGTGTGTGATATTTGAGCCTCCACTACCTAGTAGTTGATAGGAGCGTACATATATTTTTGTGTATGTTTCTTGTTTTCTACTAACAATGATAGGAACACGCAAAAGAAATGGGAATAACTATGCTCAACATCGACATCTTCGTCGAGACATGAGGAGTGATCAACATGATGCATATGAGGCAAGTGACATTATTATTGCTAAGATCAAATCTGCACTACCTTATTTTGAAGGAAATTATGATCCTCATGCTTATATTAAGTGGGAGCTAGCGGTTGATAAAGAATTTAAAAAGCATGATTTGTCTGAAAAACAAAAGGTTATGTGTGCCTCTAATGTATTAATTAAATATGCTTCTAATGAATGGAAACATCTTTGTAGGCATAACAAAATACCTCAATCTTGGAAAGACCTAAAACGATATTTGAGAGATGCTTATGTTCCCATGTATTATGCTGATATTCTATTCAACAAACCGCAATGTTTAAAACAAGATACGAGAACAAGCATTTCGTACTATCATGATATGCATGATTGTTTATTACGTTGTGGTTTAGATGAATGTGAAGAAGCTACAGAGTTGAGATTTTTATGTGGACTTAACAAAGAAATTCAGGATATGCTTGCTTACCAAAATTATAGATCTCTCTCTCATTTGTTAGAACTTGCTTGTAATGCTGAATGTAAAATAGAGGACATGAAGAAGCAACAAGTTGTGCTTGTACCTCCTATTTTTCCATGTAATGATGACGTACAAACTTGGAAGGAGAAATCTTTTGTGTCTCCTATTACTAACGCTTTGCAGGAAGTTCAACATATTCACCAAGAGGAGGAGGACAATGTTCTTGAGAAGAAAGGTGAGAAGCATGAAGCACCTAAAATATCTGTAGAAAGTTTACAAGGTAAAATAAATGGTGCTGAGGTAAATGAAGGTGAGTATTCTCAAGCTGAGCTATACATGTCCACTTTACATGCTATAGTAGAGCAACCATTACCAACTGCTGAGATTCCTTTGTCACAAGTTGAATTAGTTGATGTTCTTTATGATAAAGAAGAGTTGTGTGATAATGTTTCACTTATATCAATGCCACAACTAGTTAATTTAGTTGATGTTCCTTGTGATAAAGAAGAGTTGTGTGATAATGCTTCACCTATATCAATGCCACAACTAGTGAATGAACATGCTATTTCTAGTGTTAGTTCTTTAGACATTGATTTTAAGCATGTTGTTCACGTTTGTAATGAAGTTGAGGAGCGTGAATTGTTATTTTCTTTAAATACTTTGGGTTATGTTCTGTTTGATGACCGTTGTGAGCTCAATGATTTGAAGGAAAAATTATTTGCTAAGCCTGATTTACTATATCCAGCTAATGTTATTTTTCATAACTTTGGCGAATATAATGACATAGAAACATATTTGGTGCATAAAGCTTATATTTGTTCTAATCTAAAATATTCTTTTGGGCAACAATACTATGATCAAATAGGGGGCAACATTAACACTAACAGTGTCATGCAAAGCTTTTCTAGTTTTTCCCCTATGCAACAGGGTAAGCCCAAAGAAGGGGAGCATTCTTGGTCTTGGCCGTGCAGCATAGCCATCGCTCCATGTTGCAATGTCAAACCAACCACCTCTGAATGCCATTGGAGCAAGTCAGGGACGACTTGCAGCCAAGAAGGGGAGAATGATGAGGACATCACCACCTCGGATACAACCACATTGGGAGCTTTTGATTTAAAGGTGCACGAATTCTTTATCAAGATTGTATTTGATGCTTTTGATGAATTGATGCTACACCATGATATGTGTTTATTTACATTTTCAGAAATACATACCTGGATCAAAAAGAGTGTTAAACACACATGGAAGACATGGAGGACAAAGGAAATTGATTGGGGGGAGAATCCAAGTACTTCTCACGCCACTTTTGGCCCAAGGAAAGAAAGAGATCTAATCCAACACGTTTTGGTGCTGAATTCGGACTGTAGGACAGCGCTGAATTCAAACGGCCGTCAAATATGCATACGTGCTCCGATTTGGGTCCATAAGTACTTGATGGAAAGCTCTTGGAGTCCTCTTTCCAACGGATCTAGCCTCATCTCAAAATTCCATCCCAATCAGCCGCAATCACAGAAACAAGGTGTTGCATCACCTATAATGAGCCTATGGGCTTGTAACTTCATCTGGGACCCTGGCCCAAGTGGGGCCCAAGTGGGGTGCGCCCCAACCAGGTGGAGCACGACCCTAGGGAGCCCTAGGTCGTCCTCCCACCTATATATACCCCCTAGCTGCCATAGAACAACTCGGGTTTTGTTTATGTAAGTTTAGCTATCGCTACTTCCTGATAGACGCGTGTGTCGGCTAGACCATCCGTTCTATTTGATTCGGAACCCCATCTTATCATTTGTATTCAATTCCTATTTGCAATTCAGATTGCTTTTATCTTGTTCTTGCTTGTTTCTTCGATTTGCTTGCAGGAATAAGGTTGATCTGCACCGGCAAGATCAACAACCCACGGAGAGGTGTATCGATCGCTAAGGCGCAACACAACGTCTCATACGGTTGTAGTCGGATCGTCAACGTTTCTTCCAAATAGTAGTTATCATCAACTCACCGAAAGATCGGGACACCCTAGTTCTTATCAGTCGACCTAGAATTCGTACTCGTCTTCCCACTCCTCTAGGGTACTTGGGAGTTCTTCTTCTGCTTCGAGGTTACCTGAGTATTGTTATGCAAGGGTGAGCACCCAAGGTACTCAGCAAGCCAAATTGGATACAATTTTATCTTAAATAATCATGCATGATATATCGACAAGAGAAGTAAATTATCAAGATATCTCTATCATTTTATTATAACCTATTCCTTTGTGAAACAACTTATATATTTGTTTTAAGAGTATATGAATTTAAATCTATACTCTATCCCATCCTAAAGGTACTTAAGTATACATGTTTAAATTTTACAATATTTAGGAAAAGAACTCATGCCATTATGCTAGAGTCACCCATAGACATAACTCCATTGACCAAGAGTTCGGCGTATTCGAATACAATCAACCCTGCAGTGTTTGCCCAGCTTTATCCAGGGATTAACCCTAGGTTGCAAGGCTAACGATAACATAGCATTTATATATTTCTAACCTTTTCTGATGTATGAACGAGACCAGCGGACTATCTTAATAGAGGTACCAAACCTAACCAGAGAATGGTACATTAGTTCCCTATTTAATAGTTGTTCGTCATACACTTACCCTGGCTTGGAGAGATCAGCGGACTATATTAACAGACAGTACCGATCTGGTTAGTATCGGCGTTTTTACCCATTGTTTACATAGTTGTTCTCCAATTTGACTTCTGCGGGCCACATAGGGCAAGCCCCCAGAGAGATCAAAGAGAAATATATAGTTGCTAACGGTATAACCGATCCATCGAATGGGCGAAACTATGTCCTTATTCTGGCATAAGAATTTTTATATTTTCTGGCATACAGCCAAAACCATTCTTATATCACAAGAAATGATAGGATTTATATTTACCTATCACAAATAATAATAGATAATTTTTCTATTCTATCACATGCAATAACTTCTTATAATCAGGAATGAAATACTAACACATGTGATAATGTTTATTCTATCATGTCGATAGTTTTATAGCTAGTCTAAATTATCAAGGTGTTTTCCAAGGAGATGGAGAATATATCATAAAAATGTTGACATGTATAGTCTAGTGAATGAAGTGATAAATTATAATGATCTAATTTAACTAACCCATCCCATAAAATATCTCTAACTAAACTATATATACTATTAAAACATGATAATTTATCACTTTTAAGCTAAATGACCAAGAACAGTTTGACTTGCCTTGAGTGTCGTCGGGCTCAGAGTATTTATTGTTAGTGATATGCCCTAGAGGCAACATGGAGATGTTGGATATCACGTCAATGTTTATGTATAAATGAATAAAGTGTTATTCAGTTCCATGAAATAGACATCTTGTATTGATCAATAAGTACGTGACTTATTTATGAGATTCTTTATGTATGAATCTATTTCTAAACGATCCTCGATCATATGTCATATTGTTGGAACAAATATGATTCTAAGATCGGCATGTTTATTGATTGATGATCATGTCTCATAGATCATGGGTATGGAGATACCAAATCAATAAACATGGACATATGTGTTGGAGAACACATTGTTGGATAGACCCACCATGAGACACTACAGAATTAATGTGCCATTAGTTGGTCTCGGGTAGTGTTGGTACAAAGTCTTTCGACCGGAGATCACCATGGATTCCAACATGTGTAGTAGCCTACTTTGGGACTACCAAACGCTATTCCGTAACGGGTAGTTATAAAGGTAGTTTTTGGGTTTGCTATGAAACATGGAGTGGGATGTGAGTGATCAAGATGGAATTTGCCCCTCCTTTGGAGAGATATCTCTGGGCCCCTCGAGGTAATGGATTATGGAAATGCATGGCCATGCTAAGTTGATTGAGGAGTCAATCAACGGATGGATAATCCAATACGGTTCGAGTGAATGGTTAAGCTATTGAAGGGATGGCACACATCTTGCCTATAGCTTAACCGGTATCGTGAGGCAAAGGGATTTGTGTACACATTACAGGTTCGAGCCGATATTATATTCTTGTATACTATGGTGTCAATATGTGCGCTAGGCGTCGTCGTGTGACAGTCGGCCGAGTTGGACTCGAGCGACGGCCGGCTAAGTTAGACTATAGCCGAAACCTAGTATACCCGAACCTACTGTGGTCGCACGCTTAAGGGGATAAGAACAGCATTCGAGTTGGACTCGGATACGGCTCGATCGGATAGGGATCCGATCGGATAGAGTCCTATAGGCTTACGACGTATGGGCGGCCAACTCTATGAGATACGGATGAGATCCGGTTCAAAAATAGAGTCCTGATCGGCCACTAGTCCTAGTCGGCCAACTCTATATAAAGGAGGGAGGGGTGGAGAGCTGCGACACGAAAATTATGACACGTCAATTGCATCGCGTGCAACGAAGTCGCCGAGATCAATCTCCACGGAAACCCTCCCCACTTTCGAGCCAAACCCTAGCCTTGCATCGCGTGCTAGCACACGGGTGTACGGCGTTCGTCCTCGGACGTGTGGATACCGTGAGAGGCGCCTGCTACGTTGCGCGCTCTTGATCAGCTGTGGTGGAATCGGCTGCGGTCGGGCGCGTCGGAGCGAGGCGTGAGAACGCGGCCGGACGACTCGAATCGGCTGATTGGCGAATCGGCTGTCTCCGGAAATCGGCTACACTGTTCGGATCGGATTGCCCCGATTGGCTATTCCGCGCACTCTACTCCGATCGGTAACGATCTATCGGCCCTTACTTGCAAGTGTTCCTGGTTTGCGCGGTAGAAATTTTTGTTTTTGGCTAGCGTAGCTTCCGCGTAACCCTTCAGTGGTATCAGAGCTAATCTTGCTTAGTTCGGGTTTTAGATTGGATCTGGAACAAGTTTTGCACACGGGTTGATTAGATCAATCGGTTTTACGGGATCTGTTGAGGAGAGTTAATGGTAATTGCGTTCCTTGATAGTGTATCGGAACGGCGTAATGTGATTACGTCGAAGCAATTTCCATATAACTCAGTTTGAGTTGGGTTCGAGATAGCGTTCCTTGATAGTGTATCGGAACGGTATAATGTGATTATGCCGAAGCTATCTCGTAGTCCGATCTTGTTTGCTGCCTCGCACCTACGCAAACCATCTCCCTTGATAGTGTAGCGGGACCGCCGTGTGCGTACCCCCTTATAGGTCGTCTCAGTGTCGTATCTCTGCGATAAGTAGAAAACGTTTCTACGCCTAACTTGTTTTTGCAGAGAATGCTTTGAGATGGTATGGCCCTATTGTATGTATGAGATGCATGTGATGCATGTAATATTCTTTCATATGTGCAATCCTTGTAATATTCTTTCATACGTGCAATGCTTGTAATATTCTTTCACGACTTGCGAGTCGATGTAATCTTCAATTAGAGCTTCTATAGTAGTAGCTTAGTTTGAAGAAATCAAGCATTCGGTACTCGAAAGAACGGTGATGAAGATGGAGATCCACACCCAGGCATGGAGATGGAGATCACCATGTGAAGGGGGCCATACTATTTCATGCTATTCTACCTGCTTTCATATATGTGATATGTTTGTTTGATAGGATAGCATCCCTCACAAAATTAAGTAGTAATGATGCCCTTCCAAATGTTGCACCCGTCACCGTTATGCTCGTCAATGGTGGGTGCAAAGCAGAGTGCCATTCTCTATCATAACACGAGGGGTATATGTCGGACATATACAGCAGAGCATTTGGTTTACTTAACAAGGCTATCAAAACAGTTTTGGGCCTTGGGGCATAGGTTGGGGCCGGGCATGGAGATGCCACACTAACAACAAGAGTCACATAGAGATGTGATTAGCAAGGAGTTGCTTACGATGTTACTAATTTTCTAGCAAGTGATGCCAAAGCTCACTAGAAAATTAACTAACATGTGGATCTTGACCCAATACGTAACCTAGAGGGAAGGTGGAAAATATGTAATGGGAGTCTTATGTTAAATTGTTTAACAAAAGACATAACATAAACATTGTGCTAAACTTTGTTTTTCTGTTGTAGAATAAATGACGGCTAATACTACACCCAGTACCTTTAATTTGCGATCTATTCTCGAAAAGGAAAAATTAAATGGAACAAACTTTATGGATTGGTATCGCAACTTGAGAATTGTTCTCAAGCAAGAGCGTAAGGAGTACGTTCTTGAAGTACCCTATCCCGAGGATTTGCCAAATAATGCCACCGCAACCGCACGGAGGGCTTATGAGAAGCACACTAATGATGCCCTAGATATAAGCGTCTCATGCTTGCTACAATGTCCCCCGAGCTTGAAGCAATATGAGTGCAAGTGATGCTCACACTATTATTCGGGGACTGCGTGGCATGTTTGAGAACCAAGCTCGGGCCGAGAGGTTCAACACCTCAAAGTCCTTGTTTGCGTGCGGCTTGTTGAGGGGAATCCCGTCCTGTCCGCATGTGATAAAGATGATTGGTTATATCGAGAGTCCGGAAAAACTAGGTTTTCCCCTTAGCCAAGAGTTGGCTACGATGTGATTCTCCGCCGCTCCCTCCGAGCTTCGAGCCATTCATATTAAACTATCACATGAATAATATGGATAGAACCTTGGCTGAATTGCATGGGATGCTAAAGACAGTGAGGAGAGTATCCGAAAAACGGTCATCATGTGATGATGATGCGAAGGCAAAGCGCAAACCACCGTCAAGAAACTTTGCACCAAGAGGAAGTTAACTCCCAATGAGATCGCGAGTGCCTCCAATGCAAAGAAGGGCAAGAAGGGGTCGGCGGCATCGATGCCGTTTGCTTCTACTGCAAGGAGACAGAGCCACTGGAAAAGGAACTGCAAGAAGTACATGGAGGATCTCAAGAAGAAGCAAAGTACGACTTCGCCGGTATTAATGTTATAGACATTAATCTCGCTACTTCACCTACGACTCTTGGGTATTTGATACCAGATCGTAGCTCAAATTTGCAAATCGTTGCGGGAATGAGAAGAAGTAGAGGATTGAGAAGGGGCGAGGTGAACCCGCGCGTCGGCAATGGAGCAAGCGTTGCTACTGATTCTTGTCGGCACGCACCACTTCATCTACCTTCGGGATTAGTTTTGGAATTGAATAATTGTTATTGTGTTCCAACACTATGTCAAAACGTTATTTCCGCTTCATGTTTGCAAGCGGAAGGATATGATTTTAGATCAATGGACAATGGTTGTTCAATATATCTTAGAGATATGTTCTATTTTCATGCTCCATTGGTGAATGGATTATACGTTTTGAATCTTGAAGCGTCTCCCATCTATAACATTAATACAGAAAGGCAACTCTCTAATGATATAAACCCCATATTTATCGGCATTGTCGCTTAGGCCATATAAATAAGAAACGCATGGAGAAGCTCCATAAGGATGGATTGCTTCACTCTTTTGATTTTGAATCATTTGAGACATGTGAGTCTTGTTTACTTGGTAAGATGACAAAGGCACCTTTCACGGACATAGTGAGAGAGCAAGTGACTTATTGGCACTCGTACATACCGATGTATGTGGACCAATGAGCTCAACGGCCGAGGTGGTTATCAATACTTCATTACCTTTAGATGACTTTAGTAGATATGGTTATATCTACTTAATGAGGCATAAGTCCGAATCCTTTGAAAAGTTCAAAGAATTCCAGAATGAAGTACGTAATCATTTAGGGAAAACAATCAAGTTTCTACGATCGATCGTGGAGGGGAATACTTGAGCCAAGAGTTTGGTAATCATCGAAAGATTGTGGAATTGTTCCACAGTTGACTCCGCCGGGAACTCCGCAATGGAACGGAGTGTCCGAACGGAGAAATCGCACCTTGTTGGACATGGTGCGGTCGATGATGAGCCAAAGTGATCTTCCGTTATCCTTCGGGGATATGCTCTTGAAAGCATTGCGCTCACACTAAATAGAGTTCCATCTAAGTCGGTTGAAAAGACACCATATGAGATATGGACGGGCAACCCCTAGTTTGTCTTTTCTCAAAATTTGGGGATGCGAAGCTTATGTAAAACGTTTATCGACAAGCTCACACCCAAATCGACAAGTGCTTCTTTGTGGGATATCCTAAGGAAACTAAGGGATATTACTTTTATAATCGGGAACAAGGCAAAGTGTTTGTCGCCCGACACGGTGTCTTCTTGGAGAAAGAGTTTCTTTCAAGAAGGGTTAGTGGGAGCGAGGGTGCATCTTGAAGAAGTTCAAGAAACACCGAGAAAATGTTTCGCGACCACGAACCACAACGGGAGGTGCAAAGTGTTGCGCCACCGGTTGTAGATACACCAGCCCACGGAGGTCCGAAAGATCACGTCGTGCACCGATGACACACACAGTGCGGAACAATGTGATATATTGTTGTTGGACAACGATGAACCTAAGACCTATGAGGAAGCGATGGTGGGACCCGATTCCAACAAGTGGCTTGGAGCCATGAAACCCGAAATAGAATCCATGTACGACAATCAAGTTTGGAACTTGGTTGATCCACCGATGGTGTCAAAACCATTGAGTGTAAATGGGTTTTTAAGAAAAGGCCGATATGGATGGAAATGTTCACATCTATAAGGCGCGATTGGTGGCGAAAGGTTTTAAACAGATTCAAGGAGTTGATTATGATGAAACCTTCTCGCCCGTCGCAATGCTTAAATCTATTCGGATTATCCTAGCGATTGCTGCATATTTCGATTATGAGATATGGCGAGATGGATGTCAAAACGGCTTTCCTAAATGGAAACCTAAGCGAGGATGTATACATGATACAACCTCGGGGTTTTGTCGATCGAGAATCGCTGGAAAGATATGCAAGCTACGAAATCCATTTATGGATTGAAGCAAGCATCTCGAGTTGGAATATTCGTTTTGATGAAGTAATCAAAGGGTTTGGTTTCATCAAAAATGAAGAAGAGGCCTGTGTTTACAAAAAGGTCAGTTGGAGCGCAATTGTATTTCTAATCTTATATGTGGATCACATATTACGATTGGAAATGATATCCCTATGCTAGAATCCGTCAAGTCTTCATTGAAAAATAGTTTTTCCATGAAAGACTTAGGGAGGCAACATACATATTGGGCATTCGGATCGTAGAGATAGATCCAAGAGGCTAATTGGATTAAGCCAAAGTACATACATTGACAAGGTGTTGAAAAGGTTCAACATGCATGATTCCAAGAAAGGTTTCTTGCCCATGTCACATGGCATTAATCTTAGCAAGAATCGGTGCCCTCGGACACATGATGAGCGGAATAAGATGGGTATGGTTCCATATGCTTCGGCAATTGGATCCATCATGTATGCCATGCTTTGTACACGCCCGAGATGTCTCGTACGCTTTGAGTGCTACGAGCAGATACCGTCCGATCCAGTGAAGGTCACTGGATGCCATAAAGAATATCCTTAAGTATTTGAGAAGAACTAAGGATATGTTCCTAGTCTATGGAGGTGAAGAAGAGCTCGTTGTAAGTGGTTACACCGATGCTAGCTTCCAAACAGACAAGGATGATTATAGATCGCAATCGGGTTCGTGTTCTGCTCGAACGGAGGCACAGTCACTGGAAGAGTTCCAAGCGGGATACGTTGCGATTCTACAACGGAGGCCGAGTACATTGCTACTTCGGAAGCCGCAAAGGAGGCTGTTTGGATCAAGAAATTCGTTTCGAGCTTGGTGTGATGACTAGTACACTGGTCCAATGTCTCTCTATTGTGATAATAGTGGAGCCATTGCGCAAGCCAAGGAGCCGAGGTCACATCGAAGTCCAAACACATACTTCGGCGATATCATCTCATCCGCGAGATAGTAGAGCGAGAGGTGATGTCAAGATATGCAAAGTGCACACGGATCTCAACATAGCCGATCCGCCGACAAAACCTCTCCCTCGGCCGAAGCATGAGGCGCACACAAGAGCAATGGGTATTAGATACTTACATGATTGACTCTAGTGCAAGTGGGAGATTGTTAGTGATATGCCCTAGAGGCAACATGGAGATGTTGGATATCACGTCAATGTTTATGTATAAATGAATAAAGTGTTATTCGGTTCCATGAAATAGACATCTTGTATTGATCAATAAGTACGTGACTTATTTATGAGACTCTTTATGTATGAATCTATTTATAAACGATCCTCGATCATATGTCATATTGTTGGAACAAATATGATTCTAAGATCGGCATGTTTATTGATTGATGATCATGTCTCATAGATCATGGGTATGGAGATACCAAATCAATAAACATGGACATATGTGTTGGAGAACACATTGTTGGATAGACCCACCATGAGACACTACGGAATTAATGTGCCATTAGTTGGTCTCGGGTAGTGTTGGTACAAAGTCCTTAGACCCGAGATCACCATGGATTCCAACATGTGTAGTAGCCTACTTTGGGACTACCAAACGCTATTCCGTAATCGGGTAGTTATAAAGGTAGTTTTTGGGTTTGCTATGAAACATGGAGTGGGATGTGAGTGATCAAGATGGAATTTGCCCCTCCTTTGGAGAGATATCTCTGGGCCCTCGAGGTAATGGATTATGGAAATGCATGGCCATGCTAAGTTGATTGAGGAGTCAATCAACGGACGATAATCCAATACGGTTCGAGTGAATGGTTAAGCTATTGAAGGGATGGCACACATCTTGCCTATAGCTTAAGCGGTATCGTGAGGCAAAGGGATTTGTGTACACATTACAGAGTTGAGCCGATATTATATTCTTGTATACTATGGTGTCAATATGTCTGCTAGGCGCCGTTGTGCAGTCGGTGAGTTGGACTCGAGCCGACGGTCGGCTAAGTTAGACTATAGCCGAAACCGAGTATACCTGAACCTACGGGTCGCACGCTTAAGGGGATAAGAACGGGCATTCGAGTTGGACTCGGATACGGCTTGATCGGATAGGGATCCGATCGGATAGAGTCCTATAGGCTTACGACGTATGGGCGGCCAACTCTATGAGATACGGATGAGATCCGGTTCAAAAATAGAGTCCGATCGGCCACTAGTCCTAGTCGGCCAACTCTATATAAAGGAGGGAGGGGTGGAGAGCTGCGACACGAAAATTACGACACGTCAATTGCATCGCGTGCAACGAAGTCGCCGAGATCAATCTCCACGGAAACCCTCCCCACTTTCGAGCCAAACCCTAGCCTTGCATCGCGTGCTAGCACACGGGTGTACGGCGTTACGTCCTCGGACGTGTGGATACCAGTAGAGGGCGCTACGTTGCGCGCTCTTGATCGGCTGTGGTGGAATCGGCCGCGGTCGGGTGCATCGGAGCGAGGCGTGAGAACGCGGCCGACGACTCGAATCGGCTGATTGGCGAATCGGCGTCTCCGGAATCGGCTACACTCTTCGGATCGGATTGCCCGGATTGGCTATTCCGCCGCACTCTACTTCAATCGGTAACGATCTATCGGCCCTTACTTGCAAGTGTTCTGGTTTGCGCGGTAGAAATTTTTGTTTTCGGCTAGCGTAGCTTCCGCGTAACCCTTCATTTATTTGGGTGGAAAGGTAACGAGGGCGTTTATGTCGATTTCCTAGTCGAGTTCTAATTCCTCTGCGAACACGGTATCGTGATCTATCGATAAAATAAAAGAAAATATTAAACCAACTTAAACAAACATCTAAATTATTATATAAGAAATTTATAAAAGTTTTTAAGAGGTTGGTTTAGAGATTTAAAAGTTTTATTTTTAGGTTTAAAAAATTTTAGGTTTGAATAATTACAAATGTTAGTAAGTTTTACAATAATAATTCTTGAAAGATTTAAAAAGTAAGCAAATAAATTTAAAATAGTTTAAAAGTTTAAAAATAAAGTTGTTGAAGGGATTAGAAGGATTGCTATATTTTACTAAGGTTTTTACTATGTTATTGTTTAACTCTAACTCCCTAAAAAATGAAATAAAAATAAAAAGAGTAAAAATTTCACTATGGCTTAATTGAACCCGCAACCTTACCCTTACCATGCTAAGTCCTTACCACTATGCCACTCACTGTTTTTCTCCCTCTAATCCTTCTTCTTTCTTTTCTGCTTTTACTTCCCTCCCCACTCTACTGTTCATCTTGTCCGGTGGGCTGTCGACGAGAGATTTCTCTTTCCACAGAAAGAACGGCCTAGAGCTTGGAGACTAAGGACTTTTTCACCATCTATTAATCCTAGAGGTTCCATTTTTAGGTCGAGCTAGGCCAGGGAAACAATCAATGGAGCCGGCGGTGACGGCATGGTTGCGGCGTCGGTACTACACATCGCCGGTATATTTGGCCAAGTTTTGAGCGAGGGTAAACGGCTAACAACCATCTACCAACTAAGAGAAAGCTTCGATACAATTAGTTTAACTGGATGAGGTCTAGAGTTGCCTAGCACCGTGTGGGCTCTGGTGGAAGAACAGAGCAGTAATGGCGACCGACGGGGGTGGCGAGCTCCAGTGACTAAATAACTTAAAATTTGTAGGGAAAAGTAAGCTTAGGTATTGTAAATTGATGCTATACCTTTATTTGAAAAGGAAATCGATTAGGGAAAACTAATTTTGGGTTCTTCTCCGGGCGACCGAGTTAGGGTTCTTTCGAACCTTGCTTCGGATTTCTTCCAAATTCGTGCAACACGGTGAATGATTGTTAGGGGTTTGGGGGAAATAGGGAGGAGAGGATGAGGTTCAACTTGTGTGTATCAATCTTGATCTATTATGCCTCTGGTTTCAAAGTTTTGGATGACGCCGGCAATGGCGATCCGATGAGGCGGCGGTTATAAGTTGGTTTTGAAATGACGTGTTCCATCCAATTGTACTTTGCCATGGTTCTTTACTATCGTTTCACTAAGGATTATATTGAGGATAAAAATGGCTAAGAATGTTATGATATATATACAGGCTATGGTGGACTTTGAAGTCGGTTCTTGTGATCTTCAGTGGGTGAGTTTGATTTGGGGGCTGTTGATGAGAAAAATTTCCCACGCACTGGACTGAGAGATCTGCTTAACTCTAGTGCAGGTCCAAGTTGGATCGCCTTTGGTGACTTGTAGGGCGTGCCAGTTGGTTTGATCCTGTAACCAACAAGAAACATCGAATAGACAATTAAATTGAAATTAGATCCTACTCGATCGGCTATAGATATCCATAATACATAATTGCCACTCCAGATTGCATTTAGGCTGTGATTGGGATAGATCGGTAGTATACCGAGACAATATAAATCACTTATATCTAAAAACACACCAGAATACTAGTTACATATATTTATAGCTTAACTGATGTCGTAGATCTAATGTAAATCGGCTAATACTCCGATATGTTTTATATGAAGATATTAATCTAAGATAAATACACTAAACAAGGATCAAACGACTATTAATATGACTTAACAGATTGACACCAGGCTTAGCAGATTTAATTAGCATAAGATCTTAATATAAAAGGTTGTTTTAACACATCTAACAGTAATAAATACATAAAAGATGATTAAAACAGGTAAGATCGGTTGAAACTTTGATGCTATCTCTAATAATAATCATTGAGCCGAATAGATCTATATGATTATAAGAGCGACTTAATAGATCGACACTACAAGAAATGTGTGATTTTCTGACATATTTAGTATGACACAAGGTCATAATGTCATAATATTATCTAGTTTATGACGTTCTGTATTAGGCATTTGGACTTAGTGACAACAAAAAGTTGTATGTCATAACAAAAGTCATACAACTAGTCTTATTTCTTCTAGTGACAATATATGCTATGTCATAAGGTCTAATTTTTGGATGTCATAAATCGTTGACAAAAGTTGTATGTCACAAGTTATTTTATTTAATTATTTTAAATACACTTTTCCATGTTGACATTTCTATCACCACCTAAGATTCTTTTTTTTTATTTTATATCTTCAAGATGGGCCTCCTGCGGTCCTGCCGGAGCTGAAATGGGCTCTCGCCATCTGATGGGCCCAGTTTCGCCATCTGATGGGCTTGGTCAAGCAAGCCACGTTGTTGCCCCAGCCCCCGCAAAATGTTAAAAAAAGGGTGCACAGGAGGGCTCAACCTGTGTGCTTGAGGTTCCTAATTAAGAAGCGCACATGCCACCCTCCTATGCAAGGTTATTTGATTTGCATGAGCATTTTATACTATATGAGCAATAACTGTCTGCTCATCGTAAATGGGCCACCTGCGTACTCGTGGACCTTTTGGCTCGTACTGTTGCGGTTACGGACGGCGGACGCAGATAGCAGTGGATCCACCTTCTTGGTCTTGTGGGGCGGCTGGCGGCGAGGGGAAGGGGCCAGCGGGCGGCCCGGGTGGCGGCGCAGCCAGCGGGCGGCCCGGGCGGCGGCACGGCCAGAGGCTAACGCGAGCGTCGGCACAGCCAGGCTGCTAGGCCAGCGGGGGTTGGCACCTACACGCGGCATCCAGCATCCAGCGGCGCAGCGCACGACCAGTAGAGCGGGTCGATGCGGAGCGGCTTGGCGAGCAGGGCCAACCGGCGTGGCGAGCAGCGCAGCAAGGGCGCTGATCTCCCCAGCAGTTGGCAGAACTCCATTGATTTGTTCTTCTCGGAGTGCTAGCCTGCAAGAAAGGTACTGATTTGCTTAGTGTAGCAATCTTGCATATTAGTGCTTAGTATTGCTTGCTGCTTTGTGCCAATTGCAGGGCAATAGTTCATGATAATACCAAATTGTATCTTAGTGTTTGGTTGTTTGTTAGCAAAAATTAAATTAAGGTTAGTGTAGATTTATTTAACCCATTATTGGAGATAAAGCAATGCTTAAGTATTTGTACAGATTGCATATAATGATGGAATGTCACTTGTTTGATAATTTTTGTCAAGTATCATATACATTTAAAGTTTTTGAGCAAGTTCATCTCATGATTTGGTGCAGATGGATAGATCTAGGATCAATAAAAGGCGGTTTGGCCAGGAATATGCAGATGGGGTGAATCAATTCATGACTTTTGTTTCCGAGAGATTCAATGATGATGAAGAGATGCCTTGTCCATGTCGTCAGTGTTTGAATCGGGTTCGCAAATTTAAAGAACAGGTGGAGGAAGACTTGTATATTAATGGGATGGCTAGTACTTACACTAGACGGGTCCATCATGGAGAACTGTTGGAGGTTGTGCCACATGAAATTGGTGATCATGTTGATGAAAATACTAGTCTCAATGAGGATTTTAGCATTCATGTGGATGAAGCGACCGACGATGGAATTGGTGGTATGGTAGAGGAGTTGTACACACGAAGAGGAAGGTAAAAGGAAAAAGTCTGTGTTTGCAATTCTGTTGGAAGAGATGAAGCAAGAAGCTGTACCTCAGTAGTCATTCCTCAAGGTTTAATTTTATGGTCAAGTTACTTCATATCAAGTCATTTTACCGAATTTCTAATGGTGCATTCACAGCGCTACTAAAGTTGTTGTCCCAAGAATTCCCAAAATGCTCTATTCCCGCAACTTATGAGGAAGCAAAGAGACTTATCCGTGCATTGGGGCTCGGATACACTTCAATCCATGTGTGCCCAAATAATTGTGTTCTGTTTCGGAAGAATTTGGAAAAAAATGATGTTTGTCCAGTTTGTAATGCATCAAGATGGAAAGATAATGATGGAAGAAAGAAGATTCCGAGAAGGTTTTGCGACATTTTTCGTTGATTCCTAGGTCAAGAGAATCTTTTCTTCCAAAAGAACACAGAGGAGGTGCAATGGCACAAGTTGAAGAGGGAGCCAGTGGAGAATGAGCTCAACCATCCAGTTGATGGTTCCACAGAAGATGCACTGATGGCTACCGGCCTTTCAAAATTTTCCAGCTGTCTTAATTTAGACAAAATAAATTTAAGCCCACAATAATTACAGGTAACATAATTAACAATAATAATACAATTAGAATCAAAGTAATTAGAACCATCATCGATACTCAATTTCTCATAATCATTGATCAATTAACACTGAGACAAATACTCTAGAATCATTGTCAATTACAGAGTTCACTGTCACACAACATAATTAAACCATGTCCAGCAGCACAGAAATGGCACATTGCCTACTCAACAGCATGACCATCAGCGTTTACATACAAAAGGAGCTCATATATAGCTCAACAAGAAGACAAAATTGGCACAATGCCTACTCGGTTCCCAAGAAGACACACAAATGGCACATTGCCCGATCACAGATTCCCGCAAGCACCACCACCAAGGCCAAGCACGAAGTGATGCAACAAAAAGGCAAGAATGTTGCCGACAACCCGCATCATCTTACCAAGTACTCTAGGCTTGACCAAACGCTTAACAGTTGGTCAAGCTTCTCATTAGTCTCAGCTTGGTTCGTTGCCATCTTTTCTCACCCGCCGCCATTGCTTTCTCATTTTCTTCTAGCTTCTTCGAAACGCATCAAGTTGCGCCCGGAGCTCGCCTTTCCGACCTCTCTGCAGCCTAGTTGAACCTTAAGTGTGCCTTGTGCATTCTTTTTGCACTTCATTCCCACATTCGAGAAAAGTGTTCTTCTTGGTGTTTTCAGCAAGCACATCACCACTACCTCATCCACAGACTGGTCTCTTCATCTTCAGCATGTTGAGACAGCTTGTTTTCCATTTGAGCCTAATAGTGCAAGAAAAAAACTTTGTTCTTGAGATAGAATAGGAATAAAGAAATCTGGGTTCAACTTTAACGAAAAGTATCTTACAATTGCATTCGGACATCCGGTGTGTAGCCTTTGTTCTTGCTTGTAGTGGCACTCCTTGAACATATCCATTGCATCTCGCTTCTTGTTCTTTATATTTGTCTCCCTAAAAAGGGCAGTATTGATTAACATGTATCCTACATTGACTTTGAAATGACCCAGCACCCATACAAAGCATGTATCATAATTCTCATAACTTATGTGCGGGATGCAAGTAACTTACCAAATTCTCCGGGTGAACCATGTAGCTGCGTGATCCGGTCGTTTGATGGTACTTGACCTTGCTTCGGTTGGTTTTGTTCAGTTCAGCGTTTTCCTACGTCATGAACATCATGCATTTCACATTGATATCTTAATTAGAATATACAAGGCAAACTTGCAAGCACAAAGCATACCATATTTTTTTGAGCTGCCCAATATTCGACCGTTGACACCATTGTATGTCGGTCGTACTTTTCAAAGGAGAAGTCTTCCTCACCAAATTGAGTGGGTAAGGAGTAAAGTATTTACGCTTCAGATGATACCGATGTTGACGAACAGCTTTCTTCAACATTTCGTAACATGCAAGTTTGACATTGGCATCTTTTATGTCAATATCAAACTTTGCCCGTTGACAAAAATACAACAATATTAGCAAGGGAACAGGTATAGCCTATTTGTTAATGTTAAGGTACCAGCTTGAGCAAAGATATCAATTGTAATTGCTCTTCGAAACCAAATTTGAATCGGACAACTATACAAACCAAAGAACAGATTGCTAAGGGACCACAATTGTATTAGCAAGGTTGAAGCTATTGTAGTAGTATTAGAGCAGTAAACAAACAGTATTATAACATTGAATTTGAATATCTATAAGTTAGCAGCTTCTTTGGCATTTAAGTGGCAATGGTATTGGATAGGGACTTACAGCAAGTTTCCCCCTAAACATTTGGTGGATCGCAGTTGATTCTTGTAATCCTTCCATTTGGGAAACATAGGCACAAAGTGACGCACAATGATGTTGCATTCGAAGCATACTTGGAAGCAACCATTGGCTGTACCGGCCTTATGTTGCCTTCATCGATGACCACCAGCAGCTTCCCACGCCGAGAGGAAATCCTCACCAGCCCCGCTGCTTTATTATTCCCCCTAACCCATGGCACCGATCCTGGGTGTACATTTGCAAAGAATTACAAATAGTGAGATGAAAATAAACTTGATGGACATATAATACAATACACTATGGAACCGTAATGACAAGGTTAAGAGGATTAGGCTCAAAGAACATGCCTTCACAGTCATCATCCATTTGAGGTTCATCATTTTCAAATTGGACACCACCATCCCTATCGCTGGCCACATGAGGTTGGGATGCACTATCACCTCCATTGGGCACATTTCCCTCCACATTAGCATTCTCGGTACCTTGTTGGTTCACGGTGCCCTCGGTGTTATGTTCCTCCAAGCCATGACCTAGCAATAAAATGGGTCGAAGCATGTGCTATCATTGAACCTAAGGGCACACAGAGATGGTAAACCAATGATTGAGTTTGTAGTGGAACTTGCCTTCATTGAGGGGATAAGTGTTCTGATCAAAGTTGGCAACATTTTCATTAGCTTGGACGACAAGAGGGATAGATGCATGTCACGTATCTCACTTGGTGGCACACCTTTAGTTGACCTTGTCACTCTACCGTTTGGCTCAACTGAAACCACTCTCTTTTACGCGGCTTGACCCCACCAGAGGCATGTTGCCTTCTCTTTTCTTCCTACTCAATGCTTGCTACACACAAATGCAAACAGAGATCAATTAGCACTGAAGTAACATGATAACCATGACACAAACTGGGGAATCAGCACCTTAGCATTGTTAGAGTCAGACAAATCTCCCTCATTGGGATCATCAAGTTCAGGATTGTAGTCAAGATCGCCATTTGTATGGAAAGGTGTAGTTTGCTGTTGCGAGAGCACTCTTTTGCCTCAAATCTGTCCGGCTAATAAAGGAATTCCTAGCTGCTGCATCCTTGCAGCGTTTTGCATGCAATGCTGTAGGCGCCGGAGCTCATACGACACGGTGGCGCACTACAAAAGTAAATCTCAAAGTCAATGAAGCACTACTTCAAGGAAACTAAATATAACGCGCTGCTTCAAGGAAACTGAACCACAACATCAAATTCATGTATATCTTGCTTCAAGGTGACTATACGCGATTACGGTATAGTTTTTGGTGTAAAGTAAATTAAATGCCAATTACAAGCCGATTCAGGTATAATGTTTGGGCTAAAGCACACGGGAATGGGCTAAACCACAAATTTGTATGAGGTTGCTATTTACAAGCGAACAAAACGAGGCAATTTCGCGGAGGTACTCGCCTGTTCCCTTTCTTGGTTGCACTTTTCCTCCGCCTGGCGCCATCGGAGCGGGCGTCGGTGGTTCTTGTCGTCGCGGCGGCGAGGCGGGCTCGTCGGTGGCGGCAGGCGGGCCCGTCGTCGTCGCGGGAGGCGTGATGGTTGCGGGGAGGTGGACGACGATGGCGAGCTAGGGTTTCTGGATTTGGGGCGCGACGGCGGAGGGGAAAAGAATTAGGGTTTCGATTTGGGAGAGATGGGGCATAAGATGGATGGATGGGGCGCGCCGGCGGAGAAATTGTTAATGATATGCCCTAGAGGCAACATGGAGATGTTGGATATCACGTCAATGTTTATGTATAAATGAATAAAGTGTTATTCGGTTCCATGAAATAGACATCTTGTATTGATCAATAAGTACGTGACTTATTTATGAGACTTGATATGTATGAATCTATTTCTAAACGATCCCTGATCATATGTCATATTGTTGGAACAAATATGATTCTAAGATCGGCATGTTTATTGATTGATGATCATGTTTCATAGATCATGGGTATGGAGATACCAAATCAATAAACATGGACATATGTGTTAGAGAACACATTGTTGGATAGACCCACCATGAGACACTACGGAATCAATGTGCCATTAGTTTGTCTCGGGTAGTGTTGGTACAAAGTCCTTAGACCCGAGATCACCATGGATTCCAACATGTGTAGTAGCCTACTTTGGGACTACCAAACGCTATTCCGAATGCGGGTAGTTATAAAGGTAGTTTTCGGGTTTGCTATGAAACATGGAGTGGGATGTGAGTGATCAAGATGGAATTTGCCCCTCCTTTGGAGAGATATCTCGGCCCCTCGAGGTAATGGATTATGGAAATGCATGGCCATGCTAAGTTGATTGAGGAGTCAATCAACGGATAGATAATCCAATACGGTTCGAGTGAATGGTTAAGCTATTGAAGGGATGGCACACATCTTGCCTATAGCTTAGCGGTATCGTGAGGCAAAGGGATTTGTGTACACATTACAGTTCGAGCTGATATTATATTCTTGTATACTATGGTGTCAATATGTGCCGCTTGGCGTCATTTGATGTGCCAGTGGCCGAGTTGGACTCGAGCCGACGGCGGCTAAGTTAGACTATAGCCGAAACCGAGTATACCGAACCTACGGGTTCGCACGCTTAAGGGGATAGAATAGGCATTCGAGTTGGACTCGGATACGGCTCGATCGGATAGGGATCCGATCGGATAGAGTCCTATGGGCTTACGACGTATGGGCGGCTGACTCTATGAGATTCGGATAGGATCCGATTCAAAATAAAGTCCTGATCGGCCACTAGTCCCAGTCGGCCAACTCTATATAAAGGAGGGAGGGGTGGAGAGCTGCGGCATGTCAATTGGATTGCATTGAACCGAATCCGCAACAGAAGTCGCCGAGATCAATCTCCACGGAAACCCTCCCCACTTTCAAGCCAAACCCTAGCCTTGCATCACGTGCTAGCACACGGGTGTTCAGCGTTCTGTCCCCGAACGTGTGGATACCGGTAGAGGCGCTGCTACGTTGCGTGCTGTTGATCGGTTGTGGAGGAATCGGCTGCGGTCGGGCCCATCGGAGCAAGGCGCATGAACGTGACCGGACGACTTCGCGAATTGGCTATCCCCGAGAATTGGCTGTCGGCTTGCGGGAATCGGCTACACTGTTCCGGATCGGATAGCCCTGATTGGCTGTTTCCGCTACACACTCCAATCGGTAACGATCTATCGGCCCTTACTTGCAAGTGTTCCTGGTTTGCGTGGTTAAAAAGTTTTTGTTTTCGGCTAGCGTAGCCTCCGCATAACCCTTCAGTGGTATCAGAGCTAATCTTGCTTAGTTTGGGTTTTAGATTGGATCTGGAACAAGTTTTGCGCACGGGTTGATTAGATCAATCGGTTTTACGGGATTTGTTGAGGAGAGTTCATGGTAATTGCGTTCCTTGATAGTGTATCGGAACGAAGTAATGTGATTACGTCGAAGCAATATCCATAGAACGCGGTTTGAGTCGGCTTCGAGATAGCGTTCCTTGATAGTGTATCGGAACGGTATAATGTGATTATGTCGAAGCTATCTCGTAGTCCGATCTTGTTAGCTGCCTCGCGCCTACGTAAACCATCTCCCTTGATAGTGTATTGGGACGACATAATATGATTATGCCGACATGGTTCTGTTAGCGGGACCGCCGTGTGCGTACCCCCTTATAGGTCGTCTCGATGCCGTATCTCTGCGATAGGTAGAAAACGTTTCTACGCCTAACTTGTTTTTGCAGAGAATGCTTTGAGATGGTATGGCCCTATTGTATGTATGAGATGCATGTAATATTCTTTCATATTTGCAATCCCTGTAATATTCTTTCACGACCTGCGAGTCGATGTAATCTTCAATTAGAGCTTCTATAGTAGTAGCTTAGTTTGAAGAAATCAAGCATTCGGCACTCGAAAGAACAGTGATGAAGATGGAGATCCTCTACACCGGCATGGAGATGGAGATCACCATGTGAAGGGGGCCATACTATTTCACTATATGCTATTCTTCTTGCTTTCATATGTGATATGTTTGTTTGATAGGATAGCATCCCTCCCAAAATTAAGTAGTAATGATGCCCTTCCAAATGTTGCACCCGTCACCGTTATGCTCGTCAATGGTGGGTCTGCCAAAGCAGAGTGCCATTCTCTATCATAACACGAGGGGGTATATGTCAGACATATACATGCAGGAGCATTTGGTTTACTTAACAAGGCAATCAAAACAGTTTTGGGCCTTGGGGCATAGGTTGGCGCCGGTGCATGGACATGCCACACCAACAACAAGAGTCACATAGAGATGTGATTAGCAAGGTGTTGCTTACCGATGTTACTAATTTTCTAGCAGTGATGCCAAAGCTCACTAGAAAATTAATTAACATGTGGATCTTGACCCAATACGTAACATAGAGGGAAGGTGTAAAATACGTAATGGGAGTCTAATGTTAAATTGTTTAACAATAGACATAGCATAAACATTGTGCTAAACTTTGCTTTTTCTGTTGTAGAATAAATGACGGCTAATACTACACCCAGTACCTTTAATTTGTGATCTATTCTCGAAAAGGAAAAATTAAATGGAACAAACTTTATGGATTGGTATCGCAACTTGAGAATTGTTCTCAAGCAAGAGCGTAAGGAGTATGTTCTTGAAGTACCCTATCCTGAGGATTTGCCAAATAATGCCACTGCAACTGCACGGAGAGCTTACGAGAAGCACACTAATGATGCCCTAGACATAAGCTGTCTCATGCTAGCTACAATGTCCCCTGAGCTTCAGAAGCAATATGAGAGCAGCGATGCTCGCACTATTATTCAGGGACTGCGTGGCATGTTTGAGAACCAAGCTCGGGCCGAGAGGTTCAACATCTCAAAGTCCTTGTTTGCGTGCAGGCTTGTTGAGGGGAATCTCGCCAGTCCGCATGTGATAAAAATGATTGGCTACATTGAGAGTCTGGAAAAACTAGGTTTTCCCCTTAGCCAAGAGTTGGCTACTGATGTGATTCTCCAGTCGCTCCCTCCGAGCTTCAAGCCATTCATATTGAATTATCACATGAACAATATGGATAGAACCTTGGCTGAATTGCATGGGATGCTACAGACAGTTGAGGAGAGTATCCAGAAGAATGGTCATCATGTGATGATGATGCAGAAGGCTAAACGCAAACCACCTGTCAAGAAACTTTGCACCAAGAGGAAGTTAACTCCCGATGAGATCGCGAGTGCCTCCAATACAAAGAAGGGCAAGAAGGGGTCGGCGGCATCAGATGCCGTTTGCTTCTATTGCAAGGAGACAGGCCACTAGAAGAGGAACTGCAAGAAGTACATGGAGGATCTTAAATAGAAGCAAAGTATGACTTCTGCTTCAGGTATTAATGTTATAGACATTAATCTTTCTACTTCACCTACTGACTCTTGGGTATTTGATACCGGATCAGTAGCTCATATTTGCAAATCGTTGCGGGAATGAGAAGAAGTAGACGATTGAGAAGGGGCGAGGTGAACTGCGCGTCGGCAATGGAGCAAGCGTTGCTACGATTCTTGTCGGCACGATACCACTTCATCTACCTTCAGGATTAGTTTTGGAATTAAATAATTGTTATTGTGTTCCAACACTATGTCAAAACGTTATTTCCGCTTCATGTTTGCAAGTGGAAGAATATGATTTTAGATCAATGAACAATGGTTGTTCAATATATCTCAGAGATATGTTCTATTTTCATGCTTCATTGGTGAATGGATTATACGTTTTGAATCTTGAAGCGTCTCCCATCTATAACATTAATACAGAAAGGCAACTTTCTAATGATATAAACCCCACGTTTATCTGGCATTATCGCTTAGGCCATATAAATAAGAAACGCATGGAGAAGCTCCATAAGGATGGATTGCTTCACTCTTTTGATTTTGAATCATTTGAGACATGTGAGTCTTGTTTACTTGGTAAGATGAGAAAGGCACCTTTCACGGGACATAGTGAGAGAGCAAGTGACTTGTTGGCACTCGTACATACTGATGTATGTGGACCAATGAGCTCAACGGCCAGAGGTGGTTATCAGTACTTTATTACCTTTACCGATGACTTTAGTAGATATGGTTATATCTACTTAATGAGGCATAAGTCCGAATCCTTTGAAAAGTTCAAAGAATTCCAGAATGAAGTACAGAATCATTTAGGAAAAACAATCAAGTTTCTATGATCAGATCGTGGAGGAGAATAATTGAGCCAAGAGTTTGGTAATCATCTGAAAGATTGGGGAATTGTTCCACAATGGAATGGGGTGTCCGAACGGAGAAATCGCACCTTGTTGGACATGGTGCGGTCGATGATGAGCCAAAGTGATCTTCCGTTATCCTTCTCGGGATATGCTCTTGAAACAATGCGCTCACACTAAATAGAGTTCCATCTAAGTCATTTGAAAAGACACCATATGAGATATGGACGGGCAACCCCTAGTTTGTCTTTTCTCAAAATTTGGGGATGCGAAGCTTATGTAAAACGTTTATCGACAAGCTCACACCCAAATCGACAAGTGCTTCTTTGTGGGATATCCTAAGGAAACTAAGGGATATTACTTTTATAATCGGGAACAAGGCAAAGTGTTTGTCGCCCGACACGGTGTCTTCTTGGAGAAAGAGTTTCTTTCAAGAAGGGTTAGTGGGAGCAGGGTGCATCTTGAAGAAGTTCAAGAAACACCAGAAAACGTTTCAGTGACCATAGAACCACAACAGGAGGAGCAATGTGTTGCGCCACCAGTTGTAGATACACCAGCCCCACGGAGGTCTGAAAGATCACGTCGTGCACCTGACAGGTACACAAGTGCGGAACAACGTGATATGTTGTTGTTGGACAACGATGAACCTAAGACCTGTGAGGAAGCGATGGTGGGACCTGATTCCAACAAGTGGCTTGGAGCCATGAAATCCGAAATAGAATCCATGTACGACAATCAAGTTTAGAACTTGGTTGATCCACCTGATGGTGTCAAAACCATTGTGTAAATGGGTTTTTAAGAAAAAGGCCGATATGGATGGAAATGTTCACATCTATAAGGCGCGATTGGTGGCGAAAGGTTTTAAACAGATTCAAGGAGTTGATTATGATGAAACCTTCTCGCCTGTCGCAATGCTTAAATCTATTCGGATTATCCTAGTGATTGCTGCATATTTCGATTATGAGATATGACAGATGGATGTCAAAACAGCTTTCCTAAATGGAAACCTAAGCGAGGATGTATACATGATACAACCTCGGGGTTTTGTCGATCCAGAATCTCCTGAAAGATATGCAAGCTACGTAAATCCATTTATGGATTGAAGCAAGCATCTCAGAGTTGGAATATTCGTTTTGATGAAGTAATCAAAGGGTTTGGTTTCATCAAAAACAAAGAAGAGGCCTGTGTTTACAAAAATGTCAGTGGGAGCGCAATTGTATTTCTAATCTTATATGTGGATGACATATTATTGATTGGATGACATACTAGAATCCGTCAAGTCTTCATTGAAAAATAGTTTTTCCATGAAAGACTTAGGGGAGGCAGCATACATATTGGGCATTCGGATCTATAGAGATAGATCCAAGAGGCTAATTGGATTAAGCCAAAGTACATACATTGACAAGGTGTTGAAAAGGTTCAACATGCATGATTCCAAGAAAGGTTTCTTGCCCATGTCACATGGCATTAATCTTAGCAAGAATCGGTGTCCTCGGACACATGATGAGCGGAATAAGATGGGTATGGTTCCATATGCTTCGGCAATTGGATCCATCATGTATGCCATGCTTTGTACACGCCCGCATGTCTCGTACGCTTTGAGTGCTACAAGCAGATATCGCCGATCCAGTGAAGGTCACTGGATCGCCATAAAGAATATCCTTAAGTACTTGAGAAGAACTAAGGATATGTTCCTAGTCTATGGATGTGAAGAAGAGCTCGTTGTAAGTGGTTACACCGATGCTAGCTTCCAAACAGACAAGGATGATTATAGATTGTAATCTGGGTTCGTGTTTTGCCTGAACGGAGGCGCAATCCTGGAAGAGTTCCAAGCGGATATCGTTGCTGATTCTATAACGGAGGCCGAGTACATTGCTGCTTCTAAGCCGCAAAGGAGGCGTTTGGATCAAGAAATTCGTTTCGAGCTTGGTGTGATGACCGGCGACGGTCCAATGTCTCTCTATTGTGATAATAGTGGAGCCACTGCGCAAGCCAAGGAGTCGAGGTCACATCAGAAGTCCAAACACATACTTGGCGATATCATCTCATCCGCGAGATAGTGGACAGAGGTGATGTCAAGATATGCAAAGTGCACACGGATCTCAACATAGCCGATCCGCTGACAAAACCTCTCCCTCAGCCGAAGCATGAGGCGCACACAAGAGCAATGGGTATTAGATACTTACATGATTGACTCTAGTGCAAGTGGGAGATTGTTAGTGATATGCCCTAGAGGCAACATGGAGATGTTGGATATCACGTCAATGTTTATGTATAAATGAATAAAGTGTTATTCAGTTCCATAAAATAGACATCTTGTATTGATCAATAAGTACGTGACTTATTTATGAGACTTGATATGTATGAATCTATTTCTAAACGATCCCTGATCATATGTCATATTGTTGGAACAAATATGATTCTAAGATCGGCATGTTTATTGATTGATGATCATGTCTCATAGATCATGGGTATGGAGATACCAAATCAATAAACATGGACATATGTGTTAGAGAACACATTGTTGGATAGACCCACCATGAGACACTACAGGAATCAATGTGCCATTAGTTTGTCTCAGGTAGTGTTGGTACAAAGTCCTTAGACCTGAGATCACCATGGATTCCAACATGTGTAGTAGCCTACTTTGGGACTACCAAACGCTATTCTCAGAATGGGTAGTTATAAAGGTAGTTTTCGGGTTTGCTATGAAACATGGAGTGGGATGTGAGTGATCAAGATGGAATTTGCCCCTCCTTTGGAGATATATCTCTGGGCCCCTCGAGGTAATGGATTATGGAAATGCATGGCCATGCTAAGTTGATTGAGGAGTCAATCAACAGATAGATAATCCAATACGGTTCGAGTGAATGGTTAAGCTATTGAAGGGATGGCACACATCTTGCCTATAGCTTAACGGTATCGTGAGGCAAAGGGATTTGTGTACACATTACAAGTTGAGCCGACATTATATTCTTGTATACTATGGTGTCAATATGTGCGCTAGGCGCCACGTGTGTGTCGGCTAAGTTGGACTCGGCGCGACGGTCGGCTAAGTTAGACTATAACCGAAACCGAGTATACCTGAACCTACAGGGTCGCACGCTTAAGGGGATAGAATAGGCATTCGAGTTGGACTCGGATACGGCTCGATCGGACTGGATCCGATCGGATAGAGTCCTATAGGCTTACGACGTATGGGCGGCTGACTCTATGAGATTTGGATAGGATCCGATTCAAAATAGAGTCCTCATTGGCCACTAGTCCCAGTCGGCCAACTCTATATAAAGGAGGGAGGGGTGGAGAGCTGCGGCATGTCAATTGGATTGCATTGAACCGAATCGCAATGAAGTCGCCGAGATCAATCTCCACGGAAACCCTCCCCACTTTCGAGCCAAACCCTAGCCTTGCATCGCGTGCTAGCACACGGGTGTTCGGCGTTCGTCCCCGAACGTGTGGATACCGAGAGGCGCTGCTACGTTGCGCGCCGTTGATCGGCCGTGGAGGAATCGGCCGCGGTCGGGCGCATCGGAGCAAGGCGCAAGAACGTGACCGGACGACTCGCGAATCGGCTGTCCCGGAATCACTGCCGGCTTGCGGGAATCGGCACACTGTTCCGGATCGGATAGCCCCGATTTGTGTTTCCGCCGCACACTCCAATCGGTAACGATCTATCGGCCCTTACTTGCAAGTGTTCCTGGTTTGCGCGGTTAAAAGTTTTTGTTTCGCTAGCGTAGCCTCCGCGTAACCCTTCGTAAATGTCTTATTTGTCTGAAGAAGGCCCACGCGCAGTGAGTGTCCATGTTCGGAATTACGACTTCGCGGAGGGGTAATATGGTCATTTTGAATGCCTCCGAAGCAAAACGGGCGGGCCGAGCGTGGGAGAATTTTTCGCCAGGCACTCGGCCGCGCGTTGAATTTGAAGCCTTTCTTTTAACTTTTGAACATAGGAGCATGAATTATTGAGAAAAAAGATAAAAATAGTTGAAGTATGCACAACATGACCAAAAAGGATCCCTGAGCCTTGGAAAAAATTTTAGCGACAACTACATACATATATGTTGTTGCGTAGTAGTTTCAAAATTTTTGAGTTTATTTCATATATACTAACATTTAAATTAATTTCTACATACTTATTGAAACTATTATCAAATTGAACTACGTGTGCTTGAAATAGCTTTCAAAAAATATAAAAATTGGATTTATGCTCAACCATTTGACTGAATGCTATATCGCATAGTGTTTGGGGTAGAAACATTTGTTTTGTAGGGATGGTTCATCCTTCCATTTCTACATTTCCATAGATTAATTGTAGTAATTCGAAATTAAGTCAAAAAAATCTGGAATTTTGTATGGTACCATGTTTTTGTTTCATAATGTTAAGATAAAAATTTCAAACGATTTGGAGAATGTGGCCACATACATTGTTCACAATGCCATACATCCCTCCACATAGTTTCATATCACATATGAGTGTTATATCATATGTCAACAATGTGTACTACAAACTTCGTCGGATGGTTCAATGAATAAAATAGAAGTTGTAGGTCTCGATGAGTTATACATCTCCCATGTTCACATGATTTCTATTTGAAGTCATCTAGGTCGAAAAATTTGAAATTCAAGCTGTCATTTTTCCAAATTCAAATTTTGAACCTTTCAAACTTGCTCGAATGGCAAAAAGTCTAGAACATGAGTTGCTGATTTTGGTGAGTTCTACAACTGCCATGTTGACAAGATTCCCATTTGAAGTCGTCTAGGCCTCAAAATTTTAATTTCAAGTTGTTTTTTTTCAAATTCAAATTTTGGGCCCACTGTCAGTTCCTCCGTCCATTATACTCCTGGACCGTTGCAATTTTCTCCCCACTCCCAGACCGTTGCAATTTACTCCCCACTGCCAGGTCGCCACCGGCGGTCCGGCGCCGCCCCGTCGATCTGCGCCACGCCACCGCCGACGCCCCGTCGCTCCGCATCTGGGCCCATCGCCGCCCCATCTGGGCCGCCCCGTCGCTCCGCATCAGAGCCATCGCCGGCACCTCGTCGATTCACGCCCGGCTGCCAAATCCGTCCGCCGCCTCCATGCATCCTCCACAGCAACCGATGGGCTCGAGCTCCAGGGGCAGTGCCAGTACTGATCAGTGCCCCTTTTGCCATGTTCCATTGGTCCGGATTCGGAGCCAACAGCCAGGGACTAGGGGCAAGTGGTTTAGGGTGTGCCCGTACAACGTCAAGGTAATGAACCACACTGTGTTAAGGTATTGCCATATTCCATTGCTCCCGATTCATGTGTTTTGACCGTAGGGTGACCCAAATACTGTGGGTTACATTCGTCCCGAGCCGCCGAATGTGAAGGTGGAAACAGAGCATGGACTGAATGTGCCAATATGTTGTGACGTTGCGTGGAACTGAAATCGAATTTGACAGAGTTGGAACAAACACTTGATAGTGTTTTAGCTGAACTGTGCAAAATGAAGGCAATTCCTGGGGTGAAGCTTGATCCGAAGCAAATTGTGATTGATTATTATGTTGTTGTGGGCTTTGTAGGTGTCCTGATTGGTGTTGTGCTTGCCTGTATGTGGAAGTGAACAGTCAATGCATGTGAGTTAGCTATTGTGTTGTGCTTGCCTTGTGTTGTAACTGACAGATTGTGTTGTGCTTGCCTTGTCTTGTAACTTGCACAAGGTGTCTCTGTGAGTGAACCTTTGTTGCTGTGTGCTGTAATTGTTCTTTAGCCAATGTGCAAGTGAAGCATCTATTGTAATGACATCTAAGTCCTATGGAATGACAGATTGTTTGTTTTATTTTGACTAAGTTTTGATAAAATTTTGTCAAGATTTGAATTGAATTTTGACAGAATTAGGACAGAGTTTCGACAGAATTTTGACAGAATTTTGACAGAATTTGGACAGAATTTGGACAGAATTTTGACAGAGTTTTGACATAATTTTGACAGAATTTGGACAGAATCATGACAATATGGTATTCAATTTCAACAATAACACAAAATTTTGACAGGTTCTGCAGCCTACAACATAATACCATATATACAGTAGCAGGTTGTTCAGCCTTAGTAGGCATTGCATTACAAGTTGTTCATTCAACTTAAAGTATCATACATCACAATAGCATAAGATAGGACCATACATCACTACTTATCGTCACTGTCGACCTCAAACAAAGCACCTCCATCATCCTCGCTGCAGTACTCTTGAAGTGTATCATCTTCAACTCCATCTTCACCGTCACTATCATCTACAAAGGTTGGCATTTCATTCCTCAAACGATCAATTTCTCCAACATCAAACATTTGTCCTGGTTCTTCTCTACGTGTTAAAGGAATCTCAATTGTAGGCTCATCAACCAATGTCCTCCCACCAAGATTTTCTTCACATGGGTCGTCCTCTTGATATGCAGGACCATCAAATGGTACTGATGTTTCAGAGACATTGTACAAATGTCTATGTTCAAAGGTCTGGACAACTTTCCAATTGTCACCAAGTTTTGTGTCTAGCAAATAGAACACCTTTCTAGCCTGAGTAGCTAGAATAAAACAATCAGCTTTGTACCACAAACTTCCAACATTGATGCTTTTGAAGAACCCATCATATCTTAGTTCAGCATTCTTCCCATCAAGTTTGTACCAATCACATTTGAACAAGACTACTCGACTGTCATCACCATTATAATCTAACCTGGATGATCTCTTTCAGTTTCCATAGAACTCAATAACTTCGAGTTATGTGTGCCTAGCGACATTACTCCACTATTTTGAGTCTTATTTGCATCACGGTCAATGGTATTAAACCGCACCCCATTCACTATGCATGACTTGTATTTCTTGACTCTAAAATCAGCACCAACCGCCAAGGAGAAGAGGTCCTCATCTACCAATTCTACATTGTTATCCTTTCTCAAGATCGCATATGACATAATAATAATCAGTACAATGCTTAGTGCACTGCTGATATATAATAATCGTAAAAGATGTTGCATGCAAACTAACCATATTCCCGAACCATGTCTGGAATCCTTGTTGCACTTTTTCTCAATGTTCGACACCCCTTCACGTGCTTCATCTCTCGAATTTGCTGCAAAAACAATAAATGGGTCAATATATAGGGCCATATGGCCATAATAAGGTAGCATATAACACAAGTGCAGCTAGGATAACATACTTGATATATTCCTCAACTTGACTACAGTTATTCAGCACATACCAACTCATTTGATCTAAAGAAGGATCATTGTATACTATTTCTTCTGCTGAAGTAAATCTCACTCCATGCCCAAACACATCAACACCATAGGCTTCTTCATCAGCAAAACCAGTATTTCTCGGTTCTCTATTGAACCTTGTCTCCACATCATCCATGTACTTGCAGCAAAATGTTAGGCATTCATCTGCAATATATGCGTCTGCAATGGAACCTTCTGGTCTTGCCCTATTCCTCACATAGCGCTTCAAAGTGTACAATGCCTTTCAACCGGGTACATCCACCCATACCGCATGTGACCTCGGAGCAGCCTCCTCGTGCAAATGTATAGGAAGGTGCATCATCACATCAAATACAGCTGGGGGGAAAATTTTCTCAAGCTTGCACAATAACAGAGGGATTTCTTCCTTCATTTTAGCTAACACATCCTTGTTTAGAGTTTTCCTACACAATTCCATGAAAAATCTACCCAACTCAGCCACTGCTTCATATATATCCTTGTCAACAAAACCTCTCAAAGCTGCAGGTTGGATTCTTTGCAAAAGAACATGGCAATCATGTGTTTTTAGGCCTTGTACCTTGCTTCCATCAGCAGAAAGACATCTTGATTGAAGGGTTACGCGGAGGCTACGCTAGCCGAAAACAAAAACTTTTCCCGCGCAAACCAGGAACACTTGCAAGTAAGGGCCGATAGATCGTTACCGATTGGAGTAGAGTGCAGCGGAATAGCCAATCAGGGCAATCCGATCTGGAACAAGTGTAGCCGATTCCCGGAGACAGCCGATTCGCCAATCAGCCGATTCGAGTCGTCCGGCCGCGTTCTCACGCCTCGCTCCGATGCGCCCGACCGCAGCCGATTCCACCACAGCCGATCGCTCCGATTGCAGCCAATCCGGCCGATCAACAGCGCGCAACGTAGCGGCGCTCTACGGTATCCACACGTCCGGGGACGAACGCCGTACACCCGTGTGCTAGCACGCGATGCAAGGCTAGGGTTTGGCTCGAAAGTGGGAGGGTTTCCGTGGAGATTGATCTCGGCGACTTCGTTGCACGCGATGCAATTGATGTGTCACAGCTCTCCACCCTCCCTCCTTTATATAGAGTTGGCCGACTAGGACTAGTGGCCGATCAGACTCTATTTTTGAACCGGATCTCATCCGTATCTCATAGAGTTGGCCGCCCATACGTCGTAAGCCTATAGGACTCTATCCGATCGGATCCCTATCCGATCGAGCCGTATCCGAGTCCAACTCGAATATCTATTCTATCCCCTTAAGCGTGCGACCCGTAGGTTCAGTATACTCGGTTTCGGCTATAGTCTAACTTAGCCGATCGTCGCTCGAGTCTAACTCACCGACTGCCACAAGCGCCTAGCAAGCACATATTGACACCATAATATACAAGAATAATATCGGCTCGAACCTGTAATGTGTACACAAATCCCTTTGCCTCACGATACCGCTTAAGCTATATGCAAGATGTGTGCCATCCCTTCAATAGCTTAACCATTCACTCGAACCGTATTGGATTATCCGTCGTTGATTGACTCCTCAATCAACTTAGCATGGCCATGCATTTTCATAATCCATTACCTCGAGGGGCCCAGAGATATCTCTCCAAAGGAGGGGCAAATTCCATCTTGATCACTCACATCCCACTCCATGTTTCATAGCAAACCCAAAAACTACCTTTATAACTACCCAGCATTACGGAATAGCGTTTGGTAGTCCCAAAGTAGGCTACTACACATGTTGGAATCCATGGTGATCTCAGGTCTAAGGACTTTGTACCAACACTACCCGAGACCAACTAATGGCACATTAATTCCGTAGTGTCTCATGGTGGGTCTATCCAACAATGTGTTCTCCAACACATATGTCCATGTTTATTGATTTGGTATCTCCATACCCATGATCTATGAGACATGATCATCAATCAATAAACATGCCGATCTTAGAATCATATTTGTTCCAACAATATGACATATGATCAGGATCGTTTAGAAATAGATTCATACATATAGAGTCTCATAAATAAGTCACGTACTTATTGATCAATACAAGATGTCTATTTCATGGAACGAATAACACTTTATTCATTTATACATAAACATTGACGTGATATCCAACATCTCCATGTTGCCTCTAGGGCATATCACTAACAATCTCCCACTTGCACTAGAGTCAATCATGTAAGTATCTAATACCCATTGCTCTTGTGTGCGCCTCATGCTTCGCCGAGGGAGAGGTTTTGTCGCGGATCGGCTATGTTGAGATCCGTGTGCACTTTGCATATCTTGACATCACCTCTCGTCCACTATCTCGCGGATGAGATGATATCGCCGAAGTATGTGTTTGGACTTCGATGTGACCTCGGCTCCTTGGCTTGCGCAATGGCTCCACTATTATCACAATAGAGAGACATTGGACCGCCGTACTAGTCATCACACCAAGCTCGAAACGAATTTCTTGATCCAAACAGCCTCCTTTGCAGCTTCCGAAGCAGCAATGTACTCGGCCTCCGTTGTAGAATCAGCAACGTATCCCGCTTGGAACTCTTCCACTAACTCGCGCTCCGTTCAGCAGAACACGAACCCAGATTGCGATCTATAATCATCCTTGTCCTGTTTGGAAGCTAGCATCGGTGTAACCACTTACAACGAGCTCTTCTTCACCTCCATAGACTAGGAACATATCCTTAGTTCTTCTCAAGTACTTAAGGATATTCTTTACTGAGTCCAGTGACCTTCACCTGGATCTCGACCGGTATCCGCTCGTAGCACTCAAAGCGTACGAGACATCCGGGCGTGTACAAAGCATGGCATACATGATGGATCCAATTGCCGAAGCATATGGAACCATACCCATCTTATTCCGCTCATCATGTGTCCGAGGACACCGATTCTTGCTAAGATTAATGCCATGTGACATGGGCAAGAAACCTTTCTTGGAATCATGCATGTTGAACCTTTTCAACACCTTGTCAATGTATGTACTTTGGCTTAATCCAATTAGCCTCTTGGATCTATCTCTATAGATCCGAATGCCTAATATATATGTGTTTCTCCCTAAGTCTTTCATGGAAAAACTATTTTTCAATGAAGACTTGACGGATTCTAGCATAGGGATATCATTTCCAATCAGTAATATGTCATCTACATATAAGATTAGAAATACAATTGCGCTCCCACTCGACCTTTTTGTAAACACAGCCTCTTCTTCATTTTTGATGAAACCAAACCCTTTGATTACTTCATCAAAACGAATATTCCAACTCCGAGATGCTTGCTTCAATCCATAAATGGACTTCGTAGCTTGCATATCTTTCAGCGATTCTGGATCGACAAAACCCCGAGGTTGCATCATGTATACATCCTCGCTTAGGTTTCCATTCAGAAAGCCGTTTTGACATCCATCCGCCATATCTCATAATCGAAATATGCAGCAATCGCTAGGATAATCCGAATAGATTTAAGCATTGCGACGGGTGAGAAGGTTTCATCATAATCAACTCCTTGAATCTGTTTAAAACCTTTCGCCACCAATCGCGCCTTATAGATGTGAACATTTCCATCCATATCGGCCTTTTCTTAAAAACCCATTTACACTCAATGGTTTTGACACCATCAGTGGATCAACCAAGTTCCAAACTTGATTGTCGTACATGGATTCTATTTCGGATTTCATGGCTCCAAGCCACTTGTTGGAATCGGGTCCCACCATCGCTTCCTCATAGGTCTTAGGCTCATCGTTGTCTAACAACAATATATCACGTTGTTCCGCACTTGTGTACTGTCGGTGCACGACGTGATCTTTCGACCTCCGTGGGGCGGTGTGTCTACAACCGGTGGCGCAACACTTTGCTCCTCCCGTTGTGGTTCCGTGGTCGCCGAAACGTTTTCGGTGTTTCTTGAACTTCTTCAAGATGCACCCCGCTCCCACTAACCCTTCTTGAAAGAAACTCTTTCTCCAAGAAGACACCGTGTCGGGCGACAAACACTTTGCCTTGTTCCCGATTATAAAAGTAATATCCCTTAGTTTCCTTAGGATATCCCACAAAGAAGCACTTGTCGATTTGGGTGTGAGCTTGTCGATCGTAAACGTTTTACATAAGCTTCGCATCCCCAAATTTTGAGAAAAGACAAACTAGGGGGTTGCCCGTCCATATCTCATATGGTGTCTTTTCAACCGACTTAGATGGAACTCTATTTAGTGTGAGCGCAATGTTTCAAGAGCATATCCCCGTAAAGATAACGGAAGATCACTTTGGCTCATCATCGACCGCACCATGTCCAACAAGGTGCGATTTCTCCGTTCGACACTCCGTTCCATTGTGGAGTTCTGGCGGAGTTAATCGTGGAACAATTCCACAATCTTTCGATGATTACCAAACTCTTGGCTCAAGTATTCCCTCCACGATCCGATCGTAGAAACTTGATTGTTTTCCCTAAATGATTCGTACTTCATTCGGAATTCTTTGAACTTTTCAAAGGATTCGGACTTATGCCTCATTAAGTAGATATAACCATATCTACTAAAGTCATCAGTAAAGGTAATGAAGTACCGATAACCACCTCTCGGCCGTTGAGCTCATTGGTCCACATACATCGGTATGTACGAGTGCCAACAAGTCACTTGCTCTTTCACCGTGTCCCGTGAAAGGTGCCTTTGTCATCTTACCAAGTAAACAAGACTCACATGTCTCAAATGATTCAAAATCAAAAGAGTGAAGCAATCCATCCTTATGGAGCTTCTCCATGCGTTTCTTATTTATATGGCCTAAGCGACAATGCCGATAAACGTGGGGTTTATATCATTAGAGAGTTGCCTTTTCGTATTAATGTTATAGATGGGAGACGCTTCAAGATTCAAAACGTATAATCCATTCACCAATGGAGCATGAAAATAGAACATATCTCGAGATATATTGAACAACCATTGTTCATTGATCTAAAATCATATCCTTCCGCTTGCAAACATGAAGCGGAAATAACGTTTTGACATAGTGTTGGAACACAATAACAATTATTTAATTCCAAAACTAATCTCGAAGGCGAGATGAAGTGGTACCGTGCCGACAAGAAGCGTAGCAACGCTTGCTCCATTGCCGACGCGCAGTTCACCTCGCCCCTTCTCAATCCTCTACTTCTTCTCATTCCCCGCAACGACTTGCAAATATGAGCTACCGATCCGGTATCAAATACCCAAGAGTCGTAGGTGAAGTAGCGAGATTAATGTCTATAACATTAATACCCGGCGTAAGTCGTACTTTGCTTATTCTTGAGATCCTCCATGTACTTCTTGCAGTTCCTTTTCCAGTGGCTCTGTCTCCTTGCAGTAGAAGCAAACGGCATCCGATGCCGCCGACCCCTTCTTGCCCTTCTTTGCATTGGAGGCACTCGCGATCTCATCGGGAGTTAACTTCCTCTTGGTGCAAAGTTTCTTGACGTGGTTTGCGCTTTGCCTTCGCATCATCATCACATGATGACCGTTTTCTCGGATACTCTCCTCACTGTCTTTAGCATCCCATGCAATTCAGCCAAGGTTCTATCCATATTGTTCATGTGATAGTTTAATATGAATGGCTCGAAGCTCGGAGGGAGCGATCGAAGAATCACATCGCAGCCAACTCTTGGCTAAGGGGAAAACCAGCTTTTCCGGACTCTCAATGTAGCCAATCATCTTTATCACATGCGGACGACGGGATTCCCTCAACAAGCTCGCACGCAAACAAGGACTTTGAGGTGTTGAACCTCTCGGCCCGAGCTTGGTTCTCAAACATGCCACGCAGTCCCGAATAATAGTGTGAGCATCGCTGCTCTCATATTGCTTCAAGCTCGGGGACATTGTAGCAAGCATGAGACACTTATATCTAGGGCATCATTAGTGTGCTTCTCATAAGCCCTCCGTGCGGTTGCAATAGCATTAGTTGGCAAATCCTCGGATAGGGTACTTCAAGAACGTACTCCTTACGCTCTTGCTTGAGAACAATTCTCAGTTGCGATACCAATCCATAAAGTTTGTTCCATTTAATTTTTCCTTTTCGAGAATAGATCGCAAATTAAAGGTACTGGGTGTAGTATTAGCCGCCATTTATCCTACAATGAAAAACAAAGTTTAGCACAATGTTTATGCTATTTCTATTGTTAAACAATTTAACATAAGACTCCCATTACGTATTTTCCACCTTCCCTCTAGGTTACGTATTGGGTCAAGATCCACATGTTAGTTAATTTTCTAGTGAGCTTTGGCATCACTCGCTAGAAAATTAGTAACATCGTAAGCAACACCTTGCTAATCACATCTCTATGTGACTCTTGTTGTTGGTGTGGCATCTCCATGCCCGGCGCCAACCTATGCCCCAAGGCCCAAAACTGTTTTGATAGCCTTGTTAAGTAAACCAAATGCTCCCCGCATGTATATGTCGACATATACCCCCTCGTGTTATGATAGAGAATGGCACTCTGCTTTGGCGACCCACCATTGACGAGCATAACGGTGACGGGTGCAACATTTGGAAGGGCATCATTACTACTTAATTTTGAGAGGGATGCTATCCTATCAAACAAACATATCACATATGAAAGCAAGAAGAATAGCATATAATGAAATAGTATGGCCCCCTTCACATGGTGATCTCCATCTCCATGTCGGCGCTGAGGATCTCCATCTTCGGCACCATCTTCCAAGTGTCGAATGCTTGATATCTTCAAACTAAGCTACTACTATAGAAGCTCTAATTGAAGATTACATCGACTCGCAGTCGTGAAAGAATATTACAAGCATTGCACGTATGAAAGAATATTACGGGATTGCACATATGAAAGAATATTACATGCATCACATGCATCTCATACATACAATAGGGCCATACCATCTCAAAGCATTCTCTGCAAAAACAAGCATTCTCAAAGCGCCCGAAACACCACACGAAATTCATAGATCCAATCTATGAAATTGCTTATGGAAACCATATCGGCATAATCATATTATGTCGTCCCGATACACTATCAAGGGAGATGGTTTGCGTAGGCGCGAGGCAGCAACAAAGTCGGACTACGAGATAGCTTCGGTATAATCACATTATACCGTTCCGATACACTATCAAGGAACGCTATCTCGAACCCAACTCAAACCGAGTTATTTGGAAATTGCTTCGACGTAATCACATTACGTCGTTCCGATACACTATCAAGGAACGCAATTACCATCTACTCTCCTCAACAGATCCCGTAAAACCGATTGATCTAATCAACCCGTGCGCAAAACTTGTTCCAGATCCAATCTAAAACCCGAACTAAGCAAGATTAGCTCGATACCACCGAAGGGTTACGCGGAGGCTACGCTAGCCGAAAACAAAAACTTTTCCCGCGCAAACCAGGAACACTTGCAAGTAAGGGCCGATAGATCGTTACCGATTGGAGTAGAGTGCAGCGGAATAGCCAATCGGGCAATCCGATCCGGAACAGTGTAGCCGATTCCCGGAGACGTCGATTCGCCAATCGCCCGATTCGAGTCGTCCGGCCGCGTTCTCACGCCTCGCTCCGATGCGCCCGACCGCAGCCCGATTCCACCACGCCCGATCGCTCCGATTGCAGCCAATCCGGCCGATCAACAGCCGCGCAACGTAGCAGCGCTCTACCGGTATCCACACGTCCGGGACGAACGCCGTACACCCGTGTGCTAGCACGCGATGCAAGGCTAGGGTTTGGCTCGAAAGTGGGGAGGGTTTCCGTGGAGATTGATCTCGGCGACTTGTTGCACGCGATGCAATTGATGTGTCACAGCTCTCCACCCCTCCCTCCTTTATATAGAGTTGGCCGACTAGGACTAGTGGCCGATCAGACTCTATTTTTGAACCGGATCTCATCCGTATCTCATAGAGTTGGCCGCCCATACGTCGTAAGCCTATAGGACTCTATCCGATCGGATCCCTATCCGATCGAGCCGTATCCGAGTCCAACTCGAATATCTATTCTATCCCCTTAAGCGTGCGACCCCGTAGGTTCAGGTATACTCGGTTTCGGCTATAGTCTAACTTAGCCGATCGTCGGCTCGAGTCTAACTCACCGACTGTCACAACACGGAGCCTAGCAGCACATATTGACACCATAATATACAAGAATAATATCGGCTCGAACCTGTAATGTGTACACAAATCCCTTTGCCTCATGATACCGGTTAAGCTATAGGCAAGATGTGTGCCATCCCTTCAATAGCTTAACCATTCACTCGAACCGTATTGGATTATCTGTCCGTTGATTGACTCCTCAATCAACTTAGCATGGCCATGCATTTTCATAATCCATTACCTCGAGGGGCCCAGAGATATCTCTCCAAAGGAGGGGCAAATTCCATCTTGATCACTCACATCCCACTCCATGTTTCATAGCAAACCCAAAACTACCTTTATAACTACCCAGTTACGGAATAGCGTTTGGTAGTCCCAAAGTAGGCTACTACACATGTTGGAATCCATGGTGATCTCAGTCTAAGGACTTTGTACCAACACTACCGAGACCAACTAATGGCACATTAATTCTGTAGTGTCTCATGGTGGGTCTATCCAACAATGTGTTCTCCAACACATATGTCCATGTTTATTGATTTGGTATCTCCATACCCATGATCTATGAGACATGATCATCAATCAATAAACATGCCGATCTTAGAATCATATTTGTTCCAACAATATGACATATGATCGGGATCGTTTAGAAATAGATTCATACATATAGAGTCTCATAAATAAGTCACGTACTTATTGATCAATACAAGATTTCTATTTCATGGAACTGAATAACACTTTATTCATTTATACATAAACATTGACGTGATATCCAACATCTCCATGTTGCCTCTAGGGCATATCACTAACATTGATATGTTAGAAGCATAACAATCTGGAAACTTGACCGCTCGTAAGAAATTACAGAAGGCAACCTTTTGTTCTTTAGACAAGGTGTATCTAGCTCTAGGCATCTCAGAAGAATTTCCATTGTCTCTGAACTGCAACTCTTTTTTTATGCCTAAATCACTACAATCAAGCCTAGCATTCACTGTGTCCTTTGTCTTCCCAGGTATTTCGAGAATTGTGTTGACCAAGCTCTCACAGATGTTCTTTTCAATGTGCATCACATCAAGATTATGTCTAACCTTCAACTTGCTCCAATACTCCAAATCCCACAAACAAACTCTCCTCTCCAAATTTTAAAATTATCACTGTTGGCACCATCCCGCTTCCTTTTCCTGCTTTCCTTTCTCTTCACCCCAGGTTTAAAATGTCTAACCTTCTCTAATTCAGCAAGTACCTCCTCTTCAGTAAATTTACCAGGAGGATCATTTGTTCCATGAAGCCCACTATATTCATTGTTCCTCCTCAAACGATGTCCCCTGGGTAGGAAATGATAGTGACCAATATATGCAATTTTTTTCCTAAGTGCATATGACAGAGGATTCTTGTCACAATGATTACAAGCAAAATAGCCTTTCGTGACACGCCCAGACAAAGTACATAGAGCAGGGTAATCATGAATGCACCATAACACAGCTGCACGAAGTTTGAACTCTTTGTCTAGATGACATCATATGTATCAACACCCTTCCAAAGCTCCATCAATTCTTCAACAAGAGGCTGCAGAAATAATTCAAAGTCTTTCCCTAGGCAAGATGGTCCTGGAATCAACAGAGCCATCATTAAATTGGACTGATCCATGCATGCCCAAGGTGGAAGGTTGTATGGCATAACAAATACTGGCCACATGCTGTACTTTGTGTTAAAATTGCCAAAGGGATTAAATCCATCTGTGGCTATCCCAAGTCTGAGGTTTCTAGCTTCTTTAGCGAAGTCTGGATACTCCTTGTCAAAATCTTGCCATGCCTCACCATCAGCTGGATGACTCATTTCCTTCTCACTCGACTTCCTCTTTAACTTGTGCCACTGTGCTTCTTCTGACCCCTCCTTGGTTATAAATACCCTCTGTAGCCTAGGCACCAATGGGAAATGGCGTAACACCTTCTGTGGAATCTTCTTCCTCTCTGGGTCTTTCCATCTTGACAAACCACAAACTGGGCAATTGTCATGATTAGCATACTCCTTTCTAAACAGAACACAATTATTGAAGCACACATGGATCGAGTCATACCCAAGACCTAATTCCTTCAGAATGTTCTTTGCTTCATGGTATGATTTTGGCAGTGTATTAAACTCTGGGAATGCATCAGATAGTAGACTCAAGAATGCAGAAAATGCAGTGTTGGTAATCCTATAATAAGACTTCATATGAAGAAGCTTTACCACAAAGGAGAATTTTGAAAATTTGGTACATCCGGGATAAAGCTGACGCTTAGCCTCTTTCATCACTAGTTTCAAAAAAGAGTTTTGCTTGTTACCATCAGCATTTCCATTTCCACTGTCATGGTCATGGCTACCATGTCCTTGTGCAGCTTGTAGGTCCCTTAGCAAATTTTCCAACCGATCAGCAGCATTGTTGTCATCCTCAGGCATACCCATCCCATGATTGGAACCTTCAGCAGTGTCAACAGCAGGAACATGAACTTCATTAACATCTACACTAATGTCTTCTCCATGATGTACCCAATGAGTATATGTACAGTCCATGCCATTCATCAATATGTGCTTCTTCACATTGGGCTGATGCAGATACTTCTGATTAAGGCAACGATTACATGGGCACAGAATCTCTTGATCCTCACCATATTTTCCTTTGATGAATTCCATGAAATCTTTGACACCATTGATATATTGAGTTGAAAATAGTGTGCTGTGCACCCAACTTCTATCCATCTGAACATGCATTGTGGAAAAACACAATTCAATAACTGAACACAGAATCCATATAGACTGGCTAGAACAATATTACATACACAAATCAAGCAATGCACCTTGTATTCAGCAGGGATTCATCGTCCTTAGAGCAGCACCGAGTCGATGTCGACGGCCTTCGGAGCGGCGTGGCGCGGCGGGACGGCGTGTCCTGGGGACGACTGGCGGCACGTCTCGTTGTGGGGACACCCGCGGAGCAGCACGGCAGGACGGTGGAGCAGCGCTGGGCGGCAACCAAGGCGTGGGGAAGAACGCCGAAGCGGCGCACGGTGGCCTGGGGACGAACGGCGGAGCAGCGCAGCGCGGCTTGAGGACGGCCGGCGCCACGACGTGGCGTGGGGACACCAGATCCGCGCCAGGCGGCAACCGATGCGTGGGGAAGAACGGCGGAGGGTGGACTGGGGACGAACGGCGGAGCAGCGGAGGGTTGGGGACGACCACCGCCGGCGGCGGCGGCGGAGTGGATTTGCCCGAGCGGCGTGGATTTGGACTGGGGAGCGGCATGGATTAGGACAGCACAAGAAGTCAATCAACTAAATGAGTACATAATAAGTAAATAAGATACTTCTTCTAATCGCATCAGTACATTTAGATCGAGTGTCATCACATTTGATTCCTATGGGTGTCAATCTGGTGGTCGTGGGTTCGATTCCACAGAGCGCCAATTTTTATTTTGGCCAGCGTTTTTGACATGGCCTTATACTGTAGCAACTGGGCCGCCAATCGAGTAAATGGGCCTCCAAAATTGATCATGGCAATTTGCAACCGTCACGGATGGGCCTTGAATGACATCAGCGTAGGACTGATAGTTCGTGACGGAAATGAACTGTCACAGATTCGGTTAACTTGTCAAACAGTGATGGTTTGCTGATTTCCGTCACAGATAACGGGCCCAATGCTGGGCTCCAAGCAAACCCATTCCTGTGCTTGGTTATCTGTGACAAAAAAAATCTGTCACCAGAAATCCGTCATGGATCAACAGAATTCTTGTAGTGTTTTGACATTTAATAACGATATTGGCTCACGTGAATGCTGTTAGTGATATGCCGTAGAGGCAACATGGAGATTTTGGATATCATTGTCAATGTTTATGTATAAATGAATAAAGTGTTATTCAGTTCCATGAAATAGATATCTTGTATTGATCAATAAGTACGTGACTTATTTATGAGACTCTATATGTATGAATCTATTTCTAAATGATCCTCGATCATATATCATATTATTGGAACTAATATGATTCTAAGATCGGCATGTTTATTGATTGATTATCATGTCTCATAGATCATGGGTATGGAGATACCAACTCAATAAACATGGACACATGTGTTAGAGAACACATTGTTGGATAGACCCACCATGAGACACTATAGAAATTAATGTGCCATTAGTTGGTCTCGGGTAGTGTTGGTACAAAGTCCTTAGACCTGAGATCACCATGGATTCCAACATGTGTAGTAGCCTACTTTGGGACTACCAAATGCTATTTCGTATTTTCAAGTTTGCTACGAAACATGGAGTGGCATGTGAGTGATCAAGATGGAATTTGCCCCTCCTTTGGAGAGATATCTCTGGGCCCCTCGAGGTAATGGATTATGGAAATGCATGGCCATGCTAAGTTGATTGAGGAGTCAATCAACAGACAAATAATCCAATACGGTTCGAGTGAATGGTTAAGTTATTGAAGGGATGGGACGCCTACAGCTTAAATGGTATCGTGAGGCAAAGGGATTTGTGTACACATTACAGGTTCAGAGCCGATATTATATTCTTGTATACTATGGTGTCAATATGTGTTGCTAGGCGCCACTATTGACAGGTCGGCTGAGTTGGACTCGAGCCGACGATCGGCTAAGTTAGACTATAGCCGAAACCAAGTATACCTGAACCTACGTGGTCGCACGCTTAAGGGGATAAGAACAGCATTCGAGTTGGACTCGGATACGGCTCGATCGGATAGGGATCCGATTGGATAGAGTCCTATGGGCTTACGAAGTCCGCCGGCCAACTCTATGAGATTCGGATAGGATCCGATTCAAAATAGAGTCCCGATGGGCCTCTAGGCCCAACCGGCAACTCTATATAAAGGAGGGAGGGGTGGAGAGTTGCCTTTCTGTATTAATGTTATAGATGGGAGACGCTTACTTGCAAGTGTTCCTTACTTGCAAGTGTTCCTGGTTTGCGTGGTAGAAAAGTTTTTATTTTCGGCTACCGTAGCCTCGGCGTAACCCTTCAGTGGTATCAGAGCTAATCTTGCTTAGTTCGGGTTTTAGATTGGATCTGGAACAAGTTTTGCACATGGGTTGATTAGATAAATCGGTTTTACGGGGTCTGTAGAGGAGAGTAGATGGTAATTGCGTTCCTTGATAGTGTATCGGAATGGCGTAATGTGATTACATCAAAGCAATATCCATAGAACTCGGTTTGAGTCGGGTTCGAGATAGCGTTCCTTGATAGTGTGTCGGAATGGTAATGTGATTATACCGAAGCTATCTCGTAGTCCGACCTTGTTTGCTTCCTCATGCCTACTCAAACCATCTCCCTTGATAGTGTATCGGGACGGCATAATGTGATTATGCTGATATGGTTCCCGTAAGCGATTTCATAGATTGGATCTATGAATTTCGTGTGGTGTTCCGGGCGCTGCCCGGAAGACCGCCGTGTGTGCCCCCCTTATAGGTCGTCTCGATGTCGTTTCTCTGCGATAGGTAGAAAACGTTCTACGCCTAATGTGTTTTTGCAGAGAATGCTTTGAGATGGTATGGCCCTATTATATGTATGAGAAGCATGTGATGCGTGTAATATTCTTTCATATGTGCAATCCCTGTAATATTCTTTATTACGTGCAATGCTTGTAATATTCTTTCACAACCTACGAGTCGATGTAATCTTCAATTAGAGCTTCTATAGTAGTAGCTTAGTTTGAAGAAATCAAGCACTCGACACTCGAAAGAACGGTGATGAAGATGGAGATCCTCTACACCAGCATGGAGATGGAGATGGAGATCATTATGTGCTATTCTACTTGCTTTCATATGTGATATGTTTGTTTGATAGGATAGCATCCCTCGCAAAATTAAGTAGTAATGATGCCCTTCCAAATGTTGCACCCGTCACCGTTATGCTCGTCAATGGTGGGTCTGCCAAAGCAGAGTGCCATTCTCTATCATAACACGAGAGGGTATATGTCGGACATATACAGCAGGAACATTTGGTTGACTTAACAAGGCTATCAAAATAGTTTTGGGCCTTGGGGCATAGGTTGGCGTCGGGGCATGGAGATGCCACACCAACAACAAGAGTCACATAGAGATGTGATTAGCAAGGAGTTGCTTACCGATGTTATTAATTTTCTTGCAGTGATGCCAAAGCTCACTAGAAATTAACTAACATGTGGATCTTGACCCAATACGTAACCTAGAGGGAAGGTGTAAAATACGTAATGGGAGTCTAATGTTAAATTGTTTAACAATAGACATAGCATAAACATTGTGCTAAAATTTGCTTTTTCTGTTGTAGAATAAATGGCGGCTAATACTACACCCAGTGTTTTTAATTTGCGATCTATTCTCGAAAAGGAAAAATTAAATGGAACAAACTTTATGGATTGGTATCGCAACTTGAGAATTGTTCTCAAGCAAGAGCGTAAGGAGTACGTTCTTGAAGTACCTTATCCTGAGGATTTGCCTAATAATGCCACTGCAACTGCACGGAGGGCTTACGAGAAGCACACTAATGATGCCTAGATATAAGTTGTCTCATGCTTGCTACAATGTCCACCGAGCTTCGAAGCAATATGAGAGCAGCGATGCTCACACTATTATTCGGGGACTACGTGGCATGTTTGAGAACCAAGCTCGGGCCGAGAGGTTCAACACCTTGAAGTCCTTGTTTGCGTGCGGAGCTTGTTGAGGGAATCCCGCCTCGCATGTGATAAAGATGATTGGCTATATCGAGAGTCCGGAGAAACTAGGTTTCCTCTTAGCCAAGAGTTGGCTACGATGTGATTCTCCGCCGCTCCCTCCGAGCTTCGAGCCATTCATATTGAATTATCACATGAACCGTATGGATAAGACCTTGGCTGAATTGCATGGGATGCTAAAGACAGTGAGGAGAGTATCCAGAAAACGGTCATCATTTGATGATGATGCGAAGGCTAAGCGCAAATCACTGTCAAGAAACTTTGCACCAAGAGGAAGTTAACTCCCGGTGAGATTGCGAGTGCCTCCAATGCAAAGAAGGGCAAGATGGGGTCGGCGGCATCGATGTCGTTTGCTTCTATTGCAAGGAGACAGGCCACTGGAAAAGGAACTGCAAGAAGTACATGGAGGATCTCAAAAAGAAGCAAAGTACGACTTCTGCTCAGGTATTAATGTTATAGACATGAATCTTGCTACTTCACCTACTGACTCTTGGGTATTTGATACCGGATCAGTACCAGATCAGGGAATGAGAAGAAGTAGAGGCTCGAGAAGGGGCGAGGTGAACCTACGCGTCGACAATGGAGCAAGCGTTGCTACAGTTGCTGTCGGCATAGTATCACTTCATCTACCTTCAGGATTAGTTTTGGAATTAAATAATTGTTATTGTGTTCCAACACTATGTCAAAACGTTATTTCCGCTTCATGTTTGCAAGCGGAAGGATATGATTTTAGATCAATGGACAATGGTTGTTCAATGTATCTCAAAGATATGTTCTATTTTCATGCTCCATTGGTCAATGGATTATACGTTTTGAATCTTGAAGCGTCTCCCATCTATAACATTAATACAGAAAGGCAACTCTCTAATGATACAGAAAGTTCAAAGAATTCCAGAATGAAGTACAAAATCATTTAGGGAAAACAATCAAGTTTTTACGATCAGATCGTGGAGGAGAATACTTGAGCCAAGAGTTTGGTAATCATCTGAAAGATTATGGAATTGTTCCACAGTTGACTCTGCCAGGAACTCTACAATGGAACGGAGTGTCCGAATGGAGAAATCGCACCTTATTGGACATGATGCGGTCGATGATGAGCCAAAGTGATCTACCGTTATCCTTCGGGGATGTGCTCTTGAAACAGCTGCGCTCACACTAAATAGAGTTCCATCTAAGTCGGTTGAAAAGACACCATATGAGATATGGACAGGGCAACCCCCGGTTTGTCTTTTCTCAAAATTTTGGGATGTGAGGCTTATGTAAAACGTTTACAATCGACAAGCTCACACCCAAATCTCGACAAGTGCTTCTTTGTGGGATATCCTAAGGAAACTAAGGGATATTACTTTTATAATCGGGAACAAGGCAAAGTGTTTGTCGCCCGACATGGTGTCTTCTTGGAGAAAGAGTTTCTTTCAAGAAGGGTTAGTGGGAGCAGGGTGCATCTTGAAGAAGTTCAAGAAACACCGAAAACGTTTCAGCGACCACGTAACCACAACAGAGGAACAAAGTGTTGCGCCACGTTGTAGATACACCAGCCCCACTGAGACGAAAGATCACGTCGTGCGCCCGATGTACACAGTGCGAAACAACGTGATATATTGTTGTTGGACAACGATGAACCTAAGACCTATGAGGAAGCGATGGTGGGACCCGATTCCAACAAGTGGCTTGGAGCCATGAAATCCGAAATAGAATCCATGTACGACAATCAAGTTTGGAACTTGGTTGATCCACTGATGGTGTCAAAACCATTGAGTGTAAATGGGTTTTTAAGAAAAGGCCGATATGGATGGAAATGTTCACATCTATAAGGCGTGATTGGTGGCGAAAGGTTTTAAACAGATTCAAGGAGTTGATTATGATGAAACCTTCTCGCCCGTCGCAATGCTTAAATCTATTCGGATTATCCTAGCGATTGCTGCATATTTCGATTATGAGATATGGCAGATGGATGTCAAAACGGCTTTCTGAATGGAAACCTAAGCGAGGATGTATACATGATACAACCTCGGGTTTTGTCGATCCAGAATCGCTCTGGAAAGATATGCAAGCTACGAAATCCATTTATGGATTGAAGCAAGCATCTCGGAGTTGGAATATTCGTTTTGATGAAGTAATCAAAGGGTTTGGTTTCATCAAAAATGAAGAATAGGCCTGTGTTTACAAAAAGGTCAGTGGGAGCGCAATTGTATTTCTAATCTTATATGTGGATGACATATTACTGATTGAAAATGATATCCCTATGCTTGAATCGTCAAGTCTTCATTGAAAAATAGTTTTTCCATGAAAGACTTAGGGGAGGCAACATATATATTAGGCATTCGGATCTATAGAGATAGATCCAAGAGGCTAATTGGATTAAGCCAAAGTACATACATTGACAAGGTGTTGAAAAGGTTCAACATGCATGATTCCAACAAAGGTTTCTTGCCTATGTCACATGGCATCAATCTTAGCAAGAATCGGTGTCCTCGGACACATGATGAGCGGAATAAGATAGGTATGGTTCCATATGCTTCGGCAATTGGATCCATCATGTATGCCATGCTTTGTACACGCCCGCATGTCTCGTACGCTTTGAGTGCTACGAGCAGATATCGCGATCCGTGAAGGTCACTGGATCGCAGTAAAGAATATCCTTAAGTACTTGAGAAGAACTAAGGATATGTTCCTAGTCTATGGAGGTGAGGAAGAGCTCGTTGTAAGTGGTTACACCGATGCTAGCTTCCAAACAGACAAGGATGATTATAGATCGCAACTGGGTTCGTGTTCGCCCGAACGGAGGCGCAGGTGGAAGAGTTCCAAGCAGGATACCGTTGCTGATTCTACAACGGAGGCCGAGTACATTGCTGCTTCGGAAGCCGCAAAGGAGGCTGTTTGGATCAAGAAATTCGTTTCGAGCTTGGTGTGATGACTAGTACGACTGGTCCAATGTCTCTCTATTGTGACAATAGTGGAGCCATTGCGCAAGCCAAGGAGCCGAGGTCACATCGAAGTCCAAACACATACTTCGGCGATATCATCTCATCCGCGAGATTGTGGACAGAGGTGATGTCAAGATATGCAAAGTGCACACGGATCTCAACATAGCCGATCCGCCGACAAAACCTCTCCTCACCGAAGCATGAGGCGCACACAAGAGCAATGGGTATTAGATAATACATGATTGACTCTAGTGCAAGTGGGAGATTGTTAGTGATATGCCCTAGAGGCAACATGGAGATGTTGGATATCATGTCAATGTTTATGTATAAATGAATAAAGTGTTATTCGGTTCCATGAAATAGACATCTTGTATTGATCAATAAGTACGTGACTTATTTATGAGACTCGATATGTATGAATCTATTTCTAAACGATCCCTCATCAAATGTCATATTGTTGGAACAAATATTATTCTAAGATCGGCATGTATATTGATTGATGATCATGTCTCATAGATCATGGGTATGGAGATACCAAATCAATAAACATGGACATATGTGTTAGAGAACACATTGTTGGATAGACCCACCATGAGACACTACAGAATTAATGTGCCATTAGTTGGTCTCGGTAGTGTTGGTACAAAGTCCTTAGACCTGAGATCACCATGGATTCCAACATGTGTAGTAGCCTACTTTGGGACTACCAAACGCTATTCCGTAATCGGATAGTTATAAAGGTAGTTTTCGGGTTTGCTATGAAACATGGAGTGGGATGTGAGTGATCAAGATGGAATTTGCCCCTCCTTTGGAGAGATATCTCTGGGCCCCTCGAGGTAATGGATTATGGAAATGCATGGCCATGCTAAGTTGATTGAGGAGTCAATCAATGACGGATAATCCAATACGGTTCGAGTGAATGGTTAAGCTATTGAAGGGATGGCACACATCTTTCCTATAGCTTAACCGGTATCGTGAGGCAAAGGGATTTGTGTACACATTACAGGTTCGAGCCGATATTATATTCTTGTATACTATGGTGTCAATATGTGCTGCTAGGCGCCGCTATTGACAGGTCGGCTGAGTTGGACTCGAGCCGACGATCGGCTAAGTTAGACTATAGCCGAAACCGAGTATACCTGAACCTACAGGGTCGCACGCTTAAGGGGATAGAATAGATATTCGAGTTGGACTCGGATACGGCTCGATCGGATAGGGATCCGATCGGATAGAGTCCTATGGGCTTACGACGTATGGGCGGCCAACTCTATGAGATACGGATGAGATCCGATTCAAAATAGAGTCCTAATCGGCCACTAGTCCCGTCGGCCAACTCTATATAAAGGAGGGAGGGGTGGAGATCTGAATAGACATCAATTGCATCGCGTGCAACGAAGTCGCCGAGATCAATCTCCACGGAAACCCTCCCCACTTTCGAGCCAAACCCTAGCCTTGCATCGCGTGCTAGCACACGGGTGTACGGCGTTCGTCCCCGGACGTGTGGATACCGGTAGAGGCGCTGCTACGTTGCGCGCCGTTGATCGGCTTCGATCGGCTGCAATCGGAGCGATCGGCCGTGGTGGAATCGGCCGCGGTCGGCGCATCGAAGCGAGGCGTGAGAACACGGCCGGACGACTCGAATCGGCGATTGGCGAATCGGCTGTCTCGAGAATCGGCTACACTGCCGGATCGGATTGCCCCGATTGGTTATTCCGCCGCACTCTACTCCAATCGGTTAACGATCTATCGGCCCTTACTTGCAAGTGTTCCTGGTTTGCGCGGTAAAAGTTTTTGTTTTTGGCTAGCGTAGCCTCCGCGTAACCCTTCAAATTAATGTGTCATTAGTTGGTCTCAGGTAGTGTTGGTACAAAGTCCTTAGACCTGAGATCACCATGGATTCCAACATGTGTAGTAGCCTACTTTGGGACTACCAAACGCTATTCCGTAACTGGGTAGTTATAAAGGTAGTTTCCGAGTTTGCTATGAAACATGGAGTGGGATGTGAGTGATCAAGATGGAATTTGCCCCTCCTTTGGAGAGATATCTCTGCGCCCCTCGAGGTAATGGATTATGGAAATGCATGGCCATGCTATGTTGATTGAGGAGTCAATCAACAGACAGATAATCCAATACGGTTCGAGTGAATGGTTAAGTTATTGAAGGGATGGCACACATCTTGCCTATAGCTTAATTGGTATCGTGAGGCAAAGGGATTTGTGTACATATTACAGGTTCAGAGCCGATATTATATTCTTGTATACTATGGTGTCAATATGTGCTGCTAGGCGCCGCTATTGACAGGTCGGCTGAGTTGGACTCGAGCCGACTATCGGCTAAGTTAGACTATAGCCGAAACCAAGTATGCCTGAACCCACAGGGTCGCACGCTTAAGGGGATAAGAACAAGCATTCGAGTTGGACTCAGATACGGCTCGATCGAATAGAGTCCTATGGGCTTACGAAGTCCGGCCGGCCAACTCTATGAGATTCGGATAGGATCCGATTCAAAATAGAGTCCCGATGGGCCTCTAGGCCCAACCGGCAACTCTATATAAAGGACGGAGGGGTGGAGAGCTGCTGCATGTCATTGGAATTGAACTGAATCAATCTGATTTGGCGCAACAAGTCGACGAGATCAATCTCCACGGAAACCCTCCCCACCTTTGAGCCAAAACCCTAGCCTTGCATCGTGTGCTAGCACGTGGGTGTTCGGCGTTTTGTCCCCGGACGTGTGGATACCGGTAGAGGCGCTGCTACGTTGCGTGCTGTTGATCGGCTATGAAACGGCTGCAATCGGAGCGAGGCGACTACAGCAGATCGGCGACGAGAACGAGGTCGGACGACTCGGATTTGCTGCGACATCGGCGAATCGGCTGATTGGTGAATCGGCTGTCGACTTGCGCGAATCGGTTGTCATCGGCCAGCACAGTTCCAGATCGGATAGCACTGATTGGCTATTTCCGCTGCATACTCCAATTGGTAACGATCTATCGGCCCTTACTTGCAAGTGTTCCTGGTTTGCGCGGTAGAAAAGTTTTTTTTCGGCTAGCGTAGCCTCCGCGTAACCCTTCAGATGCGATTTGTTTCACCGGAACGAAATACTTCAAAAAGCACCAAAACATGATTTTTTGACATATTGAAGATTATTGGGATTGTTCATTCGAAAAATCTCACCGTGACTCGCGCGACGAACTTTCGACATTTTTTTGCGGATTGGCTCATGTGGATGCGATGTTTTTCACCGGAGCGAAATAGTTCAAAAAAGCACCAAAACATGAGTTTTGGACATATTCGAGTGGATTGGGTGCGTTCATTTTGGAAAACCTCTCAATGACTCGCTTGGCGAATTTTTGACTTTTAATACCGATATTGGCTCACGTGGATACGACGTTTTTCACCGGAACGAATTAGTTTAAAAAGCACCAAAACATGAGTTTGGACGTATTGGAGTGGATTGGGTGCATTCGTTTCCAAAAACCTCTTTGTCACTCGCGAGGAGAACTTTTGATATTCGGTGCTGATATAGTCTCACATGGATACAGTGTTTTTTATCGGAACAAAATAGTTCAAAAAGCACCAAAACACAAGTTTTGGACATATTGGAGTGGTTGGATGCGTGAGTTTCGAAAAATCTCTCCGTGACTCGCACGCCGAACTTTTGACATTTAGTGCCGATATTGGCTCACGTGGGTGCGATATTTTTCACCAGACCGAAATAGTTCAAAAATCACCAAAACATGAGTTTTGGATATATTGGAGTGGATTGGGTCGTTCGTTTCAGAAAATGTTTCGTGACTCACACGGAGAACTTTTGACATTTAGAAAATGTTTCGTGACTCACACGGAGAACTTTTGACATTTAATACCGATATTGGTTGACGTGGATGTGACATTTTCCACCAAACCAAAATAGTTCAAAAATCACCAAAACATGAGCTTTGGACATATTGGAGTGGATTTGGTGCGTTCATTTTGAAAAATCTCTGTGTGACTCGCGCGACGAACTTTTGACACTTAGTACCGATATTGATTCAAGTGGATGCGATGTTTTCAATCGGAATGAAATAGTTCAAAAGCACCAAAACACGACTTTTGGACATATTGGAGTTTATTGGGTGCATTCATTTCGAAAATCTCTTCGTGACTCGCACGACGAACTTTTGACATTTAATACAGATATTGGCTCACGTGGATGCGATGTTTTCAACCGGAACGAAACAGTTTAAAAAGCACCAAAACATGAGTTTTTGACATATTGGAGTTTATTGGGTGTGTTCGTTTCAAAAAATCTCTCCGTAACTCGCGTGACAAACTTTTGACATTTAATACCGACATTGGCTCACGTGGATGCGATGTTTTTCACCACAACGAAATAGTTCAAAAAAAGCATAAAAACATGAGCATTGGACATATTAGAGTGGACTGGGTGCGTTCGTTTTGAAAAATCTTTCCGTGACTCGCGTGGCGAACTTTTGACATTTAATACCGACATTGGCTCACGTGGATGCGATGTTTTTCACCACAACGAAATAGTTCAGAAAAAGCACAAAAACATGAGCTTTGGACATATTAGAGTGGACTGGGTGCGTTCGTTTTGAAAAATCGTTCCGTGACTCGCGTGGCGAACTTTTGACATTTAATACCGATATTGGCTCACGTGGATGCGATGTTTTTCACCAGAACGAAATAGTTCATAAAGCACCAAAACATAAGTTTTGGACATTGGGTGCATTCATTTCAAAAAATCTCTCCGTGACTCACGCAACGAAATTTTGACATTTAATACAAACATTGGCTCACGTGGATGCGATGTTTTCGCCACAGTGAATTAGTTCAAAAAGCACCAAAACATGAGTTTTGGACATATTGAAGTGGATTGGGTGCGTTCGTTTCACAAAATCTCCCCGTGACTCGCGCGACAAAATTTTGACCCTTAGTACCGATATTGGCTCACGTGGATGTGTTGTTTTTCACCAGAACAAAAATAGTTCAAAAAGCACCAAAACATGACTTTTGGACATATTGGATTGGATTGGGTGCGTTTGTTTCGAAAAATCTCTTCGTCACTCATGCAATAAACTTTTTAAATTTAATGCCGATATTGCCTCACGTGGATGCAATGTTTTTCATTGGATCAAAATAGTTCAAAAGCACCAAAACATGAGTTTTTAACATATTGGTGTGAATTGGGTGTGTACATTTCGAAAAATCTATCAGTGAGTCGCGTGACAAACTTTTTACGTATAATGTCGATATGCTTTACGTGGATGCGATGTTTTCCATTGGAATGAAATAGTTAAAAAGCACATGTGCATAAGTTTTTGACATATTAGAGTGAATTGAGTGTGTTCATGATGAACACTAGGGTGTCCCGATCTTTCGGTGAGTTGATAACCTTGATTTGATGGAGCGACGCTCACGGCCCGACTACAAAACTCCACGGAGGATTAGCGCCTTAGCAACCGGTACACCGACTCCACTGGTTGACACGATCTTGCGAAAGCCTGATCAACCGAACCACTAGGGTTATTCCTGCAAGCAATCAAAGAACTCACAAGAACAAGATGAACAGCAACTCAAATTGCAAATAGGGATTTTAGATCTGAATCACATGAGAAAAGATGGGGTTCTGAAACAAATAGAACGGATGGTCTAGCCGATACACGTGTCTATTAGGAAGGAGTGATAGCTAAACTTACATAAACAAAATCCAAATTGTTCTACGCGTCTATAAGGGTATTTATACAGGTGGGAGGACGAGTTGGGGTCGTTCTCCAACCCTAGGACACGTCTGTAATGGACTCAACTTGATACAAGACCCATCGACCCAATTTTGGTGGCGCAGCACCTTGGACAGAAAAAGGTATCTGTACAAAATTGATGATTGCGGCCTACTTGTAATACATATGTAATTTAGGCCAGATCCGTTGAAAAGTAGACTTTATAAGCTTTCCATGAAGTACTAAAACACCCAAATCGGAGTTCGTATAAAGCCGTGGCAACCGTTACAAGTTGTTGCTGTCCTACAGTTTGAATTCAGCCCCAAATCGTATTGGATTAGTTCTCTTTCTTTACTTGAGCCAAAAGTGACGTGGTGTCCTAGTGGAGCAAATTGGGAATACTTGGATTTGGAGGTTTGGACCCACCCCACTTGGGCCCCACTTGGGTAGGGGTCCCAGATGAAATTGCAAGCCCATAGGCCCATTCTACCCATTATAGATAATATAAACACCTTATTTCTGTGATTGCGGCTGATTGGGATGGAATTTGGAGATGAGGTTGGATCCATTGGAAAGAGGACTCCGAGAGCTTTCCATCAAGTACTCATGGACCCAAATCGGAGCACATATGCATATTTGGCGGTCATTTGAATTCAGCATTGTTAGAGCTTGACGAATTCGTTTCCAGAATTTTTGAAGCATGAACTTGATGTCTTCATGTGGACATGGTGCGAACTTTTTACATTTAGTGCCGATATTGACTCACGTGAGTCATGAGGCAAACTTTTTACATTTAATGCCAATATTGGCTCACGTGGATGCGATGTTTTTCATTGGAATGAAATAGTTCAAAAGCATCAAAACATGAGTTTCTAACATATTGGAGTGGATTGGGTGTGTTTGTTTTGAAAAATCTCTCCGTGACTCACGCGGCGAACTTTTTACATTTAATGCCGATATGGGCTCACGTCAATGTGGTGTTTTTGTCGGAACGAAATAGTCCCAAAAGCACAAAACATGAGTGTTTAACATATTGGAGTGGATTGGGTGCGTTCGTTTCAAAAAATCTCTTTGTGAGTCACGCAACGAACTTTTTACATTTAATGCCGATATTGTCTAACATGGATAGGATGTTTTTCACCGGAACGAAATAGTTCAAAAGCACCAAAACATGAGTTTTTCATATATTGGAGTGGATTGGGTACGTTCGTTTCAAAAAATCTCTCAGCAAGACACGCGACAAACTTTTTACGTATAATGCCGATATTAGCTCACGTGGATATGATGTTTTTAATTAGAACGAATTAGTTCACAAATCACCAAAACATGAGTTTTTAACATATTGGAGTGGATTGGGTGCGTTCATTGCGAAAAATATCTCTGTGACTAGCGCGGCGAACTTTTTACATTTAATGCCGATATTGGCTCTCGCGGATGACATGTTTTCATCAGAATGAAATAGTTCAAAAAGCACCAAAACATGAGTTTTTAACATGTTGGAGTGGATTGGGTGTGATCATTTCGAAAAATCTCTCCGTGAGTCACGCGACGAACATTTTACATTTAATGTCGACATGGGCTCGCGTCGATGTGATGTTTTTCATCGTAGCAAGCTAGTTTAGAAAGCACCAAAACATGAGTTTTTTACATATTGGAGTGGATTGGGTGCGTTCATTTTGAAAATTTCTTCGTAAGTCGCGCGACCAACTTTTTACATTTAATGCCGATATTAGCTCACGTGGATGCGATGTTTTTCATTGGAACGAAATAGTTCAGAAGCACCAAAACTTGAGTTTTTAACATATTGGATTGGATTGGATACGTTCCTTTCAAAAAACATTTCAGTGAGTCACGATACAAACTTTTTATGTATAATGCCGACATTGGCTCACATGGATTTGATGTTTTCCATCGGAATTAAATAGTTAAAAAAGCACCTGTGCATAAGTTTTTGACATATTGGAGTCGATTGGATGTGTTCGATTCGAAAAATATCTTCGTGACTCGTGCGGTGAACTTTTACATTTAATGTCGATATTCGCTCATGTGCATGCGATTGTTTTCATCAAAACGGAATAGTTCAAAAAGCACAAAACATGAGTTTTTAACATATTAGAGTGGATTGGGTGCGTTCATTTTGAAAAATCTCTCTGTGAGTCGTGTGGCGAACTTTTTACATTTAATGCAGATATTGGGTAACGTGGATGGGATGTTTGTCACCAGAACGAAATAGTTCTAAAGCACCACAACATGAGTTTTTAACTTATTGGAGTGGATTGGGTGCGTTCGTTTTGAAATATCTCTCCGTGACCCACGCGACGAAGTTTTTACATTTAATGCCGATATTGGCTCACACGGATGGGATGTTTTTTACCAGAATGAAATAGTTCAAAAAGCACCAAAACATGAGTTTTTAACATATTGGAGTGGATTGGGTGTGTTCGTTTCGAAAAATCTCTGCGTGACTCGCGCGATGAACCTTTTACATTTAATGCCGATATTGGCTCACGTGGAAGCGATGTTTTTCGTTGGAACGAAATAGTTCAAAAGCACCAAAACATGAGTTTTTAACATATTGGATTGGATTGGGTGCGTTCCATTCAAAAAATCTTTCAGTGAGTCGCGGTACAAACGATGCCGATATTGGCTCACATGAATGCGATGTTTTCCATTGAAATGAAATAGTTAAAAAGCACCTGCGCGGATTGGGTGCATTCGTTTCCAAAAATCTCTAAGTGACTCGCGCGGCGATGTTTTTCAGCGGAACGAAATAGTTCAAAAAGCATAAAACATGAGTTTTTAACATATTGGAATTGATTGGGTGCGTTTGATTCGAAAAATCTCTCTGTGAGTCGTGTAGCGAACATTTTACATTTAATGTCGGTATTGGCTAACGTGGATGGGATATTTTTCACCGGAACGAAATAGTTCAAAAAAGTACAAAACATGAGTTTTTATCAAATTGGAATTGATTGGGTGCGTTCGTTTTGAAAAATATCTCCGTGAGTCGCGCGGTGAGATTTTGACATTTAATGCTGAATTGACTAACATGGATAGGACGTTTTTCACCGGAACGAAATAGTTCAAGAGTACCGAAACATGAGTTTTTAACGTGGATTGGATGCGTTTGTTTTGAAATATCTCTGTGTGACTCACGCAACGAAGTTTTTACATTTAATGCCGATATTGGCTCACGTGGATGAGATGTTTTTCACCGGAACGAAATAGTTCAGAAAACACCAAAACATGAATTTTTAACATATTGGAGTCGATTGGGTGCGTTCGTTTTGAAAAGTCTCTCCATGACTCGCGCGGCGAGCTTTTCACATTTAGTGCCGATATTGGTTCATGTGGATGCGATGTTTTTCATTGGAACGAAATAGTTCAAAAGCACCAAATATGAGTTTTTAACATCTTGGAGTGGATTGGGTGCGTTCATTTCAAAAAATCTCTCAGTGAGTCGCACAGCAAACTTTTTACGTATAATGTCGATATGGCTCACGCGGATGCTATGATTTCCATCTTAATGAAATAGTTAAAAAAGCACATGTGCATTAGTTTTTGACATATTGGAGTGGATTAGGCGCGTTCGTTTTGTAAAATCTCTCCATGACTCGCATGGCGAACATTTTACATTTAATGCTGATATGGGCAAACAGTACAAAACATGAGTTTTTAGCACATTGGAGTGGATTGGGTGCATTCGTTTTGAAAAATCTCACCGTGAGTCACGCAGCGAACTTTTTTCATTTAATACCGATATTGGCTAACGTGGATGGGATGTTTTTCACCGGACGAAATAGTTCAAAAGCACCAAAACATGAGTTTTTAACTTATTAGAGTTGATTGGGTGCATTCATTTTGAAATATCTCTCCATGACTCGCGCGACAAACTTTTCACATTTAATACCGATATTGGCTCATGTGGATGGAATGTTTTTCACCAGAATGAAATAGTTCAAAAATCACCAAAACATGTGTTTTTAACATATTGGAGTGGATTGGGTGCGTCCATTTCAAAAAATCTCTCAATGAGACGCGCGGCAAACTTTTTTACTATAATGCTGATTTGGCCTCAGGCGGATGCAATGCTTTTATTGGAACGAAATAGTTCAAAAGCACCAAAACATGAGTTTAAACATATTGGAGTGGATAGGGTGCGTTCATTTCGAAAAATCTCTTAGTGAGACGCGCGGCAAACTTTTTACATATAATGCCGATACTGGCTCACGTGGATGCGATGTTATTCATCGGAACGAATTAGTTCAAAAAACACCAAAACATGAGTTACATATTTGAGTGGATTGGGTGCGTTCGTTTCGAAAAAGCTCTCCGTGACTCACACGGCGAACTTTTTACATTTAATCCTAATATTGGCTCACGTGGATGCGATGTTTTTCATTGGAACAAAATAGTAGCACATAAACAGTAGATTTTAACATATTGGAGTGGATTGGGTGCATTCATTATGAAAAATCTCTCAGTGAATCACGCGGCAAACTTTTTACATATAATGCCGATATGGGCTCACGTGGATGTGATGTTTTTATTGGGTACGATATTGGAGTGGATATGAAATAGTTATAAAAGCATCTGTGCATTAGTTTTTGACATATTGGACTGTATATGGTGCGTTCGTTTCAAAAAATCTCTCCGTGACTCGCGCGGCGAACATTTTATATTTAATGCTGATATGGGTTCACGTGGATGCGATGTTTTTCGTCAGAACGAAATAGTTTAAAAAGCACAAAACATGAGTTTTTAACATATAGGACTGAATTGGGTGCGTCCGTTTCGAAAAATCTTTCCATGAGTCGTGCATCGAACTATTTTCATTTAATGCCGATATTGGCTAACGTGGATGGGATGTTTTTCACCGGAACGAAATAGGTCAAAAGCACAAAAACATAAGTTTTTAACTTATCAGAGTGGATTGGGTGCGTTTGTTTGGAAATATCTCTCCATGACCCGCGCGGCAAACTTTTTACGTATAATGCCGATATGGGCTCGCATGGATGTTATGTTTTATTAGAATGAAATAGTTCAAAAGCACCAAAACATGAGTTTTTAACATATTGGAGTGGATTGGGTGTGTTCATTTCGAAAAATCTCTCAGTGAGTCACGTGGAAAATTTTTTACGTATAATGCCGATATGGGCTCACGCGGATGCGATGTTTTCCATCGGAATGAAATAGTTAAAAAAGCACATGTGCATAAGTTTTTGACATATTGGATTGGATGTGGTGCGTTAGTTTCCAAAAATCTCTCTGTGACTCGCGCGCCAAAGTTTTTACATTTAATGCCGATATTGGCTCACCTGGATGCGATGTTTTTCATTGGAATGAAATAGTTTAAAAGCACGAAAACATGAGATGTTCGTTTCATTTTGAAAAATTGTTTTTCACATATTGGAGTCGATTGGGTGCGTTCGTTTTGAAAAATATCTCGGTAAGATGCGCGGCAAACTTTTTACGTATAATGCCGATATTGTCTCACGTCGATGCGATGTTTTTCATCGGAACGAATTATTTAAAAAAGCACCAAAACATGAGTTTTTAACATAGTTGAGTGGATTGGGTGCGTTCGTTTCGAAAAATCTCTCTGTGACTCACGCGACGAACTTTTTACATTTAATGGTGATATGCTCACGTGGATGCGATGTTTTTCATGGATGAAGAGCTCTCTACAGGTTTTTGGACTGTCTTTGCTGCTGAATTTGATGGGGCAGCACGGGCGGGACTTGTCACCGAATGGAGGAGGTGCTGCCCTACTCGATGAGGAGGACTGTGCAGTAGCACGTGTGGAAGTCGTGCGTGGCTGCCACGAGCTAGTCTTTCCTGCAGAAATATTAGAATTGGTAGCACGTCATCCATGCACTTCTCTTTCAGCTTTGCAAGCAAGGTGAAATAAACGGGTGACATTGTTATAATCTTTATAAGCAAGAATATCCTGAATCTCCCTATTTAATCCACCCAAAAATCTAGCCATAGCAGGTTCCTCATCCTCCTCTAAATTACAACGTAGCATGCCCATTTGTAATTCCTGAAAGTACTCTTCTACGCTTTTAGTACCTTGTCTCAATTGTTGCAACCTATTCAGCATATCTCGGGCATAGTAAGAAGGAACAAACCTAGCCCGCATGACCCTTCTCAAAGCATCCCAAGTTGGTGGTATGTTTTCAGGATTTTTCTTGCAATGTTCAATCCACCAAACAAAAGCAAAATCTGTAAATTCACTAGTAGCAGCCCTAACACGTGTGTTTTCAGGAAATTCATGACATGTAAATTTCTGGTCAACAGCAATTTCCCAAGTAAGGTAAGCATCAGGATCATATTTGCCATCAAAAGGCGGTACCTTGAATTTAATCTTGTGGAAAGCTTCATTGTGGTTGTTGTTGTTATGCACCTCACGTCGGCGTCGTCCTCCACCCATGAAGGGTTACGCGGAAGCTACACTAGCCGAAAACAAAAATTTTCTACCGCGCAAACCAGGAACACTTGCAAGTAAGGGCCGATAGATCGTTACCGATTGGAGTAGAGTGCAGCGGAATAGCCAATCAGGGCAATCCGATCTGGAACAGTGTAGCCGATTCCCGGAGACAACAGCCGATCAATAGCGCGCAACGTAGCAGCGCCTCTACCGGTATCCACACGTCCGGGGACAGAACGCCCTACACCCGTGTGCTAGCACGCGATGCAAGGCTAGGGTTTGGCTCGAAAGTAGGGAGGGTTTCCGTGGAGATTGATCTCGGCGACTTCTGTTGCACGCGATGCAATTGATATGCAGCAGCTCTCCACCCCTCCCTCCTTTATATAGAGTTGGTCGACTGGGATTAGTAGCCGCTCAGGACTCTATTTTGAATTAGATCTCATCCGTATCTCATATAGAGTTGGCCGCTCACACATCGTAAGCCCATAGGACTCTATTTTGAATTGGATCTCATCCGTATCTCATATAGAGTTGGCCGCTCACACGTCGTAAGCCCATAGGACTCTATTTTGAATTGGATCTCATCCGTATCTCATATAGAGTTGGCCGCCCACACGTCGTAAGCCCATAGGACTCTATCCGATCGGATCCCTATCCGATCGAGCCGTATCCGAGTCCAACTCGAATATCTATTCTATCCCCTTAAGCGTGCGACCCTGTAGGTTCAGGTATACTCGGTTCGGCTATAGTCTAACTTAGCCGATCGTCGGCTCGAGTCCAACTCTCACCGACCACATCGCACGGCGCCTAGCAGCACATATTGACACCATAGTATACAAGAATATAATATCGGCTCTGAACCTGTAATGTGTACACAAATCCCTTTGCCTCACGATACCAGTTAAGCTATAGGCAAGATGTGTGCCATCCCTTCAATAACTTAACCATTCACTCGAACCGTATTGGATTATCTGTCTATTGATTGACTCCTCAATCAACTTAGCATGGCCATGCATTTCCATAATCCATTACCTCGAGGGGCCCAGAGATATCTCTCCAAAGGAGGGGCAAATTCCATCTTGATCACTCACATCCCACTCCATGTTTCATAGCAAACCCGAAAACTACCTTTATAACTACCCAGTTACGGAATAGCGTTTTGTAGTCCCAAAGTAGGCTACTACACATGTTGGAATCCATGGTGATCTCAGGTTTAAGGACTTTGTACCAACACTACCTGAGACCAACTAATGGCACATTAATTCCTGTAGTGTCTCATGGTGGGTCTATCCAACAATGTGTTCTCCAACACATGTGTCCATGTTTATTGATTTGGTATCACCATACCCATGATCTATGAGACATGATCATCAATCAATAAACATGCCGATCTTAGAATCATATTTGTTCCAACAATATGACATATGATCAGGGATCGTTTAGAAATAGATTCATACATATCGAGTCTCATAAATAAGTCACGTACTTATTGATCAATACAAGATGTCTATTTCATGGAACTGAATAACACTTTATTCATAAATACATAAACATTGACGTGATATCCAACATCTCCATGTTGCCTCTAGGGCATATCACTAACAATCTCCCACTTGCACTAGAGTCAATCATGTAAGTATCTAATACCCATTGCTCTTGTGTGCGCCTCATGCTTCGGCTGAGGGAGAGGTTTACGGAATAGCGTTTTTGACATGTGTAGTAGCCTACTTTGGGACTACAACCCATACCTCGACGGTGCTGTTCAGGACGTCGGCGGTCCTGAACTTCATGCTCGGTATCACCAGAATAATTGCTCTCATCCCCTTCACGTTCCTGATGGGGCTGCTGATCATAGTTGTTACTGGGGTGACGGTTGTTGTTGCCACGAACCATGAAGTCGTCAAATCGCCTCAGGAGAGCAGCAAGGCTGGTGTCCACTCGCTGAATGGACGTCTCCAATGTACCAAGCCGATTGTTGGTTGCAATCTGCGCATCCTCCAACTGCCCAAGCTTCTCATTCGTGGTCTGCAAATCTGCATCAAGGCCTTCGGTGTGCTGCCTCACTCGACGCAGTACGTCATGTATAAGAGCACGGGTGCGGGGCGAATGTTGGCGATCCTCGTCTTCCTCCGATCCTGCCATAGTAAGAAAGACAAGAGCAAACAAACAAGTGAAAGAAAACAGGCCCTACACCTATTGGGATGTGTCCAATGTGGCGGCACTCACTCTCAACCTGTTATACGAGCTCTTACTAGCTCTTACCTTGAAAGCAATGTATCGGTGCAGCAGCAATACAAGCACTTGGAGAAGCTGTAGTTGTGTATGTGGAGCTATAGGAAGGATGAAATAATGCACAAGGAAAAACTAGCACCACATTAGTCACAAGCAAGCTGAATAATCGTTCAACGGTGGTAAGTGCTGGTCCTAGGCTAAACCAAGCTAGAGACGCGAGCCTAGACACAAAAGATAGCACTTAGTATGACCGATTAACACAAACCATCAAGTATCCATGACACAGAATTGCTGTCACAACACAACTTTCTTTGGTCTGAATTCAGCTCTTTGTTGCTGTTCTTCCCTTTTCTTTTGGTGTGGCTTTTTTCTTTCTTTCTTTCTTTTGCACCTTTCTGCCTTTTTTTCTCCTTGTTTCTCCCCTTTCAGGCCAGCAAGTATGCAGAGGGAGTTACTCAAAGCTCACAAGAGAGTTAGTGCAGAATTGGACAGCACAACTGACAAAAACAGCACTGAGCTTGACGGACGAGTTATAGCAGGAATAAGGCCGAATTAGGACTTGTGGCCAAAAGCAAACTTGTAGAACTGCTCGTAACCTTTCCAGGCTGTATCTAAACACCTAAATCCGAGTTCATATGTGGAAGATATGGAACTTGAGAAACCAGATACATATCTGATTTCGAACCAGCTCGAACATAACTTTCAGATCTGAGTTCTAAACGCAACAAATTGGTAACTTGGTGCAAAGGGGTGACAAGAACTCGAAACTCTAGTGGATTAGACCAAAGAAACCAACAACTTGACAGAACCAATGCAACCAAAACTCAGCAAGCCCTAACCAAGCAGTACTAGCAAATGCTCAAAGTGTTGAAACGAAATCTCTCACCGATAAACCTTGAGCTCTGATACCAAATGATGAGGACCCGCTATGGTTGGAGCCCGATCTTTCGATGAGAGGCAGGGGGTAACTCGATTTGGGGGATGGGGATGACGTTGGCGGTCCGACTACAGCCCTCATGAGCGCTGCGCCTTAGCAACCGATACACCACCTCCAAGGATGCCGCACCTTGTGGAGCACGACACCAGCCACGAGGGCTCTCAATCCTGCAAGCAAATCAAAGAAACTTGCAAGAACAAGATAACAGGTACTCAAAATACCAGATGGGAATGAAGGATTCGAATCCAAGATACAATATGGTGGGGTTCCGAAGGCGGGAAAACAGGGCGGCTGATCCAGCACGTGCTCCTCCAACAGGCAGCTAACAACAATGGCTAAAATGTGCACTAAAAAAACCCCCCTAGAGTGGTGGCTGCTGGAGTATTTGTAAGGTTGGAGACGACCAGGAGTTTTCCCCCAAACCCTAGGATGCGCCCCTAATGGGTCCAACTTGATACAAGGCCCATCAGCCCAAGTTCTGGTAACACAGTACCAGTCATGACCATTTTCATGATTCCCGTTGACTCAGAACGAATTTGAAGCTGATTCCAAATGCATTTGAAAGTTGATTTGATAGGCTTTCCAGGAAGTCAAAGATCACCCCAATCGCAGTCCGTATGAGGTCGCAGCGCCTGTGAGAAGTTGTCGCTGTTCTGCTGCCCGAACCTGGTGCTCGTGATTCCATTCCCCATTTGTTCCTGTTCTTCATTCCTGAGCAAAACAACAATGCACACGTCTCCGTTGTCTAAACAAGATGGACAAGAGCTTAAGAAGGAGCTTACTTGATGGTTAAGTTGTCGAGCATGAGCATAGCTAAGGGGACCAAGTGGAGGGGTGGACGTATCGATGGCTATGATGTCCTCATCACCCTGCCTAGAGATTACGCAAATGCTTATTCCATCGTATACTAAAATATGTTTGCTGTGAAAACCCTAGCTAGAATGGGTAGAATTTGATTATTATTTGCGAACTAAAGTGGGTAAAAATGTGATTTTGACTTGGGCGGCAAGTGGCATGCAATTGATGTATTTGCATTGCCGATAGGGGGAGTGTTTGCCCGAGTCCGTAAGGACCGAACTTGTGTCACCAACTTAAGTTTACCGTACAACCACATGTGCTAGTATGGGATAGCCTAAGCTGAGTAATCTACTTAGCACCTAGCCTTGCATTATGGTAGGCGTGGTGAGTATGGGTTCGGATAACCCAGAGGAACTTCCTATTTACCACCGATGTAGTAGTTTAGGCAACTAAGTCTGTCCAATACAACGATATTGTGCTACGTGGGTGGGTTCCTGTCACGTCTGTCACCACGGCGTTAAGTTAAGGCATGGACCCGCCACTTAACGGTTCTAGGTTATATTCCAGTATGACCTAGGATGGAGGAAACACGTATCATGTTGGTGCAAGGCTAGGGACTAAGTAGTGTAAAGGCTTCGTTATGACCTCTAGGCCACATTCAACATGAAGAGTGTGCTAGTGCGTCACGAGAACAAAATAATAGTGTTCATATCATGTGGGTAAAGCTGTACAAACTCTGCAGAATCAATAAAACTAATCGATTAGCCATGCTCACGGTCAAGAGCGCTTTGGTGAAGTGTCATGAGTATAGACTATATTGTTTTAAAAATTGTGGATCTGCAACTTGATTTTGAAAGTGACAAAATGGGCTGAGTTGTGTGAGTATGGTGATGTGTGTGTGTATATATATTGTGACTTGTTGTCAAGGAGGATGACTAGGTATTGATAAAGATGGGATCATAATGAATTTAATGATGAACCTTAACTCTTGTTTTTGTTAATTGAAGCATCAACTCCTTTGTAAAAGTATTGCAAAATTAAACTTGCTTTGTGCTGAAAATGAACCACTTATAAAGCCTCCTTTGATAGTGTATCGGGACGGCATAATATGATTATGCCGATATGGTTTCCATAAGCGATTTCATAGATTGGATCTATGAATTTCGTGTGGTGTTCCGGGCGCTGCCCGGAAGCCCGCGAGGGGGCGGCTTCCCCCTCGACCCTTGATAGTGTAGCGGGACCGCCGTGTGCGTACCCCCTTATAGGTCGTCTCGATGCCGTATCTTTGCGATAGGTAGAAAACGTTTCTACGCCTAACTTGTTTTTGCAGAGAATGCTTTGAGATGGTATGGCCCTATTGTATGTATGAGATGCATGTGATGCATGTAATATTCTTTCATATGTGCAATCCCCGTAATATTCTTTCATACGTGCAATGCTTGTAATATTCTTTCACGACTGCGAGTCGATGTAATCTTCAATTAGAGCTTCTATAGTAGTAGCTTAGTTTGAAGATATCAAGCATTCGACACTTGGAAGATGGTGCCGAAGATGGAGATCCTCAGCGCCGACATGGAGATGGAGATCACCATGTGAAGGGGGCCATACTATTTCATTATATGCTATTCTTCTTGCTTTCATATGTGATATGTTTGTTTGATAGGATAGCATCCCTCTCAAAATTAAGTAGTAATGATGCCCTTCCAAATGTTTGCACCCGTCACCGTTATGCTCGTCAATGGTGGGTCGCCAAAGCAGAGTGTCATTCTCTATCATAACACGAGGGGTATATGTCGACATATACATGCAGGAGCATTTGGTTTACTTAACAAGGCTATCAAAACAGTTTTGGGCCTTGGGGCATAGGTTGGCGCCGGGCATGGAGATGCCACACCAACAACAAGAGTCACATAGAGATGTGATTAACAAGGTGTTGCTTATCGATGTTACTAATTTTCTAGCTGATGCCAAAGCTCACTAGAAAATTAATTAACATGTGGATCTTGACCCAATACGTAACCTAGAGGGAAGGTGGAAAATACGTAATGGGAGTCTAATGTTAAATTGTTTAACAATAGACATAGCATAAACATTGTGCTAAACTTTGCTTTTTCTGTTGTAGAATAAATGGCGGCTAATACTACACCCAGTACCTTTAATTTGCGATCTATTCTCGAAAAGGAAAGATTAAATGGAACAAACTTTATGGATTGGTATCGCAACTTGAGAATTGTTCTCAAGCAAGAGCGTAAGGAGTACGTTCTTGAAGTACCCTATCCCGAGGATTTGCCAACTAATGCCACCGCAACCGCACGGAGGGCTTATGAGAAGCACACTAATGATGCCCTAGATATAAGCTGTCTCATGCTTGCTACAATGTCCCCCGAGCTTCGAAGCAATATGAGAGCAGCGATGCTCACACTATTATTCGGGACTGCGTGGCATGTTTGAGAACCAAGCTCGGGCCGAGAGGTTCAACACCTCAAAGTCCTTGTTTGCGTGCGGCTTGTTTAGGGAATCCCGTCGACCGCATGTGATAAAGATGATTGGCTACATTGAGAGTCCTGGAAAACTGGGTTTTCCCTTAGCCAAGAGTTGGCTACGATGTGATTCTCCGCCGCTCCTCCGAGCTTCGAGCCATTCATATTAAATTATCACATGAACAATATGGATAGGACCTTGGCTGAATTGCATGGGATGCTAAAGATAGCCGAGGAGAGTATCCAGAAAACGGTCATCATGTGATGATGATGCGTAAGGCTAAGCGCAAACCACTGTCAAGAAACTTTGCACCAAGAGGAAGTTAACTCCCGATGAGACGCGAGTGCCTCTAATGCAAAGAAGGGCAAGAAGGGTCGGCGGCATCGATGCCGTTTGCTTCTACCGCAAGGAGACAGCCACCGGAAAAGAACCGCAAGAAGTACATGGAGGATCTCAAGAAGAAGCAAAGTACGACTTCGCTCTGTATTAATGTTATAGACATTAATCTTGCTACTTCACCTACCGACTCTTGGGTATTTGATACCGGATCGTAGCTCATATTTGCAAATCGTTGCAGGAATGAGAAGAAGTAGAGGATTGAGAAGGGGCGAGGTGAACCGCGCGTCGGCAATGGAGCAAGCGTTGCTACGGTTGCTATCGACAGTACCACTTCATCTACCTTCGGATTAGTTTTGGAATTAAATAATTGTTATTGTGTTCCAACACTATGTCAAAACGTTATTTCCGCTTCATGTTTGCAAGCGGAAGGATATGATTTTAGATCAATGAATAATGGTTGTTCAATATATCTCGAGATATGTTCTATTTTCATGCTCCATTGGTGAATGGATTATACGTTTTGAATCTTGAAGCGTCTCCCATCTATAACATTAATACGTAAAGGCAACTCTCTAATGATATAAACCCCACGTTTATCCGGCATTGTCGCTTAGGCCATATAAATAAGAAACGCATGGAGAAGCTCCATAAGGATGGATTGCTTCACTCTTTTGATTTTGAATCATTTGAGACATGTGAGTCTTGTTTACGTGGTAAGATGACAAAGGCACCTTTCACGGGACACGGTGAAAGAGCAAGTGACTTGTTGGCACTCGTACATACCGATGTATGTGGACCAATGAGCTCAACGGCCGAGGTGGTTATCGCACTTCATTACCTTTACCGATGACTTTAGTAGATATGGTTATATCTACTTAATGAGGCATAAGTCCGAATCCTTTGAAAAGTTCAAAGAATTCCGAATGAAGTACGTAATCATTTAGGGAAAACAATCAAGTTTCTACGATCGATCGTGGAGGGGAATACTTGAGCCAAGAGTTTGGTAATCATCCGAAAGATTGTGGAATTGTTCCACGCTTAACTCCGCCAGAACTCCACAATGGAACGAGTGTCCCAACGGAGAAATCGCACCTTGTTGGACATGGTGCGGTCGATGATGAGCCAAAGTGATCTTCCGTTATCTTTCGGGATATGCTCTTGAAACACTGCGCTCACACTAAATAGAGTTCCATCTAAGTCGCATTGAAAAGACACCATATGAGATATGGACAGGGCAACCCCTAGTTTGTCTTTTCTCAAAATATGGGGATGCGAAGCTTATGTAAAACGTTTGATCGACAAGCTCACACCAAAATCTTACAAGTGCTTCTTTGTGGGATATCCTAAGGAAACTAAGGGATATTACTTTTATAATCGGGAACAAGGCAAAGTGTTTGTCGCCCGACACGGTGTCTTCTTGGAGAAAGAGTTTCTTACAAGAAGGGTTAGTGGGAGCAGGGTGCATCTTGAAGAAGTTCAAGAAACACCGAAAATGTTTCGACCACTACGAACCACAACAGGAGGTGCAAAGTGTTGCGCCACCAGTTGTAGATACACCAGCCCCACGAGAGTCGAAAGATCACGTCGTGCACCCGACAGTACACAGTGCGGAACAACGTGATATATTGTTGTTGGACAACGATGAACCTAAGACCTATGAGGAAGCGATGGTGGGACCTGATTCCAACAAGTGGCTTGGAGCCATGAAATCCGAAATAGAATCCATGTACGACAATCAAGTTTGGAACTTGGTTGATCCACTGATGGTGTCAAAACCATTGAGTGTAAATGGGTTTTTAAGAAAAGGCCGATATGGATGGAAATGTTCACATCTATAAGGCGCGATTGGTGGCGAAAGGTTTTAAACAGATTCAAGGAGTTGATTATGATGAAACCTTCTCGCCCGTCGCAATGCTTAAATCTATTCGGATTATCCTAGCGATTGCTGTATATTTCGATTATGAGATATGGCGGATGGATGTCAAAACGGCTTTCCTGAATGGAAACCTAAGCGAGGATGTATACATGATACAACCTCGGGTTTTGTCGATCCAGAATCGCTCGGAAAGATATGCAAGCTACGAAATCCATTTATGGATTGAAGCAAGCATCTCGAGTTGGAATATTCGTTTTGATGAAGTAATCAAAGGGTTTGGTTTCATCAAAAATGAAGAAGAGGCCTGTGTTTACAAAAGGTCAGTGGGAGCGCAATTGTATTTCTAATCTTATATGTGGATGACATATTACTGATTGGAAATGATATCCCTATGCTTGAATCGTCAAGTCTTCATTGAAAAATAGTTTTTCCATGAAAGACTTAGGGGAGGCAAGCATATATATTGGGCATTCGGATCTATAGAGATAGATCCAAGAGGCTAATTGGATTAAGCCAAAGTACATACATTGACAAGGTGTTGAAAAGGTTCAACATGCATGATTCCAAGAAAGGTTTCTTGCCTATGTCACATGGCATCAATCTTAGCAAGAATCAGTGTCCTCGACACATGATGAGCGGAATAAGATGGGTATGGTTCCATATGCTTCGGCAATTGGATCCATCATGTATGCCATGCTTTGTACACGCCCGGATGTCTCATACGCTTTGAGTGCTACGAGCGAGATACCCCGATCCAGTGAAGGTCACTGGATGCCAGTAAAGAATATCCTTAAGTACTTGAGAAGAACTAAGGATATGTTCCTAGTCTATGGAGGTGAGGAAGAGCTCGTTGTAAGTGGTTACACCGATGCTAGCTTCCAAACAGACAAGGATGATTATAGATCGCAATCTGGGTTCGTGTTCGCCGAACGGAGGCGCGTCACTGGAAGAGTTCCAAGCGGATACCGTTGCTGATTCTACAACGGAGGCCGAGTACATTGCTGCTTCTAAGCGCAAAGGAGGCTGTTTGGATCAAGAAATTCGTTTCGAGCTTGGTGTGATGACTAGTACGACTGGTTCAATGTCTCTCTATTGTGATAATAGTGGAGCCATTGCGCAAGCCAAGGAGCCGAGGTCACATCGAAGTCCAAACACATACTTCGGCGATATCATCTCATCCGCGAGATAGTGGACAGAGGTGATGTCAAGATATGCAAAGTGCACACGGATCTCAACATAGCCGATCCGCGACAAAACCTCTCCTCACCGAAGCATGAGGCGCACACAAGAGCAATGGGTATTAGATACTTACATGATTGACTCTAGTGCAAGTGGGAGATTGTTAGTGATATGCCCTAGAGGCAACATGGAGATGTTGGATATCACGTCAATGTTTATGTATAAATCAATAAAGTGTTATTCAGTTCCATGAAATAGACATCTTGTATTGATCAATAAGTACGTGACTTATTTATGAGACTCTTTATGTATGAATCTATTTCTAAACGATCCTCGATCATATGTCATATTGTTGGAACAAATATGATTCTAAGATTGGCATGTTTATTGATTGATGATCATGTCTCATAGATCATGGGTATGGAGATACCAAATCAATAAACATGGACATATGTGTTGGAGAACACATTGTTGGATAGACCCACCATGAGACACTACGGGAATTAATGTGCCATTAGTTGGTCTTAGGTAGTGTTGGTACAAAGTCCTTAGACCTGAGATCACCATGGATTCCAACATGTGTAGTAGCCTACTTTGGGACTACCAAACGCTATTCCGTAATGGGGTAGTTATAAAGGTAGTTTTCGGGTTTGCTATGAAACATGGAGTGGGATGTGAGTGATCAAGATGGAATTTGCCCCTCCTTTGGAGAGATATCTCTGGGCCCTCGAGGTAATGGATTATGGAAATGCATGGCCATGCTAAGTTGATTGAGGAGTCAATCAATAGACAGATAATCCAATACGGTTCGAGTGAATGGTTAAGCTATTGAAGGGATGGCACACATCTTGCCTATAACTTAACCGGTATCGTGAGGCAAAGGGATTTGTGTACACATTACAGGTTCGAGCCGATATTATATTCTTGTATACTATGGTGTCAATATGTGTTGCTAGGCGCCGCTATTGACAGTCGGCCGAGTTGGACTCGAGCCGACGATCGGCTAAGTTAGACTATAGCCGAAACCGAGTATACCTGAACCTACTGGTCGCACGCTTAAGGGGATAAAATAGATATTCGAGTTGGACTCGGATACGACTCGATCGGATAGGGATCCGATCGGATAGAGTCCTATGGGCTTACGACGTATGGGCGGCCAACTCTATGAGATACGGATGAGATCCGATTCAAAATAGAGTCCTAATCGGCCTCTAGTCCCTCGGCCAACTCTATATAAAGGAGGGAGGGGTGGAGAGCTGAATAGACATCAATTGCATCGCGTGCAACGTAAGTCGCCGAGATCAATCTCCACGGAAACCCTCCCCACTTTCGAGCCAAACCCTAGCCTTGCATCGCGTGCTAGCACACGGGTGTACGGCGTTCTGTCCCCGGACGTGTGGATACCGGTAGAGGCGCTGCTACGTTGCGCGCCGTTGATCGGCTTGGATCGGCTGCAATCGGAGCGATCGGTTGTGGTGGAATCGGTTGCGGTCGGGCGCATCGGAGCGAGGCGTGAGAACGCGGCCGGACGACTCGAATCGGCTGATTGGCGAATCGGCTGTCTCCGGAATCGGCTACACTGTTCCGGATCGGATTGCCCCGATTGGTTATTCCGCCGCACTCTACTCCAATCGGTAACGATCTATCGGCCCTTACTTGCAAGTGTTCCTGGTTTGCGCGGTAAAAGATTTTGTTTTTGGCTAGCGTAGCCTCCGCGTAACCCTTCACTCCATGCCTTTCATGTGCGTTTAACACTCTTTTTAATCCACTTATATATTTCTGAAAATGTAAATCAACACACATCATGGTGCAGCATCACTTCATCAAAAACATCAAATAAAATCTGGATAAAGAATTCATTCACCTTTATATCAAAATCTCCCAATGTGGTTGTATCCGAGTAGGTGATGTCCTCATCACAGCATCTCGAAGTTAGAATATTCGTTTTGATGAGGTAATCAAAGGGTTTGGTTTCATCAAAAATGAAGAGGAGTCATGTGTTTACAAAAAGGCCAGTGGGAGCACACTTGTATTTCTAATCTTATATGTGGATGACATATTGTTGATAAGAAATGATATCTCTATGCTAGGATCCATCAAGTCTTCATTGAAAAATAGTTTTTCCATAAAAGACTTAGGGGAGGCAACATACATTCCAGGCATTAAGATCTACAGAGATATATCTAAGAGGCTAATTGGATTAAGCCAAACTACATACATTGACAAAGTGTTAAAAACGTTCAACATGCATGAATCCAAGAAATGTTTTTGCCATGTCGCATGGCATTAGTCTCAACAAGAATCAGTGTCCTAGGACACCTGATGAGCGGAGTAAAACGGATATGGTTCCATATGCTTTGGCAATTGGATCCATCATGTATGCTATGCTTTGTACACGTTCAGATGTACCAGTCTGATTCAGGTGAAGGTCACTGGATTGCCATAAAGAATTGGATTAAGCCAAAGTACATACATTGATAAGGTGTTGAAAAGGTTCAACATGCATGATTCCAAGAAAGGTTTCTTGTCCATGTCACATGGCATTAATCTTAGCAAGAATCAGTGTCCTAAGATACATGATGAGCGGAATAAGATGGGTATGGTTCCATATGCCTCGGCAATTGTGATGCGATCCCGCTAGGGTTTAGTCTCGATCTTTCGATGAGAGGTGGAGGATAACTCGATTGGGGAACGGAGGCGACGTTCACGGCCCGACTACAACTGTCCAAGGATGATGCACCTTAGCAACCGATACACCGTCTCCGATGGTTGACGCGATCTTGCGGTGCGCGACAACCCAGCCACTAGGGCACTCGTCCTGCAAGCAATCGAAGAACAAGCAAGAACAAGTAAAACAAGCACTGAAATTTCTATATATTAAGATGAAAGATTCAATCTGAATACACGATATGGTGGGGTTCCGAAGACAAACAGACGGACGGTCTAGCCGACACGCGCGCTGTGTGCAAGTAGCAAAAGGCTAACTCTAATCAACAAAACCCGCCCTTCTTGGTGGCGGCTGAAGGATTAAGTAGAGGGGAGAGACGACCACAGGGGTGTAGGGTTACGCGGAGGCTACGCTAGCCGAAAACAAAAACTTTTTACCGCGCAAACCAGGAACACTTGCAAGTAAGGGCCGATAGATCGTTACCGATTGGAGTAGAGTGCGGCGGAATAGCCAATCGTGGCAATCCGATCCGAACTGTAGCCGATTCCCGGAGACCCGATTCGCCAATCAGCCGATTCGAGTTGTCCGGTCGCGTTCTCACGCCTCGCTCCGATGCGCCCGACCGCAGCCGATTCCACCACAGCCGATCGCTCCGATTGCAGCCGATCCGGCCGATCAACGGCGCGCAACGTAGCAGCGCCTCTACGGTATCCACACGTCCGGGACGAACGCCGTACACCCGTGTGCTAGCACGCGATGCAAGGCTAGGGTTTGGCTCGAAAGTGGGGAGGGTTTCCGTGGAGATTGATCTCGGCGACTTCGTTGCACGCGATGCCATTGACGTGTCGCAGCTCTCCACCCCTCCCTCCTTTATATAGAGTTGGCCGACGGGACTAGTGGCCGATTAGGACTCTATTTTGAATTGGATCTCATCCGTATCTCATAGAGTTGGCCGCCCATACGTCGTAAGCCCATAGGACTCTATCCGATCGGATCCCTATCCGATCGAGCCGTATCCGAGTCCAACTCGAATATCTATTCTATCCCCTTAAGCGTGCGACCCGTAGGTTCAGGTATACTCGGTTTCGGCTATAGTCTAACTTAGCCGATCGTCGGCTCGAGTCTAACTCAGCCGACTGTCAATGCGGCGCCTAGCAAGCACATATTGACACCATAGTATACAAGAATAATATCGGCTCGAACCTGTAATGTGTACACAAATCCCTTTGCCTCATGATACCGTTAAGCTATAGGCAAGATGTGTGCCATCCCTTCAATAGCTTAACCATTCACTCGAACCGTATTGGATTATCCGCCGTTGATTGACTCCTCAATCAACTTAGCATGGCCATGCATTTCCATAATCCATTACCTCGAGGGCCCAGAGATATCTCTCCAAAGGAGGGGCAAATTCCATCTTGATCACTCACATCCCACTCCATGTTTCATAGCAAACCCGAAAACTACCTTTATAACTACCCGCATTACGGAATAGCGTTTGGTAGTCCCAAAGTAGGCTACTACACATGTTGGAATCCATGGTGATCTCAGGTCTAAGGATTTTGTACCAACACTACCCGAGACCAACTAATGGCACATTAATTCCTGTAGTGTCTCATGGTGGGTCTATCCAACAATGTGTTCTCTAACACATATGTCCATGTTTATTGATTTGGTATCTCCATACCCATGATCTATGAGACATGATCATCAATCAATAAACATGCCGATCTTAGAATCATATTTGTTCCAACAATATGACATATGATCGAGGATCGTTTAGAAAAAGATTCATACATATCGAGTCTCATAAATAAGTCACGTACTTATTGATCAATACAAGATGTCTATTTCATGGAACTGAATAACACTTTATTCATTTATACATAAACATTGACGTGATATCCAACATCTCCATGTTGCCTCTAGGGCATATCACTAACAATCTCCCACTTGCACTAGAGTCAATCATGTAAGTATCTAATACCCATTGCTCTTGTGTGCGCCTCATGCTTGTGAGGGAGAGGTTTTGTCACGGATCGGCTATGTTGAGATCCGTGTGCACTTTGCATATCTTGACATCACCTCTGTCCACAATCTCGCGGATGAGATGATATCGCCGAAGTATGTGTTTGGACTTCGATGTGACCTCGGCTCCTTGGCTTGCGCAATGGCTCCACTATTGTCACAATAGAGAGACATTGGACCATCGTACTAGTCATCACACCAAGCTCGAAACGAATTTCTTGATCCAAACAGCCTCCTTTGCAGCTTCCGAAGCAGCAATGTACTCGGCCTCCGTTGTAGAATCAGCAACGTATCCTACTTGGAACTCTTCCAGTGATCGCGCCTCCGTTCGTGCGAACACGAACCCCATTGCGATCTATAATCATCCTTGTCTGTTTGGAAGCTAGCATCGGTGTAACCACTTACAACGAGCTCTTCCTCACCTCCATAGACTAGGAACATATCCTTAGTTCTTCTCAAGTACTTAAGGATATTCTTTACGGCAATCCAGTGACCTTCACTGGATCTCGATGTATCTGCTCGTAGCACTCAAAGCGTACGAGACATCGGGCGTGTACAAAGCATGGCATACATGATGGATCCAATTGCCGAAGCATATGGAACCATACCCATCTTATTCCGCTCATCATGTGTCCGAGGACACCGACTCTTGCTAAGATTGATGCCATGTGACATAGGCAAGAAATCTTTCTTGGAATCATGCATGTTGAACCTTTTCAACACCTTGTCAATGTATGTACTTTGGCTTAATCCAATTAGCCTCTTGGATCTATCTCTATAGATCCGAATGCCCAATATATATGCTGCCTCCCTAAGTCTTTCATGGAAAAACTATTTTTCAATGAAGACTTGACGATTCAAGCATAGGGATATCATTTCCAATCAGTAATATGTCATCCACATATAAGATTAGAAATACAATTGCGCTCCCACTGACCTTTTGTAAACACAGGCCTCTTCTTCATTTTTTATGAAACCAAACCCTTTGATTACTTCATCAAAACGAATATTCCAACTCCGAGATGCTTGCTTCAATCCATAAATGGATTTCGTAGCTTGCATATCTTTCCAGCGATTCTCGGATCGACAAAACCCCGAGGTTGTATCATGTATACATCCTCGCTTAGGTTTCCATTCGGAAAGCCGTTTTGACATCCATCCGCCATATCTCATAATCGAAATATGCAGCAATCGCTAGGATAATCCGAATAGATTTAAGCATTGCGACGGGCGAGAAGGTTTCATCATAATCAACTCCTTGAATCTGTTTAAAACCTTTCGCCACCAATCGCGCCTTATAGATGTGAACATTTCCATCCATATCGGCCTTTTCTTAAAAACCCATTTACACTCAATGGTTTTGACACCATCAGTGGATCAACCAAGTTCCAAACTTGATTGTCGTACATGGATTCTATTTCGGATTTCATGGCTCCAAGCCACTTGTTGGAATCGGGTCCCACCATCGCTTCCTCATAGGTCTTAGGTTCATCGTTGTCCAACAACAATATATCATGTTGTTCCGCACCTATGTCACTGTCAGTGCACGACGTGATCTTTCGGACCTCCGTGGGGCTGGTGTATCTACAACCGGTGGCGCAACACTTTGCACCTCCTGTTGTGGTTCGTGGTCACCGAAACATTTTCGGTGTTTCTTGAACTTCTTCAAGATGCACCCTGCTCCCACTAACCCTTCTTGAAAGAAACTCTTTCTCCAAGAAGACACCGTGTCGGGCGACAAACACTTTGCCTTGTTCCCGATTATAAAAGTAATATCCCTTAGTTTCCTTAGGATATCCCACAAAGAAGCACTTGTCGATTTGAGTGTGAGCTTGTCGATCGTAAACATTTTACATAAGCTTCGCATCCCCATATTTTGAGAAAAGACAAACTAGGGGTTGCCCTGTCCATATCTCATATGGTGTCTTTTCAATTGACTTAGATGGAACTCTATTTAGTGTGAGCGCACTGTTTCAAGAGCATATCCCCGAAAGATAACGGAAGATCACTTTGGCTCATCATCGACCGCACCATGTCCAACAAGGTGCGATTTCTCCGTTCGGACACTCCGTTCCATTGTGGAGTTCCTGGCGGAGTTCGTGGAACAATTCCACAATTTTTCGATGATTACCAAACTCTTGGCTCAAGTATTCCCCTCCACGATCGATCGTAGAAACTTGATTGTTTTCCCTAAATGATTTTGTACTTCATTCTGGAATTCTTTGAACTTTTCAAAGGATTCGGACTTATGCCTCATTAAGTAGATATAACCATATCTACTAAAGTCATCGTAAAGGTAATGAAGTACGATAACCACCTCGGCCGTTGAGCTCATTGGTCCACATACATCGTATGTACGAGTGCCAACAAGTCACTTGCTCTTTCACTGTGTCCCATGAAAGGTGCCTTTGTCATCTTACCGAGTAAACAAGACTCACATGTCTCAAATGATTCAAAATCAAAAGAGTGAAGCAATCCATCCTTATGGAGCTTCTCCATGCGTTTCTTATTTATATGGCCTAAGCGACAATGCCGGATAAACGTGGGGTTTATATCATTAGAGAGTTGCCTTTCGTATTAATGTTATAGATGGGAGACGCTTAGATTCAAAACGTACAATCCATTCACCAATGGAGCATGAAAATAGAACATATCTCTAAGATATATTGAACAACCATTGTCCATTGATCTAAAATCATATCCTTCCGCTTGCAAACATGAAGCGGAAATAACGTTTTGACATAGTGTTGGAACACAATAACAATTATTCAATTCCAAAACTAATCCCGAAGGTAGATGAAGTGGTATCGTGCCGACAAAGAATCGTAGCAACGCTTGCTCCATTGCCGACGCGAGTTCACCTCGCCCCTTCTCAATCCTCTACTTCTTCTCATTCCCGCAACGATTTGCAAATATGAGCTACGATCCGTATCAAATACCCAAGAGTCGGTAGGTGAAGTAGCAAGATTAATGTCTATAACATTAATACCCGAAGCGAAGTCGTACTTTGCTTCTTTTTGAGATCCTCCATGTACTTCTTGCAGTTCCTCTTCCAATGGCCTGTCTCCTTGCAATAGAAGCAAACGGCATCCGATGCCGCCGACCCCTTCTTGCCCTTCTTTGCATTAGAGGCACTCGCGATCTCATCGGGAGTTAACTTCCTCTTGGTGCAAAGTTTCTTGACGGTGGTTTGCGCTTTGCCTTCGCATCATCATCACATGATGACCGTTTTTCGGATACTCTCCTCACTGTCTTTAGCATCCCATGCAATTCAGCCAAGGTCCTATCCATATTGTTCATGTGATAATTCAATATGAATGGCTCGAAGCTCGGAGGAGCGGCGGAGAATCACATCGTAGCCAACTCTTGGCTAAGGGGAAAACCTAGTTTTTCTAGACTCTCAATGTAGCCAATCATTTTTATCACATGCGGCGACGGGATTCCCCTCAACAAGCCTGCACGCAAACAAGGACTTCGAGGTGTTGAACCTCTCGGCCCGAGCTTGGCTCTCAAACATGCCACGCAGTCCCCGAATAATAGTGTGAGCATCCTGCTCTCATATTGCTTCGAAGCTCGGGGACATTGTAGCAAGCATGAGACAGATTATGTCTAGGGCATCATTAGTGTGCTTCTCGTAAGCTCTCCGTGCGTTGCGGTGGCATTATTTGGCAAATCCTCGGGATAGGGTACTTCAAGAACGTACTCCTTACGCTCTTGCTTGAGAACAATTCTCGAGTTGCGATACCAATCCATAAAGTTTGTTCCATTTAATTTTTCCTTTTCGAGAATAGATCGCAAATTAAAAGCACTCGGTGTAGTATTAGCCGCCATTTATTCTACAACAGAAAAAGCAAAGTTTAGCACAATGTTTATGCTATGTCTTTTGTTAAACAATTTAACATAAGACTCCCATTATGTATTTTCCACCTTCCCTCTAGGTTACGTATTGGGTCAAGATCCACATGTTAGTTAATTTTCTAGTGAGCTTTGGCATCACTACTAGAAAATTAGTAACATCGGTAAGCAACTCCTTGCTAATCATATCTCTATGTGACTCTTGTTGTTGGTGTGGCATCTCCATGCCCGGCCCCAACCTATGCCCCAAGGCCCAAAACTGTTTTGATAGCCTTGTTAAGTAAACCAAATGCTCCTGCCGTATATGTCCGACATATACCCCTCGTGTTATGATAGAGAATGGCACTCTGCTTTGGCAGACCCACCATTGACGAGCATAACGGTGGTGAGTGCAACATTTGGAAGGGCATCATTACTACTTAATTTTTGAGGGATGCTATCCTATCAAACAAACATATCACATATATGAAAGCAGGTAGAATAGCATGAAATAGTATGGCCCCCTTCACATGGTGATCTCTATCTCCATGCCGGTGTAGAGGATCTCCATCTTCATCACCGTTCTTTCGAGTGCCGAATGCTTGATATCTTCAAACTAAGCTACTACTATAGAAGCTCTAATTGAAGATTACATCGACTCACACGGTCGTGAAAGAATATTACAAGCATTGCACGTATGAAAGAATATTACGGGATTGCACATATGAAAGAATATTACATGCATCACATGCATCTCATACATCTCATACATACAATAGGGCCATACCATCTCAAAGAATTCTCTGCAAAAACAAGTTAGGCGTAGAAACGTTTTCTACTTATCGCGAGCTACGGCATCGAGACGACCTATAAGGGGGTACGCACACAGCGCCGGAACACCACACGAAATTCATAGATCCAATCTATGAAATCGCTTATGGAAACCATATCGGCATAATCATATTATGCCGTCCCGATACACTATCAAGGGAGATGGTTTGCGTAGGCGCGAGGCAGCAACCAAGTCGGACTACGAGATAGCTTCGGTATAATCACATTATACCGTTCCGATACACTATCAAGGAACGCTATCTCGAACCCAACTCAAACCGAGTTATTTGGAAATTGCTTCGACGTAATCACATTACGTCGTTCCGATACACTATCAAGGAACGCAATTACCATTAACTCTCCTCAACAGATCCCGTAAACCGATTGATCTAATCAACCCGTGCGCAAAACTTGTTCCAGATCCAATCTAAAACCCGAACTAAGCAAGATTAGCTCGATACCACCGTAGGGTTACGCGGAGGCTACGCTAGCCGAAAACAAAAACTTTTTACCGCGCAAACCAGGAACACTTGCAAGTAAGGGCCGATAGATCGTTACCGATTGGAGTAGAGTGCGGCGGAATAGCCAATCGGGCAATCCGATCCGAACAGTGTAGCCGATTCCCGGAGACAGCCGATTCGCCAATCAGCCGATTCGAGTCATCCGGTCGCGTTCTCACGCCTCGCTCGATGCGCCCGACCGCAGCCGATTCCACCACGGCCGATCGCTCCGATTGGCCGATCCGGCCGATCAACGGCGCGCAACGTAGCGGCGCCTCTACCGGTATCCACACGTCCGGGGACGAACGCCGTACACCCGTGTGCTAGCACGCGATGCAAGGCTAGGGTTTGGCTCGAAAGTGGGGAGGGTTTCCGTGGAGATTGATCTCGGCGACTTCGTTGCACGCGATGCAATTGATGTGTCGCAGCTCTCCACCCCTCCCTCCTTTAGATAGAGTTGGCCGACGGGACTAGTGGCCGATTAGGACTCTATTTTGAATTGCATCTCATCCGTATCTCATAGAGTTGGCCGCCCATACGTCGTAAGCCCATAGGACTCTATCCGATCGGATCCCTATCCGATCGAGCCGTATCCGAGTCCAACTCGAATATCTATTCTATCCCCTTAAGCGTGCGACCACGTAGGTTCGGGTATACTCGGTTTCGGCTATAGTCTAACTTAGCCGATCGTCGGCTCGAGTCTAACTCAGCCGACTGTCAATAGCGGCGCCTAGCAGCACATATTGACACCATAGTATACAAGAATAATATCGGCTCGAACCTGTAATGTGTACACAAATCCCTTTGCCTCACGATACCGTTAAGCTATAGGCAAGATGTGTGCCATCCCTTCAATAGCTTAACCATTCACTCGAACCGTATTGGATTATCGTCGTTGATTGACTCCTCAATCAACTTAGCATGGCCATGCATTTCCATAATCCATTACCTCGAGGGGCCCAGAGATATCTCTCCAAAGGAGGGGCAAATTCCATCTTGATCACTCACATCCCGCTCCATGTTTCATAGCAAACCCGAAAACTACCTTTATAACTACCCGTTACGGAATAGCGTTTGGTAGTCCCAAAGTAGGCTACTACACATGTTGGAATCCATGGTGATCTCAGGTCTAAGGATTTTGTACCAACACTACCCGAGACCAACTAATGGCACATTAATTCTGTAGTGTCTCATGGTGGGTCTATCCAACAATGTGTTCTCTAACACATATGTCCATGTTTATTGATTTGGTATCTCCATACCCATGATCTATGAGACATGATCATCAATCAATAAACATGCCGATCTTAGAATCATATTTGTTCCAACAATATGACATATGATCGAGGATCGTTTAGAAATAGATTCATACATATCGAGTCTCATAAATAAATCACGTACTTATTGATCAATACAAGATGTCTATTTCATGGAACCGAATAACACTTTATTCATTTATACATAAACATTGACGTGATATCCAACATCTCCATGTTGCCTCTAGGGCATATCACTAACAAGGGGTGCCGAAGTCATGCTAAACCCTAGGACGCGCCCTAATGGGCCCAACTTGATACACGGCCCATTGGGCCAAAAGAGGTGACGCAGCACCAAAGACAGAAAACACTCGGTAGAAAAAGAACAATTGCGGCCGCTCCAGGACAGATATTGACATGGGGCTGGATCCATTTGAAAGTAGACTTGATAACCTTTCCATCAAGTACTTGCACGCCCAAATCGGAGTTTGCATGAAGTCGTGGCGGCCGTTAGAACTTGGCACTGTGCGCAGTCCGAATCCACCCCGTGCGAATCCTCTTCCCGTTGGATCCTCTCCATCGTTCCTGAGTAAAACAAAAGTGCACGCGCCTCCAGGGTATAAAGAAGAGGAACATAAATTTAAGAATGAACTCACCCGATGGTTGAGTTGACGTGCACGAGCGGGTTATTGGGCCATGAAGTTGTACGTGTGGAGGCGTGGATGTATCGGTAGTATTGATGTCCTCATCATCCCCCCTTCTTGCATTGGAGTCGTCCTCGACTCAAGCTCATCTTCGTCTCCCAAATATGGCTTTAAATCTGCAACGTTAAAAGTGGGACTAACCTCAAAATCTGCAAGGAGATCAAGCTTGTATGCATTTTCATTAATTTTTTCAAGCACTTTAAAAGGTCCATCAGCTCTAGGCATCAACTTAGACTTTCGCAAATCAGGAAACCGTTCCTTTCGCAAATGTAACCAAACCAAATCACCAGGTTCAAAATTCAATTGACGTCTACCTTTGTCACCAGCAAGCTTATAGTTAGCATTCATGCGCTCTATGTTTTCTTTAGTTGTTTCATGGAGTTTTAACATCAACTCAGCACGTTGTTTAGCATCAAAATTCAGTTTTTCGGAAGATGGCAAAGGCATTAAATCAATCGGAGCACGAGGCAAAAATCCATAAACAATCTCAAAAGGGCACATCTTTGTAGTGGAATGCAACGAACGATTGTATGCAAATTCAATATGAGGCAAACATTCTTCCCACATCTTAATATTTGTCTTTAAAACAGCCCTTAACATAGTAGACAAAGTCCTATTCACAACTTCGTTTGCCCATCGGTTTGGGGATGACAAGTAGTAGAAAACAAAAGCTTAGTCCCCAATTTAGCCCACAAAGTTCTCCAAAAATGGCTGAGAAATTTAGTGTCACGGTCTAAAACAATGGTGTTTGGCACACCATGCAAGCGAACAACCTCCCGAAAGAACAAGTCAGCAATATGAGTAGCATCATCAGCTTTATGACATGGTATGAAATGTGCCATTTTAGAAAACCTATCCACAACCACAAAAATGCTATCTCGCCCCTCTTGGTCCTAGGTAAGCCCAACACAAAATCCATTGAAATATCTTCCCAAGGAACACTAGGAACAGGTAGAGGCATATATAAACCATGGGGGTTTAAGCGTGACTTAGCCTTTTGACATGTCGTGCAGCGAGCCACAAATCGCTCCACGTCTCTTCTCATCCTCGGCCAAAAGAAATGGCTAGCAAGGATGTCCTCCGTCTTCTTGGCACCAAAATGCCCCATCAACCCACCGCCATGCGCTTCCTGCAAGCAACAACAAACGAACGAGCTAGCTGGAATGCATAGCTTGTTAGATCTAAAAATAAACCCATCATTGAAGACAAATTTGTTCCATGTCCTTCCATCCTTACGTGCAACAACACGTCTTTAAAATCATCATCATTCACATATTGGGCTTTGATTGTTTCGAGGCCAAAGATTTTGTAGTCAAGTTGTGTCAACAAAGTATATCTCCTAGACAAAGCATCAGCAATGATATTCTCCTTTCCCTTCTTGTGTTTAATGACATAAGGAAAAGATTCAATAAATTCAACCCATTTAGCATGCCTACGATTCAGTTTGCCTTGACTACGAATATGTTTTAAAGATTCATGATCGAAATGTATGACAAATTCCTTGGGCCATAAATAATGTTGCCATGTTTCCAGTTCTCACAAGAGCATACAATTCTTTATCATAAGTAGAATAATTCAGAACAGGCCCACTCAATTTTTCTGAAATATGCAACGGGTTTTCCCTCTTGTAGCAAAACACCACCCAATCCAATCCCACTAGCATCACATTCGAGTTCAAAAGTCTTATTAAAATTTGGAAGTTGGAGGAGAGGTGCATGTGTCAACTTATCTTTTAACATGTTGAAGGCGTTCACTTGTGCGGTGCCCCACGTGAAAGGCGCTCCCTTCTTTGTAAGCTCATTCAGCGGTGCGGCAATGGTGCTGAAATACCGCACGAAGCGCCGATAGAATCCTGCAAGTCCTAAAAGCTTCGAACCGTGTGACCGTTTTAGGAGGCGGCCAACTCGAATTGCCTCGACCTTGGCTTGATCAACCTCAATTCCCTGTGGAGTAACAACATAGCCAAGAAACGATACACGATCGGTGCAAAAACTGCACTTCGCAAGGTTACCAAACAAACGTGCATCGCGCAAAGCATTAAAAACAGCACGTAAATGATCAAGGTGTTCCTCTAAAGATTTGCTATAAATAAGAATATCATCAAAGTATACCACCACAAATTTGCCAATGAAAGCACGCAAAACCTCATTCATCAACCTCATGAAAGTGCTAGGTGCATTAGTTAAACCAAAAGGCACCACTAACCACTCATATAATCCAAACTTAGTTTTGAAAGCTGTTTTCCACTCATCTCCCAACTTCATACGAATCGGTGGTATCCACTACGCAAATCAACTTTAGAGAAGACAGTAGAGCCACTCAATTCATCAAGCATATCGTCTAACCTAGGAATTGGATGACGATATCTAATGGTAATGTTATTAATAGCTCTACAATCAACACACATACGCCAAGATCCATCTTTCTTAGGCACCAAAATCACCAGCACAGCACATGGACTAAGAGACTCTCGTACGTACCCTTTATCAAGCAACTCCCGAACTTGATGCTGAATTTCCTTGGTCTCGTCGGGGTTGGTTCGTATGGCGCGCGGTTGGGTAGTGAAGCCCCGGAATCGATCGATTTGATGCTCAATTCCACGCACCGGTGGCAGCCCGGCGGTACATCCTGGGAAAAACATCCTCATACTCCTGCAAAAGATTAGTGACCGCAGGTGGAAAAGAAACAGTATATCCTCAAAGGAAAACAAAGCATCCTTGCATACAAAAGCATAGCATACAGTTTCAGTTGTATCCAAATTGGCAACATCAGATTTAACAGCAAGCATGCAAGAACCTTTCAATTGAATCACATTTTTATTGTCAGATTTAGATTCTCTCTTGTTATGTTGCACATGTTCTTTGGCTACAATCTGATTTTCACTTATAGCATGGACACGATTCTTCTCTTTCTTAGCTCTAGCAACATCATCCTCAAAAACAGCTTCGGGGGTCATGGGATGCAACACAATTTTCTTATCATGGTACATAAAAGAATATTGATTTGATATACCATGATGCATAGAATCCATATCAAATTGCCATGGCCTACCTAACAGAATATGACAAGCTTGCATAGGTACAACATCACACTCAACAACGTCACGATATGCCCCAATTGCAAAATTAATACGCACCAGCTTGGTTACCTTTGCCTTACCACTGTTGTTTAGCCATTGAATGTGATATGGGTGGGGATGTGGTTTGGTGCTGAGTGCAAGCTTCTCCACCATTTCGCTGCTAGCCAAGTTGTTGCAGCTTCCTCCATCGATGATCAAGCGGCAAGAACGCTCTTTAATGATGCACTTTGTTTGGAACAAGGTGTGCCGCTGATTTTGCTCGGCCTTCTCCATTTGTGTGCTGAGCATACGCTGCACAATGAGGCTGTCATAGCGTTCCGCAGCATCAGCACCAATATGTTCTTCTGTTCCCTCATCTTTATCCGCATGGTCAGCCGCAAGCAAAGCAAGTGTATCTTCATCGAAATCACTAGCCGAGGAATACTCACCATCATCTTTTACTACCAAAACACGCTTGCTTTGGGCGATCACGCTGGACATGCCCATAGCCCTTGCAACGGTGACATTGGACATCTCTTGTTCTTCCGGTGGATGCAAGAGAAGAAGCACTCGCGGTGGGCTACTTGGGCTGTCTTAGTCGGTGCACTAACAGGGGACACGTGGCTTGTCGCTGGATGGAGAAGGTGTCGACGCCGGGGTGTGGAAGATGGTGAAGGAGTAGAAGGCGTGTGTGGCAGCCATGATGTCGATTTTTCTGCGAAACATTAGTCTTGGCACTAGCACGTCGTCCCCTGCACTTCCCTTTCAGCTTTGCAAGCAAGATGAAACAATCGAGTCATATTAGTGTAATCTTTGTAGTCCACAATGTCATAGATCTCACGGTTTAGACCACCCAAAAATCTAGCCATAGCAGCATCCTCGGACTGTCTAAATTACGGTGAAGCATGCCCATTTGTAATTTCGATAATATTCCTCTACACTTTTAGCACCTTGCCTCAATTGTTGCAATTTATTTAACAAATCATGTGCATAGTAAGAAGGAACAAATCTAGCCCGCATGACCCGTTTCAAAGCATCCCAAGTCGTGGCATGTTGTTAGGATTTTTCTTGCCATGTTCTATCCACCACACGGAGGCGAAAGCGATGAACTCACTAGTAGCAGCTCTAACTCTAGAGTTCTCGGGAATTCATGGCATGCAAATTTTTGATCAACAGCAATCTCCCATGTAATGTATGCATCGGGATCATATTTTCCATCAAAAGGAGGTATCTTAAATTTGACTTTAGAAAAAGCATCTTCATTGCGTACCTCTCGTCGGCGGTGTTCTCCCATGCCTCTACGGTTGTTACGTAGCCGACGGCGATCACGAGCGTTGCGGTCATCATGTTCGATGTCGCGGTATAGTCACCATCAAAGTTGTCCTCACCGTACTCACCATCAACGTCGTCTTCATCACGCCGATCATGGCCCCGAGCATTGAGGTTATCAAAATGCCTCACAAGTGTAGCAAGGCTGGTGTCAATACGCGCGACCGATGCCTCCAACCCGGCGAGCCTGGTTGTGGCATCGATTTGTGAGGCCTCCAATTGCCCGATCTTGTCATTCGTCACTGCAGATCTGCATCAAGTCCTTCTATGTGCCGCTTCACTTCCCTTGCAAAATGTTGTACGATGCGTCTGGTGCGTGGAGAATGGGATGCACCTTCTTCTTCCTCCGAGCCTGCCATGGTTAATATAACAAAACAAAAACGAAAACAGTTGACAAGAATTAATCCCTACAACTATTGGGGTGTGGCTACGAAAGGCGCTCGCTCTCGGCTTATCTCACAAGTTCTTACCAGTTCTTACCATGCTCACGGGAGGGGTGACGACAACCGACAAGTCTCGCAACCGTGGAACGAGGTGTATCGGCGCCGTAGCAACAAGGCTGTTGTCAAGCGTAGTCGTATGTGTGGAGCTATAGGAGGGCTAAAAGTAATGCACAAGGAAGTACTAGCAACCACGTTAGTCAAAGCAAATTGAGTAAACGCTCAAGGTCGGAACCGTGCTGGTCCTAGGCTAGACGAAATAGAGACGCGAGCCTAACCACAAAGGACGCCACAAGATACAAACCCAAACAGACATGATCACGGAAGGTGGAGAAAAAGGGGACTAAGGGGAAGGAGACAAAGGAGACAAAGGAAAGGTTCTCACGAGTCGGCCCCTTTCTTTCTTTTTTGGACTTTTTTTTTTCTTTTTTTTGCGTTCTCTCTCTAGTGCTGAGGAGAGAGATGCGACTTTTTATTTATTTTTATTTTTTTGATATTTTTTCACAACCAGGGCACACTAGAACCAACCACAAAAATTCTTAGCTCAAACGGACAAAAAATGAGGCACGTGGAATTTTTCAAAGTTTTACCGAAAGGGGTTCGAAGCTTCTCGCCACGAAAACAGAATTTTGCAAGCGAAATTTGGCGATTTTAAGATTGCCGAACCCGCGAGCCTGGTTGTGGCATCGATTTGTGTGGCCTCCAATTGCCCGATCTTGTCATTCGTCACTGCAGATCTGCATCAAGTCCTTCGTGTGCCGCTTCACTTCCCTTGCAAAATGTTGTATGATGCGTCGGTGCGTGGAGAACGGGATGCACCTTCTTCTTCCTCCGAGCCTGCCATGGTTAATATAACAAAACAAAAACGAAAACAGTTGACAAGAATTAATCCCTACAACTATTGGGGTGTGGCTACGAAAGGCGCTCGCTCTCGGCTTATCTCACAAGTTCTTACCAGTTCTTACCATGCTCACGGGAGGGGTGACGACAACCGACAAGTCGCAACCGTGGAACGAGGTGTATCGGCGCCGTAGCAACAAGGCTGTTGTCAAGCGTAGTCGTATGTGTGGAGCTATAGGAGGGCTGAAAGTAATGCACAAGGAAGTACTAGCAACCACGTTAGTCAAAGCAAATTGAGTATACGCTCAGGGTCGGTACCGTGCTGGTCCTAGGCTAGACGAAATAGAGACGCGAGCCTAACCACAAAGGACGCCACAAGATACAAACCAAAACGACACGATCACGGGAAGGTGGAGACAAAGGGGACTAAGGGGAAGGAGACAAAGGAGACAAAGGAAAGGTTCTCACGAGTCGGCCCCTTTCTTTTTTTTTTTTTGCTCTTTTTTTTTTCTTTTTTTCTTTTTTTTTGTTCTCTCTCTAGTGCTGAGGAGAGAGATGCGTTTTTTTTTTTTTTTTATATTTTTTCACAACCACGGGCACACTAGAACCAACCACAAAAATTCTTAGCTCAAACGGACAAAAAATGAGGCACGTGGAATTTTTCAAAGTTTTACCGAAAGGGGTTCCGAAGCTTCTCGCCACGAAAACAGAATTTTGCAAGCGCAATTTGGCGATTTTAAGATTGCCGAACCCGCGAGCCTGGTTGTGGCATCGATTTGTGTGGCCTCCAATTGCCCGATCTTGTCATTCGTCACCGCAGATCTGCATCAAGTCCTTTGTGTGCCGCTTCACTTCCCTTGCAAAATGTTGTATGATGCGTCCGGTGCGTGGAGAATGGGATGCACCTTCTTCTTCCTCCGAGCCTGCCATGGTTAATATAACAAAACAAAAACGAAAACAGTTGACAAGAATTAATCCCTACAACTATTGGGGTGTGGCTCGAAAGGCGCTCGCTCTCGGCTTATCTCACAAGTTCTTGCCAGTTCTTACCATGCTCACGGGAGGGGTGACGACAACCGACAAGTCGCAACCGTGGAACGAGGTGTATCGGCGCCGTAGCAACAAGGCTGTTGTCAAGTGTAGTCGTATGTGTGGAGCTATAGGAGGGCTAAAAGTAATGCACAAGGAAGTACTAGCAACCACGTTAGTCAAAGCAAATTGAGTAAACGCTCAAGGTCGGTACCGTGCTGGTCCTAGGCTAGACGAAATAGAGACGCGAGCCTAACCACAAAGGACGCCACAAGATACAAACCCAAACAGACACGATCACGGGAAGGTGGAGACAAAGGGGACTAAGGGGAAGGAGACAAAGGAGACAAAGGAAAGGTTCTCACGAGTCGGCCCCTTTCTTTCTTTTTTTTTTGCTCTCTTTTTTCTTTGTTCTCTCTCTTGTGCTTGAGGAGAGAGATGCGACTTTTTTATTTATTTTTTATTTTTTTGATATTTTTTCACAACCAGGGGCACACTAGAACCAACCACAAAAATTCTTAGCTCAAACGGACAAAAAATGAGGCACGTGGAATTTTTCAAAGTTTTAGAAAGGGGTTGAAGCTTCTCGCCACGAAAACAGAATTTTGCAAGAGGAATTTGGCGATTTTAAGATTGCCGAACCCGGCGAGCCTGGTTGTGGCATCGATTTGTGTGGCCTCCAATTGCCCGATCTTGTCATTCGTCACATGCGATCTGCATCAAGTCCTTCTGTGTGCCGCTTCACTTCCCTTGCAAAATGTTGTATGATGCGTCGGTGCGTGGAGAATGGGATGCACCTTCTTCTTTCTCCGAGCCTGCCATGGCTAATATAACAAAACAAAAACGAAAACAGTTGACAAGAATTAATCCCTACAACTATTGGGGTGTGGCTACGAAAGGCGGTCGCTCTCGGCTTATCTCACAAGTTCTTGCCAGTTCTTACCATGCTCACGGGAGGGGTGACGACAACCGACAAGTCCGCAACCGTGGAACGAGGTGTATCGGCGCCGTAGCAACAAGGCTGTTGTCAAGCGTAGTCGTATGTGTGGAGCTATAGGAGGGCTGAAAGTAATGCACAAGGAAGTACTAGCAACCACGTTAGTCAAAGCAAATTGAGTATACGCTCAAGGTCGGTACCGTGCTGGTCCTAGGCTAGACGAAATAGAGACGCGAGCCTAACCACAAAGGACGCCACAAGATACAAACCCAAGCAGACACGATCACGGGAAGGTGGAGACAAAGGGGACTAAGGGGAAGGAGACAAAGGAGACAAAGGAAAGGTTCTCACGAGTCGGCCCCTTTCTTTCTTTTTTTTTTTGCTCTCTTTTTTTTCTCTTTTTTTTTGCTGTTCTCTCTCTAGTGCTGAGGAGAGAGATGCGACTTTTTTTTATTATTTTTTTGATATTTTTTTCACAACCAGGGGCACACTAGAACCAACCACAAAAATTCTTAGCTCAAACGGACAAAAAATGAGGCACGTGGAATTTTTCAAAGTTTTACCGAAAGGGGTTCCGAAGCTTCTCGCCACGAAAACATAATTTTGCAAGCGGAATTTGGCGATTTTAAGATTGCCGAACCCGGCGAGCCTGGTTGTGGCATCGATTTGTGTGGCCTCCAATTGCCCGATCTTGTCATTCGTCACCTGCAGATCTGCATCAAGTCCTTCAGTGTGCCGCTTCACTTCCCTTGCAAAATGTTGTATGATGCGTCGGTGCGTGGAGAATGGGATGCACCTTCTTCTTCCTCCGAGCCTGCCATGGTTAATATAACAAAACAAAAACGAAAACAGTTGACAAGAATTAATCCCTACAACTATTGGGGTGTGGCTCGAAAGGCGCTCGCTCTCGGCTTATCTCACAAGTTCTTACCAGTTCTTACCATGCTCACGGGAGGGGTGACGACAACCGACAAGTCCGCAACCGTGGAACGAGGTGTATCGGCGCCGTAGCAACAAGGCTGTTGTCAAGCCGTAGTCGTATGTGTGGAGCTATAGGAGGGCTGAAAGTAATGCACAAGGAAGTACTAGCAACCACGTTAGTCAAAGCAAATTGAGTAAACGCTCAAGGTCGGTACCGTGCTGGTCCTAGGCTAGACGAAATAGAGACGCGAGCCTAACCACAAAGGACGCCACAAGATACAAACCCAAACAGACACGATCACAAGAAGGTGGAGACATAGGGGACTAAGGGGAAGGAGACAAAGGAGACAAAGGAAAGGTTCTCACGAGTCGGCCCCTTTCTTTCTTTTTTGCTCTCTTTTTTTCTTTTTTTCTCTTTTTTTGCTGTTCTCTCTCTAGTGCTGAGGAGAGAGATGCGACTTTTTTATTTTTTTTATTTTTTTGATATTTTTTTCACAACCAGGGGCACACTAGAACCAACCACAAAAATTCTTAGCTCAAACGGACAAAAAATGAGGCACGTGGAATTTTTCAAAGTTTTACTGAAAGGGGTTCCGAAGCTTCTCGCCACGAAAACAGAATTTTGCAAGCGGAATTTGGCGATTTTAAGATTGCCGAACCCCGGAGCCTGGTTGTGGCATCGATTTGTGTGGCCTCGATTGCCCGATCTTGTCATTCGTCACTGCAGATCTGCATCAAGTCCTTCGTGTGCCGCTTCACTTCCCTTGCAAAATGTTGTATGATGCGTCCGTGCGTGGAGAATGGGATGCACCTTCTTCTTCCTCCGAGCCTGCCATGGTTAATAAAACAAAACAAAAATGAAAACAGTTGACAAGAATTAATCCCTACAACTATTGGGGTGTGGCTACTGAAAGGCGCTCGCTCTCAGCTTATCTCACAAGTTCTTACCAGTTCTTACCATGCTCACAGGAGGGGTGACGACAACCGACAAGTCTACAACCGTAGAACGAGGTGTATCGGCGCCGTAGCAAGAAGGCCTGTTGTCAAGCTGTAGTCGTATGTGTGGAGCTATAGGAGGGCTGAAAGAAATGCACAAGGAAGTACTAGCAACCACGTTAGTCAAAGCAAATTGAGTAAACGCTCAAGGTCGATATCGTGCTGGTCCTAGGCTAGACGAAATAGAGACGCGAGCCTAACCACAAAGGACGCCACAAGATACAAACCCAAACAGACACGATCACAGGAAGGTGGAGACAAAGGGGACTAAGGGGAAGGAGACAAAGAAGACAAAGGACAGGTTCTCACGAGTTGGCCCTTTTCTTTCTTTTTTTTTCTCTCTTTTTTTTCTTTTTTTTGTCTTTGTTTTGCTGTTCTCTCTCTAGTGCTGAGGAGAGAGATGCGACTTTTTTATTTATTTTTATTTTTTGATATTTTTTTCACAACCAAGGGCACACTAGAACCAACCAAAAAAATTCTTAGCTCAAACGGACAAAAAATGAGGCACGTAGAATTTTTCAAAGTTTTACCGAAAGGGGTTCAAGCTTCTCGCTACGAAAACAGAATTTTGCAAGCGGAATTTGGCGATTTTAAGATTGCCAAACCCGGCTCGCCTGGTTGTGGCATCGATTTGTGTGGCCTCCAATTGCCCGATCTTGTCATTCGACACTGCAGATCTTCATCAAGTCCTTCGTGTGCCGCTTCACTTCCCTTGCAAAATGTTGTATGATGCGTCGGTGCGTGGAGAATGGGATGCACCTTCTTCTTCCTCCGAGCCTGCCATGGTTAATATGACAAAACAAAAACGAAAACAGTTGACAAGAATTAATCCCTACAACTATTGGGGTGTGGCTACTGAAAGGCGCTCGCTCTCAGCTTATCTCACAAGTTCTTACCAGTTCTTGCCATGCCCTTGCAAGGTGCGTTCGTTTCGAAAAATCTCTCCGTGACTCACGCGGCGAACTTTTGACACTTAGAGCCGATATTGGCTCACGTGGATGCAATGTTTTTCACCGGAACGAAATTGTTCAAAAAGCACAAAAACATGAGTTTTGGACATATTGGAGTGGATTTGGTGCGTTCGTTTCGAAAAATCTCTCCGTGACTCACGCGGCGAACTTTTGACACTTAGAGCCGATATTGGCTCACGTGGATGCGATGTTTTTCACCGGAACAAAATTGTTCAAAAAGCACCAAAACATGAGTTTTGGATATATTGGAGCGGATTGGGTCCGTTCGTTTCAATAAATCTCTTCCTGACTCGCGCGGGGAACTGTTGACACATAGTGCCGATATTGGCTCACGTGGATGCGATGTTTTTCACCGGAACGAAATTGTTCAAAAAGCACCAAAACATGAGTTTTGGACATATTGAAGTGGATTGGGTGCGTTCGTTTCGAAAAATCTCTCCGTGACTCACGCGGCGAACTTTTGACACTTAGAGCCGATATTGGCTCACGTGGATACGATGTTTTTCACCGGAACGAAATTGTTCAAAAAGCACCAAAACATGAGTTTTTGACATATTATAGTGGATTGGGTTCGTTCGTTTCGAAAAATCACTCGGTGACTCACGCGGCGAACTTTTGACACTTAGTGCCGATATTGGCTCACGTGGATGCGATGTTTTTCACCGGAACGAAATTGTTCAAAAAGCACCAAAACATGAGTTTTTGACATATTATAGTGGATTGGGTTCGTTCGTTTCGAGAAATCACTCGGTGACTCGCACGGCGAACTTTTAACACTTAGTGCCGATATTGGCTCACGTGAATGCGATGTTTTTCACCGGAACGAAATTGTTCAAAAAGTACCAAAACATGAGTTTTGGACATATTGGAGTGGATTGGGTGCGTTCGTTTCGAGAAATCTCTCCGTGACATGCGCGGCGAACTTTTGACACTTAGTGCCGATGTTGGCTCACGTGGATGCGATGTTTTTCACCGGGACGAAATTGTTCAAAAAGCACCAAAACATGAGTTTTGGACATATTGGAGTGGATTGGGTGCGTTCGTTTCGACAAATCTCTTCCTAACTCGCGCGGGGAACTTTTGACACATAGTGCTCATATTGGCTCACGTGGATGCGATGTTTTTCACCAGAACGAAATTGTTCAAAAAGCACCAAAACATGAGTTTTGGACATATTGGAGCGGATTGGGTCCGTTCGTTTCGACAAATCTCTTCCTGACTCGCGCGGGGAACTGTTGACACATAGTGCCGATATTGGCTCACGTGGATGCGATGTTTTTCACCGGAACAAAATTGTTCAAAAAGCACCAAAACATGAGTTTTGGACATATTGGAGTGGATTTGGTGCGTTCGTTTCGACAAATCTCTCCGTGACTCGCGTGGCGAACTTTTGACACTTAGTGCCGATATTGGCTCACGTGGATGTGATGTTTTTCATCGGAACGAAATTGTTCAAAAAGCACCAAAACATGAGTTTTGGACATATTGGAGTGGATTTGGTGCGTTCGTTTCGACAAATCTCTCCGTGACTCGCGTGGCGAACTTTTGACACTTAGTGCCGATATTGGCTCACGTGGATGCGATGTTTTTCACCGGAACGAAATTGTTCAAAAAGCACAAAAACATGAGTTTTGGACATCTTGGAGTGGATTGGGTGCGTTCGTTTCGAAAAATCTCTCCGTGACTCACGCGGCGAACTTTTGACACTTAGAGCCGATATTGGCTCATGTGGATGCGATGTTTTTCACCGGAACGAAATTGTTCAAAAAGCACCAAAACATGAGTTTTGGACATATTGAAGTGGATTGGGTGCGTTCGTTTCGAAAAATCTCTCCGTGACTCACGCGGCGAACTTTTGACACTTAGAGCCGATATTGGCTCACGTGGATGCGATGTTTTTCACCGGAACGAAATTGTTCAAAAAGCACCAAAACATGAGTTTTTGACATATTATAGTGGATTGGGTTCGTTCGTTTCGAGAAATCACTCGGTGGCTCGCACGGCGAACTTTTAACACTTAGTGCCGATATTGGCTCACGTGAATGCGATGTTTTTCACCGGAACGAAATTGTTCAAAAAGTACAAAAACATGAGTTTTGGACATCTTGGAGTGGATTGGGTGCGTTCGTTTCGAAAAATCTCTCCGTGACTCACGCGGCGAACTTTTGACACTTAGAGCCGATATTGGCTCACGTGGATGCGATGTTTTTCACCGGAACGAAATTGTTCAAAAAGCACCAAAACATGAGTTTTGGACATATTATAGTGGATTGGGTTCGTTCGTTTCGAGAAATCACTCGGTGGCTCGCACGGCGAACTTTTAACACTTAGTGCCGATATTGGCTCACGTGAATGCGATGTTTTTCACCGGAACGAAATTGTTCAAAAAGTACAAAAACATGAGTTTTGGACATATTGGAGTGGATTGGGTGCGTTCGTTTCGAGAAATCTCTCCGTGACATGCGCGGCGAACTTTTGACACTTAGTGCCGATATTGGCTCACGTGGATGTGATGTTTTTCACCGGACGAAATTGTTCAAAAGCACCAAAACATGAGTTTTGGACATATTGGAGTGGATTGGGTGCGTTCGTTTCGACAAATCTCTTCCTAACTCGCGTGGGAACTTTTGACACATAGTGCTCATATTGGCTCACGTGGATGCGATGTTTTTCACCGAACGAAATTATTCAAAAGCACCAAAACATGAGTTTTGGACATATTGGAGCGGATTGGGTCCGTTCGTTTCGACAAATCTCTTCGACTCGCGGGGAACTTTGACACATAGTGCCGATATTGGCTCACGTGGATGCGATGTTTTTCACCGGAACAAAATTGTTCAAAAAGCACCAAAACATGAGTTTTGGACATATTTTAGTGGATTTGGTGCGTTCGTTTCGACAAATCTCTCCGTGACTCGCGTGGCGAACTTTTGACACTTAGTGCCGATATTGGCTCACGTGGATGTGCTGTTTTTCATCGAACGAAATTGTTCAAAAGCACCAAAACATGAGTTTTGGACATATTGGAGTGGATTTGGTGCGTTCGTTTCGACAAATCTCTCCGTGACTCGCGTGGCGAACTTTGACACTTAGTGCCGATATTGGCTCACGTGGATGCGATGTTTTTCACCGGAACGAAATTGTTCAAAAAGCACAAAAACATGAGTTTTGGACATATTGGAGTGGATTGGGTGCGTTCGTTTCGAAAAATCTCTCCGTGACTCACGCGGCGAACTTTTGACACTTAGAGCCGATATTGGCTCATGTGGATGCGATGTTTTTCACCGGAACGAAATTGTTCAAAAAGCACCAAAACATGAGTTTTGGACATATTGGAGTGGATTGGGTGCGTTCGTTTCGAAAAATCTCTCAGTGACTCACGCGGCGAACTTTTGACACTTAGTGCCGATATTGGCTCACGTGGATGCGATGTTTTTCACTGGAACGAAATTGTTCAAAAAGCACCAAAACATGAGTTTTTGACATATTATAGTGGGTTGGGTTCGTTCGTTTTGAAAAATCACTCGGTGACTCACGCGGCGAACTTTTGACACTTAGTGCCGATATTGGCTCACGTGAATGCGATGTTTTTCATCGGAACGAAATTGTTCAAAAAGCACAAAAACATGAGTTTTGGACATATTGGAGTGGATTGGGTGCGTTCGTTTCGAAAAATCTCTCCATGACTCACGCGGCGAACTTTTGACACTTAGAGCCGATATTGGCTCACGTGGATGCGATGTTTTTCACCGGAACGAAATTGTTCAAAAAGCACCAAAACATGAGTTCTTGACATATTATAGTGGATTGGGTTCGTTCGTTTCGAGAAATCACTCGGTGACTCGCACGGCGAACTTTTAACACTTAGTGCCGATATTGGCTCACGTGAATGCGATGTTTTTCACCGGAACGAAATTGTTCAAAAAGTACCAAAACATGAGTTTTGGACATATTGGAGTGGATTTGGTGCGTTCGTTTCGAGAAATCTCTCCGTGACATGCGCGGCGAACTTTTGACACTTAGTGCCGATGTTGGCTCACATGGATGTGATGTTTTTCACCGGGACGAAATTGTTCAAAAAGCACCAAAACATGAGTTTTGGACATATTGGAGTGGATTGGGTGCGTTCGTTTCGACAAATCTCTTCCTAACTCGCGTGGGGAACTTTTGACACATAGTGCTCATATTGGCTCACGTGGATGCGATGTTTTTCACCAGAACGAAATTGTTCAAAAAGCACCAAAACATGAGTTTTGGACATATTGGAGCGGATTGGGTCCGTTCGTTTCGACAAATCTCTTCCTGACTCGCGCGGGGAACTGTTGACACATAGTGCCGATATTGGCTCACGTGGATGCGATGTTTTTCACCGGAACAAAATTGTTCAAAAAGCACCAAAACATGAGTTTTGGACATATTGGAGTGGATTTGGTGCGTTCGTTTCGACAAATCTCTCCGTGACTCGCATGGCGAACATTCGACACTTAGTGCCGATATTGGCTCACGTGGATGCGATGTTTTTCATCGGAACGAAATTGTTCAAAAGCACCAAAACATGAGTTTTGGACATATTGGAGTGGATTTGGTGCGTTCGTTTCGACAAATCTCTCCGTGACTCGCGTGGCGAACTTTTGACACTTAGTGCCGATATTGGCTCACGTGGATGCGATGTTTTTCACCGAACGAAATTGTTCAAAAAGCACAAAAACATGAGTTTTGGACATATTGGAGTGGATTGGGTGCGTTCGTTTCGAAAAATCTCTCCGTGACTCACGCGGCGAACTTTTGACACTTAGTGCCGATATTGGCTCACGTGGATGCGAAGTTTTTCACCGAACGAAATTGTTCAAAAGCACCAAAACATGAGTTTTGGACATATTGGAGTGGATTGGGTGCGTTCGTTTCGAAAAATCTCTCCGTGACTCACGCGGAGAACTTTTGACACTTAGAGCCGATATTGGCTCACGTGGATGCGATGTTTTTCACCGGAACGAAATTGTTCAAAAAGCACCAAAACATGAGTTTTTGACATATTATAGTGGATTGGGTTCGTTCGTTTCGAGAAATCACTCGGTGACTCGCGCGGCGAACTTTTAACATTTAGTGCCGATATTGGCTCACGTGAATGCGATGTTTTTCACTGGAACGAAATTGTTCAAAAAGTACCAGAACATGAGTTTTGGACATATTTGAGTGGATTGGGTGCGTTCGTTTCGAGAAATCTCTCCGTGACAAGCGAGGCAAACTTTTGACACATAGTGCCAATGTTGGCTCACGTGGATGCGATGTTTTTCACCAGGACGAAATTGTTCAAAAAGCACCAAAACATGAGTTTTGGACGAAATTGAGTGGATTGGGTGCGTTCGTTTCGACAAATCTCTCCGTGACTCACGCGGTGAACTTTTGACACTTAGAGCCGATATTGGCTCACGTGGATGCGATGTTTTTCACCGGAACGAAATTGTTCAAAAAGCACCAAAACATGAGTTTTGGACATATTGGAGCGGATTGGGTCCGTTCGTTTCGACAAATCTCTTCCTGACTCGCGCGGGGAACTGTTGACACATAGTGCCGATATTGGCTCACGTGGATGCGATGTTTTTCACCGGAACAAAATTGTTCAAAAAGCACCAAAACATGAGTTTTGGACATATTGGAGTGGATTGGGTGCGTTCGTTTCGAAAAATCTCTCCGTGACTCACGCGGCGAACTTTTGACACTTAGAGCCGATATTGGCTCACGTGGATGCGATGTTTTTCACCGGAACGAAATTGTTCAAAAAGCACCAAAACATGAGTTTTTGACATATTATAGTGGATTGGGCTCGTTCGTTTCGAGAAATCACTCGGTGACTCGCGCGGCGAACTTTTAACACTTAGTGCCGATATTGGCTCACGTGAATGCGATGTTTTTCACCGAACGAAATTGTTCAAAAGTACCAAAACATGAGTTTTCGACATATTGGAGTGGATTGGGTGCGTTCGTTTGAGAAATATCTCCGTGACATGCGCGGCAAACTTTTGACACTTAGAGCCAATGTTTGCTCACGTGGATGCGATGTTTTTCACGGACGAAATTGTTCAAAAAGCACCAAAACATGAGTTTTGGACATATTGGAGTGGATTGGGTGCATTCGTTTCGACAAATCTATTCCTAACTCGCATGGGGAACTTTTGACACATAGTGCTCATATTGGCTCACGTGGATGCGATGTTTTTCACCGAACGAAATTGTTCAAAAGCACCAAAACATGAGTTTTGGACATATTGGAGCGGATTGGGTCCGTTCGTTTCGACAAATCTCTTCCTGACTCGCGCGGGGAACTGTTGACACATAGTGCCGATATTGGCTCACGTGGATGCGATGTTTTTCACCGGAACAAAATTGTTCAAAAAGCACCAAAACATGAGTTTTGGACATATTGGAGTGGATTGGGTGCGTTCGTTTCGAAAAATCTCTCCGTGACTCGCGCGGTGAACTTTTGACACTTAGTGCCGATATTGGCTCACGTGGATGCGATGTTTTTCACCGGAACGAAATTGTTCAAAAGCACAAAAACATGAGTTTTTGACATATTATAGTGGATTGGGTTCGCTCGTTTCGAGAAATCACTCGGTGACTCGCGCGGCGAACTTTTAACACTTAGTGCCGATATTGGCTCACGTGAATGCGATGTTTTTCACCGGAACGAAATTGTTCAAAAAGCACCAAAACATGAGTTTTGGACATATTGGAGTGGATTGGGTGCGTTCGTTTCGAGAAATCTCTCCGTGACATGCGCGGCGAACTTTTGACACTTAGTGCCGATGTTGGCTCACGTGGATGCGATGTTTTTCACCGGGACGAAATTGTTCAAAAAGCACCAAAACATGAGTTTTGGACATATTGGAGTGGATTGGGTGCGTTCGTTTCGACAAATCTATTCCTAACTCGCGTGGGGAACTTTTGACACATAGTGCTCATATTGGCTCACGTGGATGCGATGTTTTTCACCGGGACGAAATTGTTCAAAAAGCACCAAAACATTAGTTTTGGACATATTGGAGTGGATTGGGTGCGTTCGTTTCGACAAATCTCTTCCTAACTCGCGCGGGGAACTTTTGACACATAGTGCTCATATTGGCTCACGTGGATGCGATGTTTTTCACCAGAACGAAATTGTTCAAAAAGCACCAAAACATGAGTTTTGGACATATTGGAGCGGATTGGGTCCGTTCGTTTCGACAAATCTCTACCTGACTCGCGCGGGGAACTGTTGACACATAGTGCCGATATTGGCTCACGTGGATGCGATGTTTTTCACCGGAACAAAATTGTTCAAAAAGCACCAAAACATGAGTTTTGGACATATTGGAGTGGATTGGGTGCGTTCGTTTCGAAAAATCTCTTCCTAACTCGCGCAGGAAACTTTTGACACTTAGTGCCGATATTGGCTCACGTGGATGCGATGTTTTTCACCGGAACGAAATTGTTCAAAAAGCACCACAACATGAGTTTTGGACATATTTGAGTGGATTGGGTGCGTTCGTTTCGAGAAATATCTCCGTGACATGCGCGGCGAACTTTTGACACTTAGTGCCGATGTTGGCTCACGTGGATGCGATGTTTTTCACCGGGACGAAATTGTTCAAAAAGCACCAAAACATGAGTTTTGGACATATTGGAGTGGATTGGGTGCGTTCGTTTCGAGAAATCTCTTCCTAACTCGCGTGGGGAACTTTTGACACATAGTGCTCATATTGGCTCACGTGGATGCGATGTTTTTCACGGGACGAAATTGTTCAAAAAGCACCAAAACATTAGTTTTGGACATATTGGAGTGGATTGGGTGCGTTCGTTTCGACAAATCTCTTCCTAACTCGCGTGGGGAACTTTTGACACATAGTGCTCATATTGGCTCACGTGGATGCGATGTTTTTCACCGAACGAAATTGTTCAAAAAGCACCAAAACATGAGTTTTGGACATATTGGAGCGGATTGGGTCCGTTCGTTTCGACAAATCTCTTCCCGACTCACGCGGGAACTGTTGACACATAGTGCCGATATTGGCTCACGTGGATGCGATGTTTTTCACCGGAACAAAATTGTTCAAAAGCACCAAAACATGAGTTTTGGACATATTGGAGTGGATTGGGTGCGTTCCTTTCGAAAAATCTCTTCCTAACTCGCGCAGGAAACTTTTGACACTTAGTGCCGATATTGGCTCACGTGGATGCGATGTTTTTCACCGGAACGAAATTGTTCAAAAAGCACCACAACATGAGTTTTGGACATATTTGAGTGGATTGGGTGCGTTCGTTTCGAGAAATATCTCCGTGACATGCGCGGCGAACTTTTGACACTTAGTGCCGATGTTGGCTCACGTGGATGCGATGTTTTTCACCGGGACGAAATTGTTCAAAAAGCACCAAAACATGAGTTTTGGACATATTGGAGTGGATTGGGTGCGTTCGTTTCGACAAATCTATTCCTAACTCGCGTGGGAACTTTTGACACATAGTGCTCATATTGGCTCACGTGGATGCGATGTTTTTCACCGGGACGAAATTGTTCAAAAAGCACCAAAACATTAGTTTTGGACATATTGGAGTGGATTGGGTGCGTTCGTTTCGACAAATCTCTTCCTAACTCGCGTGGGGAACTTTTGACACATAGTGCTCATATTGGCTCACGTGGATGCGATGTTTTTCACCAGAACGAAATTGTTCAAAAAGCACCAAAACATGAGTTTTGGACATATTGGAGCGGATTGGGTCCGTTCGTTTCGACAAATCTCTTCCTGACTGGGAACTGTTGACACATAGTGCCGATATTGGCTCACGTGGATGCGATGTTTTTCACCGGAACAAAATTGTTCAAAAGCACCAAAACATGAGTTTTGGACATATTGGAGTGGATTGGGTGCGTTCCTTTCGAAAAATCTCTTCCTAACTTGCGCAGGAAACTTTTGACACTTAGTGCCGATATTGGCTCACGTGGATGCGATGTTTTTCACCGGAACGAAATTGTTCAAAAAGCACCACAACATGAGTTTTGGACATATTTGAGTGGATTGGGTGCGTTCGTTTCGAAAAATCTCTCCGTGACTCACGCGGCGAACTTTTGACACTTAGAGCCGATATTGGCTCACGTGGATGCGATGTTTTTCACCGGAACGAAATTGTTCAAAAAGCACCAAAACATGAGTTTTTGACATATTATAGTGGATTGGGTTCGTTCGTTTCGAGAAATCACTCGGTGACTCGCGCGGCGAACTTTTAACACTTAGTGCCGATATTGGCTCACGTGAATGCGATGTTTTTCACCGGAACGAAATTGTTCAAAAAGTACCAAAACATGAGTTTTGGACATATTGGAGTGGATTGGGTTCGTTCGTTTCGAGAAATATCTCCGTGACATGCGCGGCGAACTTTTGACACTTAGTGCCGATGTTGGCTCACGTGGATGCGATGTTTTTCACCGGGACGAAATTGTTCAAAAAGCACCAAAACATGAGTTTTGGACATATTGGAGTGGATTGGGTGCGTTCGTTTCGACAAATCTCTTCCTAACTCGCGCGGGGAACTTTTGACACATAGTGCTCATATTGGCTCACGTGGATGCGATGTTTTTCACCGAACGAAATTGTTCAAAAGCACCAAAACATGAGTTTTGGATATATTGGAGCGGATTGGGTCCGTTCGTTTCGACAAATCTCTTCGACTCGCGGGAACTGTTGACACATAGTGCCGATATTGGCTCACGTGGATGCTATGTTTTTCACCGGAACAAAATTGTTCAAAAGCACCAAAACATGAGTTTTGGACATATTGGAGTGGATTGGGTGCGTTCGTTTCGAAAAATCTCTCCGTGACTCACGCGGCGAACTTTTGACACTTAGTGCCGATATTGGCTCACGTGGATGCGATGTTTTTCACAGGAACAAAATTGTTCAAAAAGCACCAAAACATGAGTTTTTGACATATTATAGTGGATTGGGTTCGTTCGTTTCGAGAAATCACTCGGTGACTCGCGCGGCGAACTTTTAACACTTAGTGCCGATATTGGCTCACGTGAATGCGATGTTTTTCACCGGAACGAAATTGTTCAAAAGTACCAAAACATGAGTTTTGGACATATTGGAGTGGATTGGGTGCGTTCGTTTCGAGAAATATCTCCGTGACATGCGCGGCGAACTTTTGACACTTATTGTCGATGTTGGCTCACGTGGATGCGATGTTTTTCACCGGACAAAATTGTTCAAAAAGCACCAAAACATGAGTTTTGGACATATTGGAGTGGATTGGGTGCGTTCGTTTCGACAAATCTATTCCTAACTCGCGTGGGGAACTTTTGACACATAGTGCTCATATTGGCTCACGTGGATGCGATGTTTTTCACCGGACGAAATTGTTCAAAAAGCACCAAAACATTAGTTTTGGACATATTGGAGTGGATTGGGTGCGTTCGTTTCGACAAATCTCTTCCTAACTCGCGTGGGAAACTTTTGACACATAGTGCTCATATTGGCTCACGTGGATGCGATGTTTTTCACCGAACGAAATTGTTCAAAAGCACCAAAACATGAGTTTTGGACATATTGGAGCGGATTGGGTCCGTTCGTTTCGACAAATCTCTTCTGACTCGCGCGAACTGTTGACACATAGTGCCGATATTGGCTCACGTGGATGCGATGTTTTTCACCGAACAAAATTGTTCAAAAAGCACCAAAACATGAGTTTTGGACATATTGGAGTGGATTGGGTGCGTTCCTTTCGAAAAATCTCTTCCTAACTCACGCAGAAACTTTTGACACTTAGTGCCGATATTGGCTCACGTGGATGCGATGTTTTTCACCGGAACGAAATTGTTCAAAAGCACCACAACATGAGTTTTGGACATATTTGAGTGGATTGGGTGCGTTCGTTTCGAAAAATCTCTCCGTGACTCACGTGGCGAACTTTTGACACTTAGAGCCGATATTGGCTCACGTGGATGCGATGTTTTTCACCGGAACGAAATTGTTCAAAAAGCACCAAAACATGAGTTTTGGACATATTGAAGTGGATTGGGTGCGTTCGTTTCGAAAAATCTCTCCGTGACTCGCGCGGCGAACTTTTGACACATAGTGCCGATATTGGCTCACGTGGATGCGATGTTTTTCACCGGAACGAAATTGTTCAAAAAGCACCAAAACATGAGTTTTTGACATATTATAGTGGATTGGGTTCGTTCGTTTCGAGAAATCACTCGGTGACTCGCGCGGCGAACTTTTGACACTTAGTGCCGATATTGGCTCACGTGGATGCGATGTTTTTCACCGGAACGAAATTGTTCAAAAAGCACCAAAACATGAGTTTTGGACATATTGGAGTGGATTGGGTGCGTTCGTTTCGAGAAATCTCTCCGTGACATGCGCGGCGAACTTTTGACACTTAGTGCCGATATTGGCTCACGTGGATGCGATGTTTTTCACCGGGACGAAATTGTTCAAAAAGCACCAAAACATGAGTTTTGGACATATTGGAGTGGATTGGGTGCGTTCGTTTCGACAAATCTCTTCCTGACTCGCGCGGGGAACTTTTGACACATAGTGCTCATATTGGCTCACGTGGATGCGATGTTTTTCACCGAAACGAAATTGTTCAAAAAGCACCAAAACATGAGTTTTGGACATATTGGAGCGGATTGGGTCCGTTCGTTTCGACAAATCTCTTCCTGACTCGCGCGGGGAACTGTTGACACATAGTGCCGATATTGGCTCACGTGGATGCGATGTTTTTCACCGGAACAAAATTGTTCAAAAAGCACCAAAACATGAGTTTTGGACATATTGGAGTGGATTGGGTGCGTTCGTTTCGAAAAATCTCTCCCTGACTCGCGCGGCGAACTTTTGACACTTAGTGCCGATATTGGCTCACGTGGATGCGATGTTTTTCACCGGAACGAAATTGTTCAAAAAGCACCAAAACATGAGTTTTGGACATATTGGAGTGGATTGGGTTCGTTCGTTTCGAGAAATCACTCGGTGACTCGCGCGGCGAACTTTTAACACTTAGTGCCGATATTGGCTCACGTGAATGCGATGTTTTTCACCGGAACGAAATTGTTCAAAAGTACCAAAACATGAGTTTTGGACATATTGGAGTGGATTGGGTGCGTTCGTTTCGAGAAATATCTCCGTGACATGCGCGGCGAACTTTTGACACTTAGTGCCGATGTTGGCTCACGTGGATGCGATGTTTTTCACCGGGACAAAATTGTTCAAAAAGCATCAAAACATGAGTTTTGGACATATTGGAGTGGATTGGGTGCGTTCGTTTCGACAAATCTATTCCTAACTCGCGTGGGGAACTTTTGACACATAGTGCTCATATTGGCTCACGTGGGTGCGATGTTTTTCACCGGACGAAATTGTTCAAAAGCACCAAAACATTAGTTTTGGACATATTGGAGTGGATTGGGTGCGTTCGTTTCGACAAATCTCTTCCTAACTCGCGTGGGGAACTTTTGACACATAGTGCTCATATTGGCTCACGTGGATGCGATGTTTTTCACCGAACGAAATTGTTCAAAAGCACCAAAACATGAGTTTTGGACATATTGGAGTGGATTGGGTGCGTTCGTTTCGACAAATCTCTTCCTGACTCGCGCGGGGAACTGTTGACACATAGTGCCGATATTGGCTCACGTGGATGCGATGTTTTTCACCGGAACAAAATTGTTCAAAAAGCACCAAAACATGAGTTTTGGACATATTGGAGTGGATTGGGTGCGTTCCTTTCGAAAAATCTCTTCCTAACTCGCGCGAAACTTTTGACACTTAGTGCCGATATTGGCTCACGTGGATGCGATGTTTTTCACCGGAACGAAATTGTTCAAAAAGCACCACAACATGAGTTTTGGACATATTTGAGTGGATTGGGTGCGTTCGTTTCGAGAAATATCTCCGTGACATGCGCGGCGAACTTTTGACACTTAGTGCCGATGTTGGCTCACGTGGATGCGATGTTTTTCACCGGACGAAATTGTTCAAAAAGCACCAAAACATGAGTTTTGGACATATTGGAGTGGATTGGGTGCGTTCGTTTCGACAAATCTCTTCCTGACTCGCGCGGGGAACTTTTGACACATAGTGCTCATATTGGCTCACGTGGATGCGATGTTTTTCACCGAAACGAAATTGTTCAAAAAGCACCAAAACATTAGTTTTGGACATATTGGAGTGGATTGGGTGCGTTCGTTTCGAGAAATCTCTTCCTAACTCGCGTGGGGAACTTTTGACACATAGTGCTCATATTGGCTCACGTGGATGCGATGTTTTTCACCGAACGAAATTGTTCAAAAGCACCAAAACATGAGTTTTGGACATATTGGAGCGGATTGGGTCCGTTCGTTTCGACAAATCTCTTCCTGACTCGCCTGGGAACTGTTGACACATAGTGCCGATATTGGCTCACGTGGATGCGATGTTTTTCACCGGAACAAAATTGTTCAAAAGCACCAAAACATGAGTTTTGGACATATTGGAGTGGATTGGGTGCGTTCCTTTCGAAAATCTCTTCCTAACTCGCGCAGAAACTTTTGACACTTAGTGCCGATATTGGCTCACGTGGATGCGATGTTTTTCACCGGAACGAAATTGTTCAAAAAGCACCACAAGATGAGTTTTGGACATATTTGAGTGGATTGGGTGCGTTCGTTTCGAAAAATCTCTCCGTGACTCACGCGCGAACTTTTGACACTTAGAGCCGATATTGGCTCACGTGGATGCGATGTTTTTCACCGGAACGAAATTGTTCAAAAGCACCAAAACATGAGTTTTTGACATATTATAGTGGATTGGGTTGCGTTCGTTTCGAGAAATCACTCGGTGACTCGCGCGGCGAACTTTTTAACACTTAGTGCCGATATTGGCTCACGTGAATGCGATGTTTTTCAGGAACGAAATTGTTCAAAAAGTACCAAAACATGAGTTTTGGACATATTGGAGTGGATTGGGTGCGTTCGTTTGAAATATCTCCGTGACATGCGCGGCGAACTTTTGACACTTAGTGCCGATGTTGGCTCACGTGGATGCGATGTTTTTCACCGGGACGAAATTGTTCAAAAAGCACCAAAACATGAGTTTTGGACATATTGGAGTGGATTGGGTGCGTTCGTTTCGACAAATCTCTTCCTAACTCGCGTGGGGAACTTTTGACACATAGTGCTCATATTGGCTCACGTGGATGCGATGTTTTTCACCGAACGAAATTGTTCAAAAGCACCAAAACATGAGTTTTGGATATATTGGAGCGGATTGGGTCCGTTCGTTTCGACAAATCTCTTCCCGACTCGCGGGAACTGTTGACACATAGTGCCGATATTGGCTCACGTGGATGCGATGTTTTTCACCGGAACAAAATTGTTCAAAAGCACCAAAACATGAGTTTTGGACATATTGGAGTGGATTGGGTGCGTTCGTTTCGAAAAATCTCTCCGTGACTCACGCGGCGAACTTTTGACACTTAGAGCCGATATTGGCTCACGTGGTTGCGATGTTTTTCACCGGAACGAAATTGTTCAAAAAGCACCAAAACATGAGTTTTGACATATTATAGTGGATTGGGTTCGTTCGTTTCGAGAAATCACTCGGTGACTCGCGCGGCGAACTTTTAACACTTAGTGCCGATATTGGCTCACGTGAATGCGATGTTTTTCACCGGAACGAAATTGTTCAAAAAGTACCAAAACATGAGTTTTGGACATATTGGAGTGGATTGGGTGCGTTCGTTTCGAGAAATATCTCCGTGACATGCGCGGCGAACTTTTGACACTTAGTGCCGATGTTGGCTCACGTGGATGCGATGTTTTTCACCGGGACAAAATTGTTCAAAAAGCATCAAAACATGAGTTTTGGACATATTGGAGTGGATTGGGTGCGTTCGTTTCGACAAATCTATTCCTAACTCGCGTGGGGAACTTTTGACACATAGTGCTCATATTGGCTCACGTGGGTGCGATGTTTTTCACCGGACGAAATTGTTCAAAAGCACCAAAACATTAGTTTTGGACATATTGGAGTGGATTGGGTGCGTTCGTTTCGACAAATCTCTTCCTAACTCGCGTGGGGAACTTTTGACACATAGTGCTCATATTGGCTCACGTGGATGCGATGTTTTTCACCGAACGAAATTGTTCAAAAAGCACCAAAACATGAGTTTTGGACATATTGGAGCGGATTGGGTCCGTTCGTTTCGACAAATCTCTTCGACTCGCGCGGGACTTTGACACATAGTGCCGATATTGGCTCACGTGGATGCGATGTTTTTCACCGGAACAAAATTGTTCAAAAGCACCAAAACATGAGTTTTGGACATATTGGAGTGGATTGGGTGCGTTCCTTTCGAAAAATCTCTTCCTAACTCGCGCAGAAACTTTTGACACTTAGTGCCGATATTGGCTCACGTGGATGCGATGTTTTTCACCGGAACGAAATTGTTCAAAAAGCACCACAACATGAGTTTTGGACATATTTGAGTGGATTGGGTGCGTTCGTTTCGAGAAATATCTCCGTGACATGCGCGGCGAACTTTTGACACTTAGTGCCGATGTTGGCTCACGTGGATGCGATGTTTTTCACCGGACGAAATTGTTCAAAAGCACCAAAACATGAGTTTTGGACATATTGGAGTGGATTGGGTGCGTTCGTTTCGACAAATCTATTCCTAACTCGCGTGGGGAACTTTTGACACATAGTGCTCATATTGGCTCACGTGGATGCGATGTTTTTCACGGGACGAAATTGTTCAAAAGCACCAAAACATTAGTTTTGGACATATTGGAGTGGATTGGGTGCGTTCGTTTCGAGAAATCTCTTCCTAACTCGCGTGGGGAACTTTTGACACATAGTGCTCATATTGGCTCACGTGGATGCGATGTTTTTCACCGAACGAAATTGTTCAAAAGCACCAAAACATGAGTTTTGGACATATTGGAGCGGATTGGGTCCGTTCGTTTCGACAAATCTCTTCCGACTCGCGGGGAACTGTTGACACATAGTGCCGATATTGGCTCACGTGGATGCGATGTTTTTCACCGGAACAAAATTGTTCAAAAGCACCAAAACATGAGTTTTGGACATATTGGAGTGGATTGGGTGCGTTCCTTTCGAAAAATCTCTTCCTAACTCGCGCAGGAAACTTTTGACACTTAGTGCCGATATTGGCTCACGTGGATGCGATGTTTTTCACCGGAACGAAATTGTTCAAAAAGCACCAAAACATGAGTTTTGGACATATTTGAGTGGATTGGGTGCGTTCGTTTCGACAAATCTCTCCGTGACTCACGCGGCGAACTTTTGACACTTAGAGCCGATATTGGCTCACGTGGATGCGATGTTTTTCACCGGAACGAAATTGTTCAAAAAGCACCAAAACATGAGTTTTGGACATATTAGAGTGGATTGGGTGCGTTCGTTTCGAGAAATCGGTGACTCGCGCGGCGAACTTTTGACACTTAGTGCCGATATTGGCTCACGTGAATGCGATGTTTTTCACCGGAACGAAATTGTTCAAAAAGCACCAAAACATGAGTTTTGGACATATTGGAGTGGATTGGGTGCGTTCGTTTCGAGAAATATCTCCGTGACATGCGCGGCGAACTTTTGACACTTAGTGCCGATGTTGGCTCACGTGGATGCGATGTTTTTCACCGGGACGAAATTGTTCAAAAAGCACCAAAACATGAGTTTTGGACATATTGGAGTGGATTGGGTGCGTTCGTTTCGACAAATCTCTTCCTAACTCGCGTGGGGAACTTTTGACACATAGTGCTCATATTGGCTCACGTGGATGCGATGTTTTTCACCGAACGAAATTGTTCAAAAGCACCAAAACATGAGTTTTGGATATATTGGAGCGGATTGGGTCCGTTCGTTTCGACAAATCTCTTCTGACTCGCGGGGAACTGTTGACACATAGTGCCGATATTGGCTCACGTGGATGCTATGTTTTTCACCGGAACAAAATTGTTCAAAAAGCACCAAAACATGAGTTTTGGACATATTGGAGTGGATTGGGTGCGTTCGTTTCGAAAAATCTCTCCGTGACTCACGCGGCGAACTTTTGACACTTAGTGCCGATATTGGCTCACGTGGATGCGATGTTTTTCACAGGAACAAAATTGTTCAAAAGCACCAAAACATGAGTTTTGACATATTATAGTGGATTGGGTTCGTTCGTTTCGAGAAATCACTCGGTGACTCGCGCGGCGAACTTTTAACACTTAGTGCCGATATTGGCTCACGTGAATGCGATGTTTTTCACCGGAACGAAATTGTTCAAAAGTACCAAAACATGAGTTTTGGACATATTGGAGTGGATTGGGTGCGTTCGTTTCGAGAAATATCTCCGTGACATGCGCGGCGAACTTTTGACACTTATTGTCGATGTTGGCTCACGTGGATGCGATGTTTTTCACCGGGACAAAATTGTTCAAAAGCACCAAAACATGAGTTTTGGACATATTGGAGTGGATTGGGTGCGTTCGTTTCGACAAATCTATTCCTAACTCGCGTGGGGAACTTTTGACACATAGTGATCATATTGGCTCACGTGGATGCGATGTTTTTCACCGGACGAAATTGTTCAAAAGCACCAAAACATTAGTTTTGGACATATTGGAGTGGATTGGGTGCGTTCGTTTCGACAAATCTCTTCCTAACTCGCGCGGGGAACTTTTGACACATAGTGCTCATATTGGCTCACGTGGATGCGATGTTTTTCACCAGAACGAAATTGTTCAAAAAGCACCAAAACATGAGTTTTGGACATATTGGAGCGGATTGGGTCCGTTCGTTTCGACAAATCTCTTCCCGACTCGCGCGGGAACCGTTGACACTTAGTGCCGATATTGGCTCACGTGGATGCGATGTTTTTCACCGGAACAAAATTGTTCAAAAAGCACCAAAACATGAGTTTTGGACATATTGGAGTGGATTGGGTGCGTTCCTTTCGAAAAATCTCTTCCTAACTCGCGCAGAAACTTTTGACACTTAGTGCCGATATTGGCTCACGTGGATGCGATGTTTTTCACCGGAACGAAATTGTTCAAAAGCACCACAACATGAGTTTTGGACATATTTGAGTGGATTGGGTGCGTTCGTTTCGAGAAATATCTCCGTGACATGCGCGGCGAACTTTTGACACTTAGTGCCGATGTTGGCTCACGTGGATGCGATGTTTTTCACCGGGACGAAATTGTTCAAAAAGCACCAAAACATGAGTTTTGGACATATTGGAGTGGATTGGGTGCGTTCGTTTCGACAAATCTATTCCTAACTCGCGCGGGGAACTTTTGACACTTAGTGCTCATATTGGCTCACGTGGATGCGATGTTTTTCACCGGGACGAAATTGTTCAAAAAGCACCAAAACATGAGTTTTGGACATATTGGAGTGGATTGGGTGCGTTCGTTTCGACAAATCTCTTCCTAACTCGCGTGGGGAACTTTTGACACATAGTGCTCATATTGGCTCACGTGGATGCGATGTTTTTCACCGGAACGAAATTGTTCAAAAGCACCAAAACATGAGTTTTGGACATATTGGAGCGGATTGGGTCCGTTCGTTTCGACAAATCTCTTCGACTGCGCGGGAACTTTTGACACATAGTGCCGATATTGGCTCACGTGGATGCGATGTTTTTCACCGGAACAAAATTGTTCAAAAAGCACCAAAACATGAGTTTTGGACATATTGGAGTGGATTGGGTGCGTTCGTTTCGAAAAATCTCTTCCTGACTCGCGCGGGGAACTTTTGACACTTAGTGCCGATATTGGCTCACGTGGATGCGATGTTTTTCACCGGAACGAAATTGTTCAAAAAGCACCAAAACATGAGTTTTGGACATATTTGAGTGGATTGGGTGCGTTCGTTTCGAAAAATCTCTCCGTGACTCACGCGGCGAACTTTTGACACTTAGTGCCGATATTGGCTCACGTGGATGCGATGTTTTTCACCGGAACGAAATTGTTCAAAAAGCACCAAAACATGAGTTTTGGACATATTAGAGTGGATTGGGTGCGTTCGTTTCGAGAAATCTCTCGGTGACTCGCGCGGCGAACTTTTGAACTTAGTGCCGATATTGGCTCACGTGGATGCGATGTTTTTCACCGGAACGAAATTGTTCAAAAAGCACCAAAACATGAGTTTTGGACATATTGGAGTGGATTGGGTGCGTTCGTTTCGAGAAATCTCTCCGTGACATGCGCGGCGAACTTTTGACACTTAGTGCCGATATTGGCTCACGTGGATGCGATGTTTTTCACCGGAACGAAATTGTTCAAAAAGCACCAAAACATGAGTTTTGGACATATTGGAGTGGATTGGGTGCGTTCGTTTCGACAAATCTCTTCCTAACTCGCGTGGGGAACTTTTGACACATAGTGCTCATATTGGCTCACGTGGATGCGATGTTTTTCACCGGAACGAAATTGTTCAAAAGCACCAAAACATGAGTTTTGGATATATTGGAGCGGATTGGGTCCGTTCGTTTCGACAAATCTCTTCCCGACTCGCGGGGAACTGTTGACACATAGTGCCGATATTGGCTCACGTGGATGCTATGTTTTTCACCGGAACTAAAATTGTTCAAAAAGCACCAAAACATGAGTTTTGGACATATTGGAGTGGATTGGGTGCGTTCGTTTCGACAAATCTCTCCGTGACTCACGCGGCGAACTTTTGACACTTAGAGCCGATATTGGCTCACGTGGATGCGATGTTTTTCACAGGAACAAAATTGTTCAAAAAGCACCAAAACATGAGTTTTTGACATATTATAGTGGATTGGGTTCGTTCGTTTCGAGAAATCACTAGGTGACTCGCGCGGCGAACTTTTAACACTTAGTGCCGATATTGGCTCACGTGAATGCGATGTTTTTCACCGGAACGAAATTGTTCAAAAAGTACCAAAACATGAGTTTTGGACATATTGGAGTGGATTGGGTGCGTTCGTTTCGAGAAATATCTCCGTGACATGCGCGGCGAACTTTTGACACTTATTGTCGATGTTGGCTCACGTGGATGCGATGTTTTTCACCGGGACAAAATTGTTCAAAAAGCACCAAAACATGAGTTTTGGACATATTGGAGTGGATTGGGTGCGTTCGTTTCGACAAATCTCTTCCTGACTCGCGTGGGGAACTTTTGACACATAGTGCTCATATTGGCTCACGTGGATGCGATGTTTTTCACCGGGACGAAATTGTTCAAAAAGCACCAAAACATTAGTTTTGGACATATTGGAGTGGATTGGGTGCGTTCGTTTCGACAAATCTCTTCCTAACTCGCGTGGGAAACCTTTGACACATAGTGCTCATATTGGCTCACGTGGATGCGATGTTTTTCACCGAACGAAATTGTTCAAAAAGCACCAAAACATGAGTTTTGGACATATTGGAGCGGATTGGGTCCGTTCGTTTCGACAAATCTCTTCCGACTCGCGCGGGAACTTTTGACACATAGTGCCGATATTGGCTCACGTGGATGCGATGTTTTTCACCGGAACAAAATTGTTCAAAAGCACCAAAACATGAGTTTTGGACATATTGGAGTGGATTGGGTGCGTTCCTTTCGAAAAATCTCTTCCTAACTCACGCAGGAAACTTTTGACACTTAGTGCCGATATTGGCTCACGTGGATGCGATGTTTTTCACCGGAACGAAATTGTTCAAAAAGCACCACAACATGAGTTTTGGACATATTTGAGTGGATTGGGTGCGTTCGTTTCGAAAAATCTCTCCGTGACTCACGCGGCGAACTTTTGACACTTAGAGCCGATATTGGGTCACGTGGATGCGATGTTTTTCACCGGAACGAAATTGTTCAAAAGCACCAAAACATGAGTTTTGGACATATTGAAGTGGATTGGGTGCGTTCGTTTCGAAAAATCTCTCCGTGACTCACGCGGCGAACTTTTGACACTTAGAGCCGATATTGGCTCACGTGGATGCGATGTTTTTCACCGGAACGAAATTGTTCAAAAGCACCAAAACATGAGTTTTGACATATTATAGTGGATTGGGTTCGTTCGTTTCGAGAAATCACTCGGTGACTCGCGCGGCGAACTTTTAACACTTAGTGCCGATATTGGCTCACGTGAATGCGATGTTTTTCACCGGAACGAAATTGTTCAAAAGTACCAAAACATGAGTTTTGGACATATTGGAGTGGATTGGGTGCGTTCGTTTCGAGAAATATCTCCGTGACATGCGCGGCGAACTTTTGACACTTAGTGCCGATGTTGGCTCACGTGGATGCGATGTTTTTCACCGGGACGAAATTGTTCAAAAGCACCAAAACATGAGTTTTGGACATATTGGAGTGGATTGGGTGCGTTCGTTTCGACAAATCTCTTCCTAACTCGCGTGGGGAACTTTTGACACATAGTGCTCATATTGGCTCACGTGGATGCGATGTTTTTCACCGAACGAAATTGTTCAAAAAGCACCAAAACATGAGTTTTGGACATATTGGAGCGGATTGGGTCCGTTCGTTTCGACAAATCTCTTCCCGACGGCGAGGGGAACGTTGACACATAGTGCCGATATTGGCTCACGTGGATGCGATGTTTTTCACCGGAACAAAATTGTTCAAAAAGCACCAAAACATGAGTTTTGGACATATTGGAGTGGATTGGGTGCGTTCGTTTCGAAAAATCTCTCCGTGACTCACGCGGCGAACTTTTGACACTTAGAGCCGATATTGGCTCACGTGGATGCGATGTTTTTCACGGAACGAAATTGTTCAAAAAGCACCAAAACATGAGTTTTTGACATATTATAGTGGATTGGGTTCGTTCGTTTCGAGAAATCACTCGGTGACTCGCGCGGCGAACTTTTAACACTTAGTGCCGATATTGGCTCACGTGAATGCGATGTTTTTCACCGGAACGAAATTGTTCAAAAAGTACCAAAACATGAGTTTTGGACATATTGGAGTGGATTGGGTGCGTTCGTTTGAGAAATATCTCCGTGACATGCGCGGCGAACTTTTGACACTTAGTGCCGATGTTGGCTCACGTGGATGCGATGTTTTTCACCGGGACGAAATTGTTCAAAAAGCACCAAAACATGAGTTTTGGACATATTGGAGTGGATTGGGTGTGTTCGTTTCGACAAATCTATTCCTAACTCGCGTGGGGAACTTTTGACACATAGTGCTCATATTGGCTCACGTGGGTGCGATGTTTTTCAGGGACGAAATTGTTCAAAAGCACCAAAACATTAGTTTTGGACATATTGGAGTGGATTGGGTGCGTTCGTTTCGACAAATCTCTTCCTAACTCGCGTGGGGAACTTTTGACACATAGTGCTCATATTGGCTCACGTGGATGCGATGTTTTTCACCGAACGAAATTGTTCAAAAGCACCAAAACATGAGTTTTGGACATATTGGAGCGGATTGGGTCCGTTCGTTTCGACAAATCTCTTCGACTCGCGCGGGAACTGTTGACACATAGTGCCGATATTGGCTCACGTGGATGCGATGTTTTTCACCGGAACAAAATTGTTCAAAAAGCACCAAAACATGAGTTTTGGACATATTGGAGTGGATTGGGTGCGTTCCTTTCGAAAAATCTCTTCCTAACTCGCGCAGGAAACTTTTGATACTTAGTGCCGATATTGGCTCACGTGGATGCGATGTTTTTCACCGGAACGAAATTGTTCAAAAGCACCACAACATGAGTTTTGGACATATTTGAGTGGATTGGGTGCGTTCGTTTCGAAAAATCTCTCCGTGACTCACGCGGCGAACTTTTGACACTTAGAGCAGATATTGGGTCACGTGGATGCGATGTTTTTCACCGGAACGAAATTGTTCAAAAGCACCAAAACAAGAGTTTTGGACATATTGAAGTGGATTGGGTGCGTTCGTTTCGAAAAATCTCTCCGTGACTCACGCGGCGAACTTTTGACACTTAGTGCCGATATTGGCTCACGTGGATGCGATGTTTTTCACCGGAACGAAATTGTTCAAAAAGCACCAAAACATGAGTTTTTGACATATTATAGTGGATTGGGTTCGTTCGTTTCGAGAAATCACTCGGTGACTCGCGCGCGAACTTTTAACACTTAGTGCCGATATTGGCTCACGTGAATGCGATGTTTTTCAGGAACGAAATTGTTCAAAAAGTACCAAAACATGAGTTTTCGACATATTGGAGTGGATTGGGTGCGTTCGTTTCGAGAAATATCTCCGTGACATGCGCGGCGAACTTTTGACACTTAGTGCCAATGTTGGCTCACGTGAATGCGATCTTTTTCACCGGAACGAAATTGTTCAAAAAGCACCAAAACATGAGTTTTGGACATATTGGAGTGGATTGGGTGCGTTCGTTTCGACAAATCTCTTCCTAACTCGCGTGGGGAACTTTTGACACATAGTGCTCATATTGGCTCACGTGGATGCGATGTTTTTCACCGAACGAAATTGTTCAAAAGCACCAAAACATGAGTTTTGGATATATTGGAGCGGATTGGGTCCGTTCGTTTCGACAAATCTCTTCTGACTCGCGTGGGAACTTTTGACACATAGTGCCGATATTGGCTCACGTGGATGCGATGTTTTTCACCGGAACAAAATTGTTCAAAAGCACCAAAACATGAGTTTTGGACATATTGGAGTGGATTGGGTGCGTTCGTTTCGAAAAATCTCTCCGTGACTCACGCGGCGAACTTTTGACACTTAGAGCCGATATTGGCTCACGTGGATGCGATGTTTTTCACCGGAACAAAATTGTTCAAAAGCACCAAAACATGAGTTTTGACATATTATAGTGGATTGGGTTCGTTCGTTTCGAGAAATCTCTCGGTGACTCGCGCGGCGAACTTTTAACACTTAGTGCCGATATTGGGTCACGTGAATGCGATGTTTTTCACCGGAACGAAATTGTTCAAAAGTACCAAAACATGAGTTTTGGACATATTGGAGTGGATTGGGTGCGTTCGTTTCGAGAAATATCTCCGTGACATGCGCGGCGAACTTTTGACACTTATTGTCGATGTTGGCTCACGTGGATGCGATGTTTTTCACCGGGACAAAATTGTTCAAAAGCACCAAAACATGAGTTTTGGACATATTGGAGTGGATTGGGTGCGTTCGTTTCGACAAATCTATTCCTAACTCGCGTGGGGAACTTTTGACACATAGTGCTCATATTGGCTCACGTGGATGCGATGTTTTTCACCGGACGAAATTGTTCAAAAAGCACCAAAACATTAGTTTTGGACATATTGGAGTGGATTGGGTGCGTTCGTTTCGACAAATCTCTTCCTAACTCGCGTGGGAACTTTTGACACATAGTGCTCATATTGGCTCACGTGGATGCGATGTTTTTCACCGAACGAAATTGTTCAAAAGCTCCAAAACATGAGTTTTGGATATATTGGAGCGGATTGGGTCCGTTCGTTTCGACAAATCTCTTCCTGACTCGCGCGGGAACTGTTGACAAGTGCCGATATTGGCTCACGTGGATGCGATGTTTTTCACCGGAACAAAATTGTTCAAAAGCACCAAAACATGAGTTTTGGACATATTGGAGTGGATTGGGTGCGTTCCTTTGAAAAATCTCTTCCTAACTCACGCGGAAACTTTTGACACTTAGTGCCGATATTGGCTCACGTGGATGCGATGTTTTTCACCGGAACGAAATTGTTCAAAAAGCACCACAACATGAGTTTTGGACATATTTTAGTGGATTGGGTGCGTTCGTTTCGAAAAATCTCTCCGTGACTCACGCGGCGAACTTTTGACACTTAGAGCCGATATTGGGTCACGTGGATGCGATGTTTTTCACCGGAACGAAATTGTTCAAAAGCACCAAAACATGAGTTTTGGACATATTGAAGTGGATTGGGTGCGTTCGTTTCGAAAAATCTCTCCGTGACTCACGCGCGAACTTTTGACACTTAGAGCCGATATTGGCTCACGTGGATGCGATGTTTTTCACCGGAACGAAATTGTTCAAAAAGCACCAAAACATGAGTTTTGGACATATTGAAGTGGATTGGGTGCGTTCGTTTCGAAAAATCTCTCCGTGACTCACGCGGCGAACTTTTGACACTTAGAGCCGATATTGGCTCACGTGGATGCGATGTTTTTCACCGGAACGAAATTGTTCAAAAAGCACCAAAACATGAGTTTTGACATATTATAGTGGATTGGGTTCGTTCGTTTCGAGAAATCACTCGGTGACTCGCGCGGCGAACTTTTAACACTTAGTGCCGATATTGGCTCACGTGAATGCGATGTTTTTCAGGAACGAAATTGTTCAAAAAGTACCAAAACATGAGTTTTGGACATATTGGAGTGGATTGGGTGCGTTCGTTTAGAAATATCTCCGTGACATGCGCGGGGAACTTTTGACACTTAGTGCCGATGTTGGCTCACGTGGATGCGATGTTTTTCATCGGCACGAAATTGTTCAAAAAGCACCAAAACATTAGTTTTGGACATATTGGAGTGGATTGGGTGCGTTCGTTTCGACAAATCTCTTCCTAACTCGCGCGGGGAACTGTTGACACATTAGTGCTGATATTGGCTCACGTGGATGCGATGTTTTTCATCGGAACGAAATTGTTCAAAAAGCACCAAAACATGAGTTTTGGATATATTGGAGCGGATTGGGTCCGTTCGTTTCGACAAATCTCTTCTGACTGCGCGGGGAACTGTTGACACATAGTGCCGATATTGGCTCACGTGGATGCGATGTTTTTCACCGGAACGAAATTGTTCAAAAGCACCAAAACATGAGTTTTGGACATATTGGAGTGGATTGGGTGCGTTCGTTTCGAAAATTCTCTCCGTGACTCACGCGGCGAACTTTTGACACTTAGTGCCGATATTGGCTCACGTGGATGCGATGTTTTTCACCGAACAAAATTGTTCAAAAAGCACCACAACATGAGTTTTGGACATATTTTAGTGGATTGGGTGTGTTCGTTTCGAAAAATCTCTCCGTGACTCACGCGACGAACTTTTGACACTTAGAGCCGATATTGGGTCACGTGGATGCGATGTTTTTCACCGGAACGAAATTGTTCAAAAAGCACCAAAACATGAGTTTTGGACATATTGAAGTGGATTGGGTGCGTTCGTTTCGAAAAATCTCTCCGTGACTCACGCGGCGAACTTTTGACACTTAGAGCCGATATTGGGTCACGTGGATGCGATGTTTTTCACCGGAACGAAATTGTTCAAAAAGCACCAAAACATGAGTTTTGGACATATTGAAGTGGATTGGGTGCGTTCGTTTCGAAAAATCTCTCCGTGACTCACGCGGCGAACTTTTGACACTTAGAGCCGATATTGGCTCACGTGGATGCGATGTTTTTCACCGAACGAAATTGTTCAAAAGCACCAAAACATGAGTTTTTGACATATTATAGTGGATTGGGTTCGTTCGTTTCGAGAAATCACTTCGGTGACTCGCGCGGCGAACTTTTAACACTTAGTGCCGATATTGGCTCACGTGAATGCGATGTTTTTCACCGGAACGAAATTGTTCAAAAGTACCAAAACATGAGTTTTGGACATATTGGAGTGGATTGGGTGCGTTCGTTTCAGAAATATCTCCGTGACATGCGCGGCGAACTTTTGACACTTAGTGCCGATGTTGGCTCACGTGGATGCGATGTTTTTCACCGGGACGAAATTGTTCAAAAAGCACCAAAACATGAGTTTTGGACATATTGGAGTGGATTGGGTGCGTTCGTTTCGACAAATCTCTTCCTGACTCGCGCGGGGAACTTTTGACACATAGTGCTCATATTGGCTCACGTGGATGCGATGTTTTTCACCGAAACGAAATTGTTCAAAAAGCACCAAAACATGAGTTTTGGACATATTGGAGTGGATTGGGTCCGTTCGTTTCGACAAATCTCTTCCTGACTCGCGCGGGAACTGTTGACACATAGTGCCGATATTGGCTCACGTGGATGCGATGTTTTCACGGAACAAAATTGTTCAAAAGCACCAAAACATGATTTTTGGACATATTGGAGTGGATTGGGTGCGTTCGTTTCGAGAAATCTCTTCCTAACTCGCGCAGGAAACTTTTGACACATAGTTCCGATATTGGCTCACGTGGATGCGATGTTTTTCATCGGAACGAAATTGTTCAAAAAGCACCAAAACATGAGTTTTGGACATATTTGGTGCGTTCGTTTCGAAAAATCTCTCCGTGACTCGCGTGGCGAACTTTTGACACTTAGTGCCGATATTGGCTCACGTGGATGCGATGTTTTTCACCGGGACGAAATTGTTCAAAAAGCACCAAAACATGAGTTTTGGACATATTGGAGTGGATTGGGTGCGTTCGTTTCGACAAATCTATTCCTAACTCGCGTGGGGAACTTTTGACACATAGTGCTCATATTGGCTCACGTGGATGCGATGTTTTTCAGGACGAAATTGTTCAAAAGCACCAAAACATTAGTTTTGGACATATTGGAGCGGATTGGGTGCGTTCGTTTCGACAAATCTCTTCCTAACTCGCGTGGGGAACTTTTGACACATAGTGCTCATATTGGCTCACGTGGATGCGATGTTTTTCACCGAACGAAATTGTTCAAAAGCACCAAAACATGAGTTTTGGACATATTGGAGCGGATTGGGTCCGTTCGTTTCGACAAATCTCTTCGACTGCGCGGGAACTGTTGACACATAGTGCCGATATTGGCTCACGTGGATGCGATGTTTTCACCGGAACAAAATTGTTCAAAAGCACCAAAACATGATTTTTGGACATATTGGAGTGGATTGGGTGCGTTCGTTTCGAAAAATCTCTTCCTAACTCGCGCGGAAACTTTTGACACATAGTCCGATATTGGCTCACGTGGATGCGATGTTTTTGATCGGAACGAAATTGTTCAAAAAGCACCAAAACATGAGTTTTGGACATATTGGAGTGGATTTGGTGCGTTCGTTTCGAAAAATCTCTCCGTGACTCGCGTGGCGAACTTTTGACACTTAGTGCCGATATTGGCTCACGTGGATGCGATGTTTTTCACCGGAACAAAATTGTTCAAAAAGCACCAAAACATGAGTTTTGGACATATTGGAGTGGATTGGGTGCGTTCGTTTCGAAAAATCTATCCGTGACATGCGCGGCGAACTTTTGACACCGTGCCGATGTTGGCTCACGTGGATGCGATGTTTTTCATCGGGACGAAATTGTTCAAAAGCACCAAAACATGAGTTTTGGACGAAATTGAGTGGATTGGGTGAGTTCGTTTCGACAAATCTCTCCGTGACTCGCGCGGCGAACTTTTGTCACTTAGTGCCGATATTGGCTCACGTGGATACGATGTTTTCACCGGAACGAAATTGTTCAAAAGCACCACAACATGAGTTTTTGACATATTTGAGTGGATTGGGCGCGTTCGTTTCGACAAATCTTTTCCTTACTCGCGCGGGGAACTGTTGACACATAGTGCCGATCTTGGCTCACGTGGATGTGATGTTTTTCACCGGAACGAAATTGTTCAAAAAGCACCAAAACATGAGTTTTGGACATATTGGAGTGGATTTGGTGCGTTCGTTTCGAAAAATCTCTCCGTGACTCACGCGGCGAACTTTTGACACTTAGAGCCGATATTGGCTCACGTGGATGCAATGTTTTTCACCGGAACGAAATTGTTCAAAAGCACCAAAACATGAGTTTTGGACATATTGGAGTGGATTTGGTGCGTTCGTTTCGAAAAATCTCTCCGTGACTCACGCGGCGAACTTTTGACACTTAGAGCTGATATTGGCTCACGTGGATGCGATGTTTTTCACCGGAAAAAATTGTTCAAAAGCACCAAAACATGAGTTTTGGACATATTGAAGTGGATTGGGTGCGTTCGTTTCGAAAAATCTCTCCGTGACTCACGCGGCGAACTTTTGACACTTAGAGCCGATATTGGCTCACGTGGATGCGAAGTTTTTCACCAGAACGAAATTGTTCAAAAAGCACCAAAACATGAGTTTTGGACATATTGAAGTGGATTGGGTGCGTTCGTTTCGAAAAATCTCTCCGTGACTCACGCGCGAACTTTTGACACTTAGAGCCGATATTGGCTCACGTGGATACGATGTTTTTCACCGAAACGAAATTGTTCAAAAAGCACCAAAACATGAGTTTTGACATATTATAGTGGATTGGGTGCGTTCGTTTCGAAAAATCTCTCCGTGACTCACGCGGCGAACTTTTGACACTTAGTGCCGATATTGGCTCACGTGGATGCGATGTTTTTCACCGGAACGAAATTGTTCAAAAAGCACCAAAACATGAGTTTTTGACATATTATAGTGGATTGGGTTCGTTCGTTTCGAGAAATCACTCGGTGACTCGCGCGGCGAACTTTTAACACTTAGTGCCGATATTGGCTCACGTGAATGCGATGTTTTTCACCGGAACGAAATTGTTCAAAAAGTACCAAAACATGAGTTTTGGACATATTGGAGTGGATTGGGTGCGTTCGTTTCGAGAAATCTCTCCGTGACATGCGCGGCGAACTTTTGACACTTAGTGCCGTTGTTGGCTCACGTGGATGTGATGTTTTTCACCGGGACGAAATTGTTCAAAAAGCACCAAAACATGAGTTTTGGACATATTGGAGTGGATTGGGTGCGTTCGTTTCGACAAATCTCTTCCTAACTCGCGCGGGGAACTTTTGACACATAGTGCTCATATTGGCTCACGTGGATGCGATGTTTTTCACCAGAACGAAATTGTTCAAAAAGCACCAAAACATGAGTTTTGGACATATTGGAGCGGATTGGGTCCGTTCGTTTCGACAAATCTCTTCCTGACTCGCGCGGGGAACTGTTGACACATAGTGCCGATATTGGCTCACGTGGATGCGATGTTTTTCACCGGAACGAAATTGTTCAAAAAGCACCAAAACATGAGTTTTGGACATATTGGAGTGGATTTGGTGCGTTCGTTTCGACAAATCTCTCCGTGACTCGCGTGGCGAACTTTTGACACTTAGTGCCGATATTGGCTCACGTGGATGCGATGTTTTTCACCGGAACGAAATTGTTCAAAAAGCACCAAAACATGAGTTTTGAACATATTGGAGTGGATTTGGTGCGTTCGTTTCGACAAATCTCTCCGTGACTCGCGTGGCGAACTTTTGACACTTAGTGCCGATATTGGCTCACGTGGATGCGATGTTTTTCACCGGAACGAAATTGTTCAAAAAGCACCAAAACATGAGTTTTGGACATATTGGAGTGGATTGGGTGCGTTCGTTTCGAAAAATCTCTCCGTGACTCACGCGGCGAACTTTTGACACTTAGAGCCGATATTGGCTCACGTGGATGCGAAGTTTTTCACCGAACGAAATTGTTCAAAAGCACCAAAACATGAGTTTTGGACATATTGAAGTGGATGCGTTCGTTTCGAAAAATCTCTCCGTGACTCACGCGGCGAACTTTTGACACTTAGAGCCGATATTGGCTCACGTGGATACGATGTTTTTCACCGGAACGAAATTGTTCAAAAAGCACCAAAACATGAGTTTTTGACATATTATAGTGGATTGGGTTCGTTCGTTTGAAAAATCACTTGGTGACTCACGCGGCGAACTTTTGACACTTAGTGCCGATATTGGCTCACGTGGATGCGATGTTTTTCACCGGAACGAAATTGTTCAAAAGCACCAAAACATGAGTTTTGGACATATTGGAGTGGATTGGGTTCGTTCGTTTGAGAAATCACTCGGTGACTCGCGCGCGAACTTTTAACACTTAGTGCCGATATTGGTTCACGTGGATGCGATGTTTTTCACCGGAACGAAATTGTTCAAAAGCACCAAAACATGAGTTTTGACATATTATAGTGGATTGGGTTCGTTCGTTTCGAGAAATCACTCGGTGACTCGCGCGGCGAACTTTTAACACTTAGTGCCGATATTGGCTCACGTGAATGCGATGTTTTTCACCGGAACGAAATTGTTCAAAAAGTACCAAAACATGAGTTTTGGACATATTGGAGTCGATTGGGTGCGTTCGTTTCGAGAAATCTCTCCGTGACATGCGCGGCAAACTTTTGACACTTAGTGCCAATGTTGGCTCACGTGGATGCGATGGTTTTCACCGGGACGAAATTGTTCAAAAAGCACCAAAACATGAGTTTTGGACATATTGGAGTGGATTGGGTGCATTCGTTTCGACAAATCTATTCCTAACTCGCGTGGGGAACTTTTGACACATAGTGCTCATATTGGCTCACGTGGATGCGATGTTTTTCACCAGAACGAAATTGTTCAAAAAGCACCAAAACATGAGTTTTGGACATATTGGAGCGGATTGGGTCCGTTCGTTTCGACAAATCTCTTCCTGACTCGCGCGGGGAACTGTTGACACACAGTGCCGATATTGGCTCACGTGGATGCGATGTTTTTCACCGAAACAAAATTGTTCAAAAAGCACCAAAACATGAGTTTTGGACATATTGGAGTGGATTGGGTGCATTCGTTTCGAAAAATCTCTTCCTAACTCGCGCAGGAAACTTTTGACACATAGTTCCGATATTGGCTCACGTGGATGCGATGTTTTTCATCGGAACGAAATTGTTCAAAAAGCACCAAAACATGAGTTTTGGACATATTGGAGTGGATTTGGTGCGTTCGTTTCGACAAATCTCTCCGTGACTAGCGTGGCGAACTTTTGACACTTAGTGCCGATATTGGCTCACGTGGATGCGATGTTTTTCACCGGAACGAAATTGTTCAAAAAGCACAAAAACATGAGTTTTGGACATATTGGAGTCGATTGGGTGCGTTCGTTTCGAAAAATCTCTCAGTGACTCACGCGGCGAACTTTTGACACTTAGAGCCGATGTTGGCTCACGTGGATGTGATGTTTTTCACGGACGAAATTGTTCAAAAGCACCAAAACATGAGTTTTGGACATATTGGAGTGGATTGGGTGCGTTCGTTTCGACAAATCTCTTCCTAACTCGCGTGGGGAACTTTTGACACATAGTGCTCATATTGGCTCACGTGGATGCGATGTTTTTCACCGAACGAAATTGTTCAAAAGCACCAAAACATGAGTTTTGGACATATTGGAGCGGATTGGGTCCGTTCGTTTTGACAAATCTCTTCCTGACTCGCGCGGGGAACTGTTGACACATAGTGCCGATATTGGCTCACGTGGATGTGATGTTTTTCACCGGAACAAAATTGTTCAAAAAGCACCAAAACATGAGTTTTGGACATATTGGAGTGGATTTGGTGCGTTCGTTTCGACAAATCTCTCCGTGACTCGCGTGGCGAACTTTTGACACTTAGTGCCGATATTGGCTCACGTGGATGCGATGTTTTTCAAGATTATTGAAAGGCTTTATCGTGACACGTCTCATTCGTTGGGACTTTGGCTCATGTGTTGGGCAAGTCACAGAGTACGGGTAAAGTTTACATCCACTATAGTGTGAGTAAAACAATCTATTCGAATAGTTGTGCTCGTGGATACGGAGCATCGGGACAAGTTTTTCGCTTAGCTAGACTATAAAATTTAAAATGATGGCATGGGCATGCATAATGATTTTATGTGCTGGTCGCTCAACTTCTTGGGAAGCGAGAAGGGGTAGACCCCAGAAAATCATGACGATCCAGTGGCGGGAAGCTATCCTTGGGATCACAATTGATGATGGACAAAACCGTCGCTGATTAAACAAACTATGGAAATAAAACTTGACCAGTCTTGGGTCATAGGCTTGTGAAAAGAATTGCAAAACTACTTTTATGTAAAAGAACCACAACCGTTCCTTGATTGTCCCCTATCATATGCATCGTTGTTGTGGTGCCTTGCTGAGTATGGTTGGTACTCACCGTTGCTTTATGCAAAACATTTAGAGATTGGCGATGAAGCCTGAAGACCCATACGAGTACTACCAGGTGGGTTTGGAAGACGATGGAGCTCAGTAGGTCTTAGACTCGGTCGTTGCCTATGGCAATGGTGTGCCGCTGCCTTATCTCCGTTGCCTTATCTATATTTTTCTTTTGCTTGTATTTCGGACCAATTGGTCCTATGTTCTAGACAACGCCTTCGTGCGCTATATTGTAATATTTCGTGTAAGACAATTGATGTATTTTGCGTGCTTGATGATTTAGTAATGTACTCGTAGGTACCAGACAACTCGATCCAGGGAAATGGTACTATAAACACAAATGATTCCTAAAACAGGGGTCTACAGGGCCGCAGTTGACGGTTGGCCGAGTTGGACTCAGGTCGGAACCATGTATACCTAAGCCTACAGGGTCGCACACTTAACGGGAAAGAACAGGCATTCGAGTTGGACTCGGATACGGCTCAATTGGATAGAGATCCAACCAGACAAGGAAGTTCGGATGGGCCTTTAGGCCCAGTCGGCAACCCTATATAAGGAGGTGAGGGGTGGAGGGTTTGAGATACACAATTGATACATCCGAACATATCTCCTCCATGGAAAACCTCTCACGTTTGAGTCAAAACCCTAGCCGTACATCCGGTGCTACTAGACGGGTGTTCGGAGTTCTTCCCCTAGATGTGTCGATACCGATAGAGACATTGCTACTTTGAGACGTTCTTTGGCGGCATTGAATCTCGTCGAGATTCAAGTGAGCCGAATTCAATTTGGCAACTTGGGGTCAGGGTCGACAGGTCTGAGGGCCGAGCGAAGCGGCTCGGCACCATCGGCATCGGGAAGCCAGCTTGGAGTCATCGGCATCGGCAAACCCTAAGCGCCACAAGGCGATCGGGCGACAGAGGTGAAGCTTGGCGGGGTCGGGCGAGACGTAGACGAAACCGCCGTCGGGGTCGGGCGAAATGCTCTGGGGTCGGCGGGTCGGACGATCCGGTCCCGGGGTCGGCTAAAGTGTTCCCGGGGTCGGCTGGAACATCCCGAGGTCCGCAAGAATGTTTTCGAGGTCGACTGGGACGTTTGTGAGGTCGGCAAGACTTGTTGGAGATCGAATAGCTCTTGATTGGCTATTTCCGCTGCACTACACGCCAATCGGTAATACTCTATAAGCCCTTACTTGCAAGCTTTCTTGGATTACGCGGTAGAAAAATTTTGTTTTATGCTCCGCGTTCTCCTTCAGTGGTATCAGAGCTAGACTTGCATAGTTCAGGTTTTAGATTTGATCTGGAACAAATTTGAGCACACGGGTTGATTAGGTCAATCGGTTTTACGGGATGGGTAGAGGAGAGTTGATGGACTTGCGTTCCTTGATAGTGTATCAGAACAACATAATGTGATTACATCGAAGCAATTTCCATAGGACTAAGTTTGAGTTGGTTTCGAGATGGCGTTCCTTGATAGTGTATCGGAACATTATAATGTGATTATGCTGAAGCTATTTCATGGTCCGACATTGTTTGCCGCCTTGCGCATATGCAAACCATCGCCCTTGATAGTGTATCGGGATGGCATAATGTGATTATGCCGATATGGTTTCCATAAGCGATTTCGTAGATTGGATCTATGTAATTCGTAGATTTCCATAAGTGGGACCGCTGTGTGCGTACCTCCTTTTGTCGTCTCGATATCGTATCTCTGCGATAGGTTGGAAGCGTTCTACGTCTAACTTGTTTTTGTAGAGAATGCTATGAGATGGTATGACCCAATTATATGTATAAGATGCATGAGGTGCATGTAATATTCTTTCATACGCGCAATCCATGTAATATTCTTTCACTACTTGCGTGTCGATGTAATCTTCAATTCATAGCTTCTATAATAGTAGCTTAGTTTGAAGAAATCAAGCATCCGGTGGGAGAACGGTGATGAAGATGGAGATCCTCAACACTGACATGGAGATGGATATCACCATGTGAAAGGGCCATACTATTTTATTATTAATTGCTATTCTACATGCTTTAATATAGAGATATGTTTGTTTGATAGGATAGTATCCCTCACAAAATTAAGTAGTAATGATGCCCTTCCAAATGTTGCACCTATCAGTGTTGTGATCGTCAATTGGTGGGTCTGCCTAAGCAGAGTGTCATTGTCTTTGATAACACAATGGGGTATATGTCAGACATATACATGCAGGAGTATTTGGTTTACTTGACAAGGTTATCAAAACAGTTTTAGGCCTTGGGGCATAGGTTGGGGCCGGGGCATGGTGATGCCACCCAACAAACAAGAGTCACATAGGGATGTGATTAGCAAGGTGTTGCTTACCCATGTTACTAATCTTTTAGCAGTGATGCCAAAGCTAACTATAAATTAATTAAAATGTGGATATTGACCCAATACGTAACCTTGAGTTAAGAAACACAGTGGGAGTCTTTTGTTAAATTGTTTAATAAAAGACAAAGTATAAACATTGTGCTAAACTTTTGCATGTTCTCTGTTGTAGATAATGGGAGCTAATAATGCACCCAGTTCTTTTAGTTTGTGGTCTATACTTGAGAAAGATAAGTTGAATGGAACAAACTTTATGGATTGGTATCGAAACTTGAGACTTGTTCTCAAGCAAGAGTGAAAGGAGTACGTTCTTGAAGTTCCCTATCTTGAAGATTTGCCTGATAATGCTAATGCGGCTGCACGGAGGGCTTGGGAGAAGCATACTAATGATTCCCTAGATATAAGATGTCTCATGCTAGCCACAATGTCCTCGGAGCTTCAGAAGCAATACGAGAGCAACGATGCTCACAGTATTATTGAGGGTCTACGCGACATGTTTGAGAACCAAACTAGGGCCCAAAGGTTCAACACCTCAAAGTCCTTGTTTGTGTGCAGGCTTGTAGAAGGGAATCCCGTCAGTCCGCATGTGATAAAGATGATTTGGCTACATTTAGAGTCTTGAGAAACTAGGTTTCCCTCTTAGCCAAGAGTTGGCTACAGACGTGATTTTCTGGTCGCTCCCCCTAAGCTTTGAGCCATTCATACTAAATTATCACATGAACAACATGGATAAAACCTTGGCAGAATTCCATGGGATGCTAAAGACTGCTGAGGAGAGTATCTAGAAAAATGGTCATCATGTGATGATGGTGCAGAAATCTAAGCGCAAACTACCTGTCCAGAAACTTTGCACCAAGAGGAAATTATCTCCCGATGAGATCGTGCTTGCCTCCAAAGCAAAGAAGGGCAAGGAGGGGTTTGCGACATTTGATGTCGTTTGCTTCTATTGCAAGGAGACAGGAGACTGCAAAAGGAACTGCAATAAGTACATGGAGGATGTCAAAAAGAAGCAAAGTGCGACTTCTACTTCATGTATTAATGTTATAGAGATCAATCTTGCTACTTCATCTACTGACTCTTGGGTATTTGATACCAGATCAGTAGCTCATATATGCAAGTCGTTGCAGGGAATGAGAAGAAGTAGAAGTTTGAGAAGGGGCGAGGTGAACCTGCGCGTCGGCAATGGAGAAAAGGTTGCTACAGTTGCCGTCGGGACTAGGCCACTTCATTTACTTTCAGGATTAGTTTTGGAACTAAATAATTGTTATTGTGTTCCAACTCTATGTCAAAATATTACACCCGCTTCTTGTTTGCAAGCGGAAGGATATGATTTAATGGACAATGGCTGTTCAATATATCTTAGAGATATGTTCTATTTTCATACTCCATTGGTGAATGGATTATACATTTTGGATCTTAAAGCGTCTCTCATTTATAACATTAATACAGAGAGGCAATTCCCAAATGATATAAACCCCACATTTATCTGGCATTGTCACCTAGGCCATATAAATAAGAAACGCATGGAGGAGCTCCATAAAGATGGTTTGCTTCACTCTTTTGATTTTAAATCATTTGAGACATGTGAGTCTTGTTTACTTGGAAAGATGACAAAAGTCACGGGACACAGTGAGAGAGCAAGTGACTTGTTGGCACTCGTACATACTGATGTATGTGAAGGGTTACACGGAAGCTATGATAGCTAATAACAAAAAATTTTCTACCGCGCAAACCAGGAACACTTGCAAGTAAGAGCCGGTAGATCGTTACCGATTGGAGTAGAGTGCAGCGAACTAGCCAATCAAGGCTATCTGATCTGGAACTGTGCTAGCCGATGACAGCCGATTTGCCGACAGCCGATTCCTGGGAATAGCCGATTCACCAATCAGCCGATTCACCAAGTAGCCGATTCGCCGAGTCGTCTGACCGTGCTCGCGCGCCTCGATCCGATGCGCTCGAACGCAGTCGATTCGTAGCTGACCAACAGCACCACAACGTAGCAGCGCTTCTACCGGTATCCACACGTCCGGGGACAGAACGCCGAACACCCGTGTGCTAGCACGCGATGCAAGGCTAGGGTTTGGCTTGGGAGTGTGGAGGGTTTCCGTGGAGATTGATCTCGCCGACTTCTGTTGCGCCAAATCAGATTGATTCGGTTTTATGCAATTCAATTGACATGCCGCAGCTCTCCACCCCTCACCCCTTTATATAGAGTTGCCGGTTGGGCCTAGAGGTGAAGGGTTACGCGGAAGCTACGCTAGCCGAAAACAAAAATTTCTACCGCGCAAACCAGGAACACATGCAAGTAAGGGCCGATAGATCATTACCGATTGGAGTGTGCAGCGGAAATAGCCAATCAGGGCTATCCGATCCGGAACAGTGTAGCCGATTCTCGCAAGCCGACAGCCGATACCCGGGGACAGCCGATTCGCCAATAAGCCGATTCGCACATGCCGTAGCCGATCCGAGTCGTTCGACCGTGTTCTCGCGCCTCGCTCCGATGCGCCCGACCGCAGCCGATCCGAAGCCGATCTACAGCGCGCAACGTAGCAGCGCCTCTACCGGTATCCACACGTCCGGGGACAAAACGCCGTACACCCGTGTGCTAGCACGCGATGCAAGGCTAGGGTTTGGCTCGAAAGTGGGGAGGGTTTCCGTGGAGATTGATCTCGGCGACTTCTGTTGCACGCGATGCAATTGACGTGCCGCAGCTCTCCACCCCTCCCTCCTTTATATAGAGTTGGCCGACGGGACTAGTGGCCGATCAGGACTCTATTTTGAATCGGATCCTATCCGAATCTCACGAGTTGGCTGCCCATACGTCGTAAGCCCATAGGACTCTATCCGATCGGATCCCTATCCGATCGAGCCGTATCCGAGTCCAACTCGAATGCCTGTTCTTATCCCCTTAAGCGTGCGACCTGTAGGTTCAGGTATACTCGGTTTCGGCTATAGTCTAACTTAGCCGACCGTCGGCTCGAGTCCAACTCGGCCGCGTCCACGCGGCGCCTAGCAGCACATATTGACACCATAGTATACAAGAATATAATATCGGCTCGAACCGTAATGTGTACACAAATCCCTTTGCCTCACGATACCAATTAAGCTATAGGCAAGACGTGTGCCATCCCTTCAATAGCTTAACCATTCACTCGAACCGTATTGGATTATCGTCGTTGATTGACTCCTCAATCAACTTAGCATGGCCATGCATTTCCATAATCCATTACCTCGAGGGGCCCGAGATATCTCTCCAAAGGAGGGACAAATTCCATCTTGATCACTCACATCCCACTCCATGTTTCATAGCAAACCCGAAAACTACCTTTATAACTACCCGATTACGGAATAGCGTTTGGTAGTCCCAAAGTAGGCTACTACACATGTTGGAATCCATGGTGATCTCAGGTCTAAGGACTTTGTACCAACACTACCGAGACCAACTAATGACACATTAATTCTGTAGTGTCTCATGGTGGGTCTATCCAACAATGTGTTCTCCAACACATATGTCCATGTTTATTGATTTGGTATCTTCATACCCATGATCGTGAGACATGATCATCAATCAATAAACATGCCGATCTTAGAATCATATTTGTTCCAACAATATGATATATGATCAGGTATCGTTTAGAAATAGATTCATACATAAAATAGTCTCATAAATAAGTCACGTACTTATTGATCAATACAAGATGTCTATTTCATGGAACTGAATAACACTTTATTCATAAATACATAAACATTGACGTGATATCCAACATCTCCATGTTGCCTCTAGGGCATATCACTAACAATCTCCCACTTGCACTAGAGTCAATCATGTAAGTATCTAATACCCATTGCTCTTGTGTGCGCCTCATGCTTCGGGAGGAGAGGTTTTGTCGGCGGATCGGCTATGTTGAGATCCGTGTGCACTTTGCATATCTTGACATCACCTCTGTCCACAATCTCGCGGATGAGATGATATCGTCGAAGTATGTGTTTGGACTTCGATGTGACCTCGGCTCCTTGGCTTGCGCAATGGCTCCACTATTGTCACAATAGAGAGACATTGGACCATCGTACTAGTCATCACACCAAGCTCGAAACGAATTTCTTGATCCAAACAGCCTCCTTTGCGGCTTCCGAAGCAGCAATGTACTCGGCCTCCGTTGTAGAATCAGCAACGAGTATCCGCTTGGAACTCTTTCATGTGCGCCTCCGTTCGGGCGAGAACACGAACCCAGATTGCGATCTATAATCATCCTTGTCTGTTTGGAAGCTAGCATCGGTGTAACCACTTACAACGAGCTCTTCTTCACCTCCATAGACTAGGAACATATCCTTAGTTCTTCTCAAGTACTTAAGGATATTCTTTACGGCATCAGTGACCTTCACTGGATCACGCGAGTATCTGCTCGTAGCACTCAAAGCGTACGAGACATGCAGGCGTGTACAAAGCATGGCATACATGATGGATCCAATTGCCGAAGTATATGGAACCATACCCATCTTATTCCGCTCATCATGTGTCGAGGACACGATTCTTGCTAAGATTAATGCCATGTGACATGGGCAAGAAACCTTTCTTGGAATCATGCATGTTGAACCTTTTCAACACCTTGTCAATGCATGTACTTTGGCTTAATCCAATTAGCCTCTTGGATCTATCTCTATAGATCCGAATGCCTAATATATATGCTTGCCTCCCTAAGTCTTTCATGGAAAAACTATTTTTCAATGAAGACTTGACGGATTCAAGCATAGGGATATCATTTCCAATCAGTAATATGTCATCCACATATAAGATTAGAAATACAATTGCGCTCCCACGACCTTTTGTAGACACAGGCCTCTTCTTCATTTTTGATGAAACCAAACCCTTTGATTACTTCATCAAAATGAATATTCCAACTCCGAGATGCTTGCTTCAATCCATAAATGGATTTCGTAGCTTGCATATCTTTCCAGCGATTCTGGATCGACAAAACCCCGAGGTTGTATCATGTATACATCCTCACTTAGGTTTCCATTTAGGAAAGCCGTTTTGACATCCATCGCCATATCTCATAATCGAAATATGCAGCAATCGCTAGGATAATCCGAATAGATTTAAGCATTGCGACGGGCGAGAAGGTTTCATCATAATCAACTCCTTGAATCTGTTTAAAACCTTTCGCCACCAATCGCGCCTTATAGATGTGAACATTTCCATCCATATCGGCCTTTTCTTAAAAACCCATTTACACTCAATGGTTTTGACACCATCAGGTGGATCAACCAAGTTCCAAACTTGATTGTCGTACATGGATTCTATTTCGGATTTCATGGCTCCAAGCAACTTGTTGGAATCGGGTCCCACCATCGCTTCCTCATAGGTCTTAGGTTCATCGTTGTCCAACAACAATATATCACGTTGTTCACTTTGTGTACATCGGGCACACGACGTGATCTTTCGGACCTCCGTGGGGTGGTGTATCTACAACGGTGGCGCAACACTTTGTTCCTCTGTTGTGGTTCCGTGGTCGCCGAAACGTTTTTCGGTGTTTCTTGAACTTCTTCAAGATGCACCCTGCTCCCACTAACCCTTCTTGAAAGAAACTCTTTCTCCAAGAAGACACCGTGTCGGGCGACAAACACTTTGCCTTGTTCCCGATTATAAAAGTAATATCCCTTAGTTTTCTTAGGATATCCCACAAAGAAGCACTTGTGGGATTTGGGTGTGAGCTTGTCGGATGTAAACGTTTTACATAAGCCTCACATCCCCAAATTTTGAGAAAAGACAAACTAGGGGTTGCCCTGTCCATATCTCATATGGTGTCTTTTCAACCGACTTAGATGGAACTCTATTTAGTGTGAGCGCTTGTTTCAAGAGCATATCCCCGAGAAAGATAACGGAAGATCACTTTGGCTCATCATCGACCGCACCATGTCCAACAAGGTGCGATTTCTCCGTCGGACACCCCATTCCATTGTGGAGTTCTGGCGGAGTCAACGTGGAACAATTCCACAATCTTTCGAGATGATTACCAAACTCTTGGCTCAAGTATTCCCCTCTACGATCGATCGTAGAAACTTGATTGTTTTCCTAAATGATTCTGTACTTCATTCTAGAATTCTTTGAACTTTTCAAAGGATTCGGACTTATGCCTCATTAAGTAGATATAACAATATCTACTAAAGTCATCGGTAAAGGTAATGAAGTACCGATAACCACCTCTCGGCCGTTGAGCTCATTGGTCCACATACATCGGTATGTACGAGTGCCAATAAGTCACTTGCTCTCTCACTATGTCCCGTGAAAGGTGCCTTTGTCATCTTACCAAGTAAACAAGACTCACATGTCTCAAATGATTCAAAATCAAAAGAGTGAAGCAGTCCATCCTTATGGAGCTTCTCCATGCGTTTCTTATTTATATGGCCTAAGCGACAATGCCGGATAAACGTGAGGTTTATATCATTAGAGAGTTGCCTTTCGTATTAATGTTATAGATGGGAGATGCTTCAAGATTCAAAACGTATAATCCATTCACCAATGGGGCATGAAAATAGAACATATCTCGAGATATATTGAACAACCATTGTTCATTGATCTAAAATCATATCCTTCCGCTTGCAAACATCAAGCGAAAATAACGTTTTGACATAGTGTTGGAACAAAATCACAATTATTTAATTCCAAAACTAATCCTGAAGGTAGATGAAGTGGTACGGTGCCGAAAAGAGCGTAGCAACGCTTGCTCCATTGCCGACGCGCAGGTTCACCTCTCCCCTTCTCAAGCCTCTACTTCTTCTCATTCCCCGCAACGATTTGCAAATATGAGCTACGATCCGGTATCAAATACCCAAGAGTCGAGTAGGTGAAGTAGCAAGATTAATGTCTATAACATTAATACACGAAGCTAAGTCGTACTTTGCTTCTTTTGAGATCCTCCATGTACTTCTTGTAGTTCCTCTTCCAGTGGCTGTCTCCTTGCAATAGAAGCAAACGACATCGATGCCGCCGACCCTTTCTTGCCCTTCTTTGCATTGGAGGCACTCGCGATCTCATCGGGAGTTAACTTCCTCTTGGTGCAAAACTTCTTGACAGTGGTTTGCGCTTAGCCTTCGCATCATCATCACATGATGACCGTTTTCTGGATACTCTCCTCACTGTCTTTAGCATCCCATGCAATTCAGCCAAGGTCCTATCCATATTGTTCATGTGATAATTTAATATGAATGGCTCGAAGCTCGGAGGGAGCGATTGGAGAATCACATCGTAGCCAACTCTTGGCTAAGGGAAAACCCAGTTTTCCGGACTCTCAATGTAGCCAATCATCTTTATCACATGCGGACGACGGATTCCCTCAACAAGCTCGCACGCAAACAAGGACTTTGAGGTGTTGAACCTCTCGGCCCAAGCTTGGTTCTCAAACATGCCACGCAGCCCCTGAATAATAGTGTGAGCATCGCTGCTCTCATATTGCTTCGAAGCTCGGGGGACATTGTAGCAAGCATGAGACAGCTTATATCTAGGGCATCATTAGTGTGCTTCTCATAAGCCCTCCGTGCGTTGCGGTGGCATTATTTGGCAAATCCTCGGGATAGGGTACTTCAAGAACGTACTCCTTACGCTCTTGCTTGAGAACAATTCTCAAGTTGCGATACCAATCCATAAAGTTTGTTCCATTTAATTTTTCCTTTTCGAGAATAGATCGCAAATTGCTATGTCTATTGTTAAACAATTTAACATTAGACTCCCATTACGTATTTTCCACCTTCCCTCTAGGTTACGTATTGGGTCAAGATCCACATGTTAATTAATTTTCTAGTGAGCTTTGGCATCTGCTAGAAAATTAGTAACATCGCAAGCAACACCTTGCTAATCACATCTCTATGTGACTCTTGTTGTTGGTGTGGCATCTCCATGCCCGGCGCCAACCTATGCCCCAAGGCCCAAAACTGTTTTGATAGCCTTGTTAAGTAAACCAAATGCTCCTGCATGTATATGTCGACATATACCCCCTCGTGTTATGATAGAGAATGGCACTCTGCTTTGGCAGACCCACCATTGACGAGCATAACGGTGACGGGTGCAACATTTGGAAGGGCATCATTACTACCTAATTTTGCGAGGGATGCTATCCTATCAAACAAACATATCACATATGAAAGCAAGAAGAATAGCATATAGTGAAATAGTATGGCCCCCTTCACATGGTGATCTCCATCTCCATGCTGGTGTACTGAGGATCTCCATCTTCATCACCGTTCTTTCGAGTGCCGAATGCTTGATTTCTTCAAACTAAGCTACTACTATAGAAGCTCTAATTGAAGATTACATCGACTCGCAGTCGTGAAAGAATATTACAAGCATTGCACGTATGAAAGAATATTACAGGGATTGCACATATGAAAGAATATTACATGCATCACATGCATCTCATACATCTCATACATACAATAGGGCCATACCATCTCAAAGCATTCTCTGCAAAAACAAGTTAGGCGTAGAAACGTTTTCTACTTATCGCAGAGCTACGGCATCGAGACTACGAGATAGCTTCGGCATAATCACATTATACCGTTCCGATACATTATCAAGGAACGCTATCTCGAACCCAACTCAAACCGAGTTATATGGAAATTGCTTCGACGTAATCACATTACGCCGTTCGATACACTATCCAAGGAACGCAATTACCATTAACTCTCCTCAACAGATCCCGTAAAACCGATTGATCTAATCAACCCATGCGCAAAACTTGTTCCAGATCCAATCTAAAACCCGAACTAAGCAAGATTAGCTCTGAAACCACTGAAGGGTTACGTGGAAGCTACGCTAGCCGAAAACAAAAATTTCTACCGCGCAAACCAGGAACACTTGCAAGTAAGGGCCGATAGATCGTTACCGATTGGAGTGTGCATGCGGAAATAGCCAATCAGGGCTATCCGATCCGGAACAGTGTAGCCGATTCTCGCAAGCCGACAGCCGATACCCGGGGACAGCCGATTCGCACATGCCGTAGCCGATCCGAGTCGTCCGACCGTGTTCTCGCGCCTCGCTCCGATGCGCCCGACCGCAGCCGATCCGAAGCCGATCTACAGCGCGCAACGTAGCGCGCCTCTACCGGTATCCACACGTCCGGGGACAAACGCCGTACACCCGTGTGCTAGCACGCGATGCAAGGCTAGGGTTTGGCTCGAAAGTGGGGAGGGTTTCCGTGGAGATTGATCTCGGCGACTTCTGTTGCACGCGATGCAATTGACGTGCCGCAGCTCTCCACCCCTCCCTCCTTTATATAGAGTTGGCCGACTGGGACTAGTGGCCGATCGGGACTCTATTTTGAATCGGATCCTATCCGAATCTTACGAGTTGGCTGCCCATACGTCGTAAGCCCATAGGACTCTATCCGATCGGATCCCTATCCGATCGAGCCGTATCCGAGTCCAACTCGAATGCCTGTTCTTATCCCCTTAAGCGTGCGACCCGTAGGTTCAGGTATACTCGGTTTCGGCTATAGTCTAACTTAGCCGACCGTCGGCTCGAGTCCAACTCGGCCGACCTGTCAACAACCGTCGGCTCATCGTTGTCTAACAACAATATATCAGGTTGTTCTGCACCTATGTAGCTGTCGGGTGCACGACGTGATCTTTCAAACCTCCGTGGGGCTGGTGTATGTACAACGGTGGCGCAACACTTGTTCCTCCTATTGTGGTTCTGTGGTAGTTGAAACATTTTACGGTGTTTCTTGAACTTCTTCAAGATGCACCCTGCTCCCACTAACCCTTCTTGAAAGAAACTCTTTCTCCAAGAACACACCGTGTCGGCGACAAACACTTTGCCTTGTTCCCGATTATAAAAGTAATATCCCTTAGTTTCCTTAGGATATCCCACAAAGAAGCACTTGTCAGATTTGGGTGTGAGCTTGTCGGTTGTAAACATTTTACGTAAGCCTCACATCCCCAAATTGTGAGAAAAGACAAACTAGGGGTCACCCTGTCAATATCTCATATGGTGTCTTTTCGAAGGGTTACGCGGAAGCTACGCTAGCCAAAAATAAAAACTTTTCTACCGCGCAAACCCGGGAACACTTGCAAGTAAGGGCCGATAGATCGTTACCGATTGGAGTATGCAGCGAAAATAGCCAATCAGGACTATCCGATCCAGAATGTGTAGCCGATTCCCGCAAGCCGACAGCCGATTCTCGGGGACAGCCGATTCACCAATCAGCCGATTCGCCGTGCGCGGCCGATCCGAGTCACCGACCGCGTTTCGTTGCCGATCTGTCGCGGTCGTCTCGCTTCGATTGCGGCCGATTCGTAGCCGATCAATAGCGTGCAACGTAGCAGGCGCCTCTACGGTATCCACACGTCCGGGAACGAACGCCGAACACCCGTGTGCTAGCACACGATGCAAGGCTAGGGTTTGGCTCGAAGGTGGGGAGGGTTTCCATGGAGATTGATCTCGGCGCAATGCAATTCAAGCGATGTATCGCAGCTCTCCACCCTCGCCCCTTTATATAGAGTTGGCCTACTGGGACTAGTGGCCGATCAAGACTTTATTTTGAATCGGATCTCATCCGAATCCCATAGAGTTGGTCGCCCATACATCGTAAGACCAAAGGACTCTATCCAATCGGATCCCTATCCGATCGAGCCGTATTCGAGTCCAACTCGAATGCTTGTTCTTATCCCCTTAAGCGTGCGACCACGAGGTTCACGTATACTTGGTTTCGGCTATAGTCTAACTTAGCCGATCGTGGTCGAGTCCAACTCAGCCGACACTGTCATAGCGGCGCCTAGCAGCACATATTGACACCATAGTATACAAGAATATAATATTGGCTCTGAACTTGTAATGTGTACACAAATCCATTTGCCTCACGATACCAATTAAGCTATAGGCAAGATGTGTGCCATCCCTTCAATAGCTTAACCATTCACTCGAACCGTATTGGATTATCACTGTTGATTGACTCCTCAATAAACTTAGCATGGCCATACATTTCCATAATCCATTACCTCGAGGGGCCCGGAGATATCTCTCCAAAGGAGGGGCAAATTCCATCTTGATCACTCACATCCCACTCCATGTTTCATAGCAAACCCGAAAACTACTTTTATAACTACCCGTTACGGAATAGCGTTTGGTAGTCCCAAAGTAGGCTACTACACATGTTGGAATCCATGGTGATCTCAGGTCTAAGGACTTTGTACCAACACTACCTGAGACCAACTAATGGCACATTAATTCCTATAGTGTCTCATGGTGGGTCTATCCAACAATGTGTTGTCTAACACATGTGTCCATGTTTATTGATTTGGTATCTCCATACCCATGATCTATGAGACATGATCATCAATCAATAAACATGCCGATCTTAGAATCATATTAGTTCCATTAATATGATATATGATCAGGGATTATTTAGAAATAGATTCATACATATAGAGTCTCATAAATAAGTCATGTACTTATTGATCAATACAAGATGTCTATTTCATGGAACTGAATAACACTTTATTCATTTATACATAAACATTGACAATGATATCCAACATCTCCATGTTGCCTCTAGGGCATATCATTAACATTTTCAACTGACTTAGATGTTACTCTATTTAGTGTGAACGCAGCTGTTGCAAGAGCATATGCCCAAAAGGATAACGAAAGATCACTTTGGCTCATCATGGACCGCACCATGTCCAACAAGGTGCGATTTCTCCGTTCGGACACCCCATTCTATTGTGGAGTTCCTGGCGGAGTCAACTGTGGAACAATTCCACAATTTTTCAGATGATTACCAAACTCTTGGCTCAAGTATTCCCCTCCACGATCTGATCTAGAAACTTGATTGGTTTCCCTAAATGATTATGTACTTCATTCTGGAATTCTTTGAACTTTTCAAAGGATTCAGACTTATGCCTCATTAAGTAGATATATAACCATATCTACTGAAGTCATCGGTGAAGGTAATGAACTACTGATAACCACCTCTGGCCGTTGAGCTCACTGGTCCACATACATCAGTATGTACGAGTGCCAACAAGTCATTTGCTCTCTCACCGTGTCCCGTGAAAGGTGCCTTTTTCATCTTTCCAAGTAAACAAGACTCACATGTCTCAAATGATTTAAAATCAAAAGAGTGAAGCAAACCATCTTTATGGAGCTCCTCCATGCGTTTCTTATTTATATGGCCTAGGTGATAATGCCAAATAAATGTAGGGTTTATATCATTTGGAAATTGTCTCTCTATATTAATGTTATAAATGGGAGACGGTTCAAGATCCAAAACGTATAATCCATTCACCAATGGAGTATGAAAATAGAACATATCTCTAAGATATATTGAACAACCATTATCCATTGATCTAAAGTCATATCCTTCCGCTTGCAAACATGAAGCGGGAATAACATTTTGACATAGAGTTGGAACACAATAACAATTATTTAGTTCCAAAACTAATTCTGAAAGTAAATGAAGTGGCGTAGTCCCGACGGCAACTGTATCAACCTTTTCTCCATTACCGACGCACAGGTTCACCTCGCCCCTTCTCAAACTTCTACTTCTTCTCATTCCCTGCAACAACTTTCATATATGAGCTACTGATCCGGTATCAAATACCCAAGAGTCAATAGATGAAGTAGCAAGATTGATCTCTATAATATTAATACATGAAGCATAAGTCACACTTTGCTTCTTTTGAGATCCTCAATGTACTTCTTGCAGTTCCTTTTGCAGTGTCCTGTCTCCTTGCAATAGAAGCAAATGGCATCAAATGTCGCCGACCCCTTCTTGCCCTTCTTTGCTTTGGAGGCACTCACGATCTCATCGGGAGATAATTTCCCCATGGTGCAAAGTTTACGGACGGGTAGTTTGCGCTTAGCTTTCTACACCATCATCACATGATGACCATTTTTCTGGATACTCTCCTCAGCAGTCTTTAGCATCCCATGCAATTCTGCCAAGGTTTTATCCATGTTGTTCATGTGATAATTTAGAATGAATGGCTCAAAGCTTAGAGGGAGCGACCGGAGAATCACGTCTGTAGCCAACTCTTGGCTAAGAGGGAAACCTAGTTTCTCAAGACTCTCAATATAGCCAACATCTTCCGCTTTGACAGAGTTGGAACACAATAACAATTATTTAGTTCGAAAACTAATCCTGAAAGTAAATGAAGTGGCATAGTCCCAACGGCAACTGTTGCAACCTTTTCTCCATTGCCGACGCGCAGGTTCACCTCGCCCCTTCTCAACCTTCTTCTCATTCCCTGCAACGACTTGCATATATGAGCTACTGATCCGGTATCAAATACCCAAGAGTCAATAGATGAAGTAGCAAGATTGATCTCTATAACATTAATACATGAAGCAGAAGTCGCACTTTGCTTCTTTTTGAGATCGTCCATGTACTTATTGCAGTTCCTTTTGCAGTATCCTATCTCCTTGCAATAGAAGCAAACGACATCTGATGTCGCCGACCCCTTCTTGCCCTTCTTTGCTTTGGAGGCACTCACGATCTCATCGGGAGGTAATTTCCTCTTGGTGCAAAGTTTTTGGACAGGTAGTTTGCGCTTAGCTTTCTGCACCATCATCACATGATGACCATTTTTCTGGATACTCTCCTCAGCAGTCTTTAGCATCCCATGCAATTCTGCCAAGGTTTTATCCATGTTGTTCATGTGATAATTTAGTACGAATGGCTCAAAGCTTGGAGGGAGCGACCAGAGAATCACGTCTGTAGCCAACTCTTGGCTAACAGGGAAACCTAGTTTCTCAAGAGTCTGGAAAAACTAGGTTTCTCCTTAGCCAAGAGTTGGCTACTGCGATGTGATTCTCCGTCGCTCCCTCCGAGCTTCGAGCCATTCATATTGAATTATCACATGAACGGTATGGATAAGACCTTGGCTGAATTGTATGGGATGCTAAAGACAAACGAGGAGAGTATCCGAAAAGGCCATCATGTGATGATGATGTAGAAGGCTAAGCGCAAATCACTGTCAAGAAACTTTGCACCAAGAGGAAATTAACTCCCGATGAGATCCGAGTGCCTCCAACGCAAAGAATGGCAAGAAGTGGTCGGCGGCATCGATGTTTTTGCTTCTATTGCAAGGAGAGAGTCACCTGGAAAAGGAACCGCAAGAAGTACATGGAGGATCTCAAAAGTGCGACTTCTCGCTTCAGGTATTAATGTTATAGACATTAATCTTGCTACTTCACCTACGACTCTCGGGTATTTGACACCGGATCAATAGCTCATATATTCAAATCGTTGCAGGAATGAGAAAAGTAGAAGGCTTGAGAAGGGGCGAGGTGAACTGTGCATCGGCAATGGAGCAAGTGTTGGTACGGTTGTTGTCGGCACAATACCACTTCATTTACCTTCAGGATTTGTTTTGGAATTAAATAATTGTTATTGTGTTCCAACTCTATGTCAAAACGTTATTTTCGCTTCGCTTACCTTCATGATTTTAGATCAATGGACAATGGTTGTTCAGTTTATCTCAGAGATATGTTCTATTTTCATACTCCATTGGTGAATGGATTATACGTTTTGAATCTTGAAGCGTCTCTCATCTATAACATTAATACAGAGAGACAACTCCCAAATGATGCAAACCCCACGTTTATCTGGCATTGTTGTTTAGGCCATATAAATCAGAAACGCATGGAGGAGCTCGATAAGGATGGATTGCTTTACTCTTTTGATTTTGAATCATTTGAGACATGTGAATCTTGTTAGCCAAGTGACTATAATGGATCGGCTATACCGAAACAGCATCAGCCGCTTAACCCAAATACAATGAAGAATAATAAATATATGGATCGATAACCTAACCGATGCTGGAAAGCTAACAAGGAATCGGCTAGTACTCCGATGAATTTTATAGAAAGATATCACTCCTAAATCAGACGCATAGCCTATAGATCGGCTATCGGTTGCTGATGACAAGCCAATTTCGGCTGGCAGCGTCCGACAGGAGTGCGATCTTAACATAAGAGGCAGTCCTAATATAGATCAAATAACGAATATATTAAAAGAGCTATACCAGGGCAGATAAGGCCGACTGTGATGTGAACCCGCTAGGGTTGGTGCCCGATCTTTCGATGAGAGGCAGGGGGTAACTCGATTTGGGGGAAGGGGATGACGTTGGCGGTCCGACTACAGCTCTCTCAAGTGCTGCGCCTTAGCAACCGGTACACCACCTCCAAGGATGCCGCACCTTGTGGAGCACGACACCAGCCACTAGGGCTCTCAATCCTGCAAGCAAATCAAAGAAACTTGCAAGAACAAGATAACAGGTATTGAAATTACCAAATAGGAATGAGAGATTCGAATCCAAGATACAATATGTGGGGTTCCGAAGGCAGGAAGTAGGGCAGCTTATCCAGCATGCGCTATTCCAACAAGCAGCTAGCAACAATGGCTAAGAATGCAACTCAACAAAACCCAACCCTAGAGTGGCGGCTGCTGGGGTATTTGTGAGGTTGGAGACGACCAGGATGTCTCCCCCAAACCCTAGGACGCGCCCCTAATGGGCCCAACTTGATACAAGGCCCATCAGCCCAAGTTCTGGTAACACAGTACCAGTCACGACCATTTTGACGATTCCCGTTGACTCAGGGCGAATTTGAAGGTGATTCCAAATCCATTTGAAAATAGACTTGATAGGCTTTCCAGGAAGTCCAAGATCACCCCAATCGGAGTCCGTATGAAGTCGCAGCACCCGTCAGAAGTTGGTGTTGTTCTGCTGCCCGAACACGGAGCTTGTGAATCCTTTCCCCTTTGGCTCCTGTTCTTCATTCCTGAGCAAAACAACAGTGCAAGTGTCTCCGTTGTCTAAACAAGATGGACAAGTGCTTAAGAAGGAGCTTATCGATGGTTAAGTTGTCGAGCACGAGCACGAGTAAGGGGACCAAGTGGAGGGGTGGACGTATCGGTGGCGGTGATCCTCATCATCCTCCCCTTCTTGCATTTGAGTCGTCCTCGACTCAAGCTCATCTTCTTCTCCCAAGTATGGTTTCAAATCTGCAATGTTAAATGTGGGGTTGACCCCAAAATCTGCAGGAAGATCAAGCTTATATGCATTTTCATTAACACGTTGCAGCACTTTAAAAGGGCCATCAGCTCTAGACATTAGTTTGGATTTTCTCGTTCAGAAACCTTTCCTTCCTCAAATGTAACCAAACCAGATCACCCGGTTCAAAATGCATATGCTTCCTACCTTTATCACTAGCATACTTATACTTAGCATTCATGCGCTCTATGTTCTCTTTAGTTGTTTCATGCAGCTTAAGCATCAATTCAGCACGTTGCTTAGCATCAAAGTTTAGTTTTTCAGAAGTTGGCAAGGGCATCAAATCAATAGGAGCTCGTGGTATGAAGCCATAGACAATCTCAAAAGGACACATTTTTGTAGTAGAATGCAGCGAACGATTATACGCAAATTCAATATGAGGCAAACATTCTTCCCACATTTTAATGTTCTTTTTTAGGACAGCCCTAAGCATGGTTGATAAAGTTCTATTTACAACCTCGGTTTGACCATTAGTTTGAGGGTGGCAAGTAGTGGAGAATAACAGCTTGGTTCCCAACTTAGCCCACAAGGTTCGCCAAAAATGTCTAAGGAATTTTGCATCACGATCGAAACAATTGTATTTGGCACACCATGCAAACGAACAATCTCACGAAAAAATAAATCAGCAATGTTGGTAGCGTCATCGGTTTTGTGACACGGTATGAAATGTGCCATTTTAGAAAATCTATCTACCACCACAAACACGCTGTCCCTCCCCTTCTTGGTTCTAGGCAGTCCTAAAACAAAGTCCATAGAGATATCCTCCCAAGGTACACTAGGGACAGGTAGAGGCATGTACAAACCATGAGGGTTAAGACGTGACTTAGCTTTTTGGCATGTCGTGCAGCGGGCTATGAATCTCTCCACGTCTCTCCTCATCCTGGGCCAAAAGAAATGAGCAGCAAGGATGTCCTCTTTTTCTTCACACCAAAGTGTCCCATCAGCCCTCCTCCATGTGCTTCCTGCAACAATAACAAACGCACGGAGCTAGCTGGAATGCATAGCTTGTTAGCTCTAAACACAAACCCATCATTGAGGATGAATTTGTTCCAAGTCCTTCCTCCTTTACAATTCAGCAATACATCTTTGAAGTCAGCATCATGTGCATATTGTTCTTTTATTGTTTCCAAGCCAAAGATTTTGAAATCAAGCTGTGACAGCATGGCATAACGTATAGACAAAGCATCAGCAATCACATTTTCCTTTCCCTTTTTGTGTTTGATGACATAAGGGAAGGTCTCAATGAATTCTACCCATTTAGCATGTCTACGATTCAGTTTGGCTTGGCTACGAATGTGTTTCAAAGATTCATGATCAGAATGTATGACAAACTCCTTGGGCCACAAATAATGCTGCCATGTTTGTAGAGTTCGAACTAAAGCAAACAATTCCTTGTCATAAGTAGAATAGTTCAAACTAGGCCCACTCAATTTCTCACTGAAATATGCTACAGGTTTGCCATCTTGTAAAAGGACACCTCCCAAACCAATTCCACTAGCATCACATTCAAGCTCAAAGGTTTTATTGAAATCAGGAAGCTGGAGCAAAGGTGCATGTGTTAACTTATCTTTAAGCATGTCGAAGGCGTCCTGATGTGCATCTGTCCATTTGAAGATCACTCCCTTCTTGGTAAGCTCATGCGGCGGGGCAGCAAGGGCGCTAAAGTCCTTCACGAAGCGACGATAGAAACCAGCAAGTCCCGAAAACTTCGCACTTGGGTACAGTTGTAGGTACCGGCCAGCTATGTATCGCTTCAACCTTGGCTTGATCAACTTCAATTCCCTGTGGTGTCACAACATAGCCAAGAAAAGACACCCGATCTGTGCAAAATGTGCACTTCTCAAGGTTACCAAATAAACGTGCATCACGCAATGCATCAAAAACAGCACGCAAGTGTTCAAGATGTTCCTCATGTGATTTGCTATAAATCAGGATGTCATCAAAGTATACAACTACAAATCTGCCAATAAAAGCGCGCAGAACTTCATTCATCAATCTCATGAATGTGCTAGGTGCATTAGTGAGACCAAAAGGCATGACCAGCCACTCATACAACCCAAACTTTGTTTTAAAAGCAGTTTTCCATTCATCTCCCAATTTCATACGAATCTGGTGGTACCCACTACGTAAATCAACCTTAGAAAACACAACAGCACCACTCAACTCATCAAGCATATCATCTAGGCGTGGAATAGGATGACGGTAACGAATGGTGATATTATTGATAGCCCTACAATCCACACACATGCGCCATGTTCCATCTTTCTTTGGCACAAGTAATACGGAACAGCACAAGGACTAAGAGACTCACGCACATAACCTTTGTCGAGTAGCTCCTGCACTTGGCGTTGAATCTCCTTTGTCTCCTCTGGATTGGTCCTGTATGGCGCACGGTTGGGCAATGAAGCTCCAGGAATGAGATCAATTTGATGCTCAATCCCTCGAATAGGTGGCAGTCCGGTGGAATCTCACTTGGAAACACATCGAATACTCCTGCAAAAGGTTAGCAATGGCGGAGGCAAAGTAGGCTGCAATTCATGGAGTGAAATCAATGCTTCTTTACAGACCAAAGCATAAGCAAGGGAGGTAGAAGCAATCAGCTCATTTATTTCAGATTTTGTAGCAATCAAGCAAGCTCCCTTTAACTTAATTTCCTTCTTGTTATCATGAGCAGATTTGCTATTCTTGTGTTTATGCTTCTCAAGATCATTTACTACAATCTGATTTTCACTCTTAGCATGCTCCAATTTTTTCAATTTGTTAGCTCTAGCAAGTTCATCCTTTAAAATCATTTCGGGGACATAGGATGTAACACAATCTTCTTCTCATGGTATGAAAAGGAGTACTGATTTGATCTACCATGATGCATGGAGTCTCTATCAAATTGCCATGGTCTACCTAGCAGGATACTACATGCTTGCATAGGCACAACATCACATTCAATAACATCTTTGTAGGATCCAATGGCAAAGTTGATTCTCACAAGTTTAGTTACCTTCGCCTTACCACTTGTTGTTGAGCCACTTGAATGTAGTATGGATGAGGATGTGGCTGTGTAGGGAGTGCCAATTTCTCCACCATCTCGCTGCTAGCTAAGTTGTTGCAGCTCCCTCCATCAATGATCATGCGGCAAGATCTCTCTTTAACCACACACTTTGTTTGGAACAAGGTGTGCCGCTGATTTTGCTCCGCTTGTTCCATTTGTGCACTAAGCACACGCTGCACAACAAGGCTCTCATAGTGTGCTGCATCGTCCGCACCAATGTGCTCCTCCTCTTCTTCACCTACATGGTCAGCCGCAAGCAAAGCAAGTGTATCTTCATCAAAATCACTAGCGGAGGAGTACTCACCATCATCTCTAACAATCATCACGCGCTTGCTTGGACAATCACGCATCATATGTCCATAGCCCTTGCAGCGGTGGCACCGAATGTCTCTTGTTCTACCCGTGGAGGCAACGAGATGAAGAGCTCTCTACGGGTTTTGGACGGTCTTTGCTGCTGAATTTGATGGAGCAGCACGGGACTTGTCTTGGATGGAGGAGGTGTTGCCCTACTCAATGAAGAGGATGGTGCAGCAGCACGTGTGGCGAAGTAGAAGTTGTGCGTGGCTGCCACGAGCTAGTCTTTCTGCAGAAATGTTAGTCTTGGTCGGCACGTCGTCCCTGCACTTCTCTTTCAGCTTTGCAAGCAAGGTGAAATAAACGGGTGACATTGTTATAATCCTTATAGGCAAGAATGTCCTGAATCTCCCTATTTAATCCACCCAAAAATCTAGCCATAGCAGGTTCCTCATCCTCCTCTAGATTACAACGCAGCATGCCCATTTGCAATTCCTGAAAGTACTCTTCTACACTTTTAGTTCCTTGTCTCAATTGCTGCAACCTATTCAACATGTCTCGGGCATAGTAAGAAGGAACAAATCTTGCCCGCATGACCCTTTTCAAAGCATCCCAAGTAGGTGGTATGTTATCGATTTTTCTTGCAATGTTCAATCCACCAAACAGAAGCAAAATCTGTAAATTCACTAGTAGCAGCCCTAACACGAGTGTTTTCGGAAATTCATGACATGTAAATTTTTGATCAACAGCAATTTCCCAAGTAAGGTAAGCATCGGGGTCATATTTGCCATCAAAGGGTGGTACCTTGAATTTAATCTTGTGGAAAGCTTCGTTGTTGTTGTTGTTATGGTGCACTTCACGGCGGCGGTGTCCTCCGCCCACACCACGACGGTGCTGTTCGGGCGTCGATGGTGTCTTTCTTCATCTTCGGTGTCGGCGGGGTAGTTGTTCTCATCCCCTTCATCTTCAAGATGGTGCTGATCATGGTGGTGATCCGGGTGACGGTTGTGATTGCCTCGAGCCGTAAAGTCATCGAATCGCCTCAAGAGAGCAGCAAGGCTGGTGTCCACTCGTTGAATGGATGCCTCCAAGGTACCAAGCCGATTGTTGGTAGTAATCTATGCATCCTCCAATTGCCCAAGCTTCTCATTTGTGGTCTGCAAATCTGCATCAAGGCCTTCGGTGTGCAGCCTCACTCGACGCAGTACATCATGAATAAGAGCACCGGTGCGGGGAGAATGTCGACGATCGTCTTCTTCCTCGGTTCCTGCCATAGTAAGAAAGACAAGAGCAAACAAGCAAGTGAAAGGAAACAGGCCCTACACCTATTGGGTTTGTGTTCAAGTGGAGTCGCTCACTCTCAACCTATTAAGCAAGCTCTTACAAGTTCTTACCTTGCCAATCAGGATGTGAAGGCAACCAGCAAGGGAGGCACCTAGGAAGCAATGTATCGGTGCAGCAGCAATACAAGCACTTGGAGAAGCTGTAGTTGTGTGTGTGGAGCTGTAGGAAGGATGAAAAATTGCACAAGGAAAATACTAGCACCACATTAGTCTCAAGCAAGCTGAATAATTGTTCAAATGATGGTAAGTGCTGGTCCTAGGCTAAACCAAGCTAGAGACGCGAGCCTAGCCACAAATGACAGCACCTAATATGACCAATTGACACAAGCTATCAAGTACCTATGACACTGAACTGCTGCAAACAACACAACCTTTCTTGGTCTGAATTCAGCTCAATGTTGTTGTGGTTTCTTTTTCTTTTGGTGCGGCTTTTCTTTCATTCTTTCTTTGCACCTTTCTGCCTTTTTCCTCTTTGTTTCTCCCCTTTCAGACTAGCAAATATGCAGAGGAGGTCCTCAAAGCACACAAGACAACTAGTGCAGAGTTGGACAGCACAAGTAACAGATACAGCACTAAACTTGACGGGCGAGTTACAGCAGGAATGAGGCCGAATTAGAACTTGTGGCCAAAAGCAATCTTGTAAAGCTACTCGTAGCCTTTCCAGCCTGTATCTAAACACCAAGATCCGAGCTCGTATGTGGAAGATATGTAACTCAAGAAACCAGATACAGATCTGATTCCGAATCAACTCGAACTCAACATTCAGATCTGAGTTCTAAACGCAACAGATTGGTAACTTGGTGCTAAGGGGTGACAAGAACTCGAAACTCTAGTGGATTAGACCAAAGGAACCAGCAACTTGACACAACCAAAGCAACCAAAAACTCAGCAAGCCCTAACCAAGTAGTACTAGCAAAGGCTCAAAGGGCTGAAACGAAATCTCTCACCGATAAACCTTGAGCTCGATACCAAATGATGTGAACCCGCTAGGGTTGGTGCCCGATCTTTCGATGAGAGGCAGGGGGTAACTCGATTTGGGGGAAGGGGATGACGTTGGCGGTCCGACTACAGCTCTCTCAAGTGCTGCGCCTTAGCAACCGGTACACCACCTCCAAGGATGCCGCACCTTGTGGAGCACGACACCAGCCACTAGGGCTCTCAATCCTGCAAGCAAATCGAAGAAACTTGCAAGAACAAGATAACAGGTATTGAAATTACCAAATAGGAATGAGAGATTTGAATCCAAGATACAATATGTGGGGTTCGAAGGCGGAAGTAGGGCAGCTTATCCAGCATGCGCTATTCCAACAAGCGCTAGCAACAATGGCTAAGAATGCAACTCAACAAAACCCAACCCTAGAGTGGCGGCTGCTGGGGTATTTGTGAGGTTGGAGACGACCAGGATGTCTCCCCCAAACCCTAGGACGCGCCCCTAATAGGCCCAACTTGATACAAGGCCCATCAGCCCAAGTTCTGGTAACACAGTACCAGTCACGACCATTTTGACGATTCCCGTTGACTCAGGGCGAATTTGAAGGTGATTCCAAATCCATTTGAAAATAGACTTGATAGGCTTTCCAGGAAGTCCAAGATCACCCCAATCGGAGTCCGTATGAAGTCGCAGCACCCGTCAGAAGTTGGTGTTGTTCTGCTGCCCGAACACGGAGCTTGTGAATCCTTTCCCCTTTGGCTCCTGTTCTTCATTCCTGAGCAAAACAACAGTGCAAGTGTCTCCGTTGTCTAAACAAGATGGACAAGTGCTTAAGAAGGAGCTTATCTGATGGTTAAGTTGTCGAGCACGAGCACGAGTAAGGGGACCAAGTGGAGGGGTGGACGTATCGGTGGCGGTGATGTCCTCATCAGACTGAAACCCCGGCACTGTCTCTAAACAATATAAATCTATCCGAACAGATCATTGATAGTTCTAAAAACGACTTAATAGTTTGAACCTGATGCAGCATTAAGTATCAAAAGAAAAACCTGATCTATCACAGCCGATTTATACCTCTCGAGACGGTGGATACCGCATATAAACCAGCCAACCTTTAGATCTAGCCCTATTGGCTGCAAGTTCTTGACAGAACTAGCCAATTGCAAGATAGATCTAAACATTGATCTAATTTATGTGCGCTATATGATAAATAGCGCAGTACAAACTCCTTATTCTAATGTGTCATTGCGATGGAAGCACTAGAAGCAGTAAATCATATCACTAATGACAAACACTTACCTAGATCTGGGGATCGAAACGATGCAGCCCGTGTAGCCAAACAAAGTGCTCGTCTGAAAAAGAGAAGTTGGCGATGCGCCGAAGGTTTGATTGTGTATGAATGTATTGTGTTATACAGAGGGTTTCGGGTCCTATTTATACCCAAAGTACAATTATCTGTAAAGACCCTGGACTCTATCTAAACTACTATTTAAAACACCACATTATCCCAAGTGGGACCCATGCCGTGTTACAACTAACAGTCTAACAAATCTCTAGATTACATATACAATTGCCGTTACAGGACTCTATCCATAAGTGGCAATACCATTTAACGTGCAATTAGCAATCGAATCTTCTACTCATCCTCAGACTCCTGCATTAGAAACGGTCTTATCTCTTCTAGACCTGGAATCGGCTATCGGCTGTCCCTCTTCGATCCATCCATAGCCGATTGGCTTCGCAGCCGATCACTCCTTTGGCCGATGCGATTCCTGTCTTCAGCCGATCCGACTCCGCTTCGCCTTTGCGGACTTAGGAACTCAATTACCAAATTCCAGTGTTAACAACCAGGCATCTCAAAGTATTCCCAAGCAAAGCAGTCTTTATAATCCTTTAACAAATTAATGAGCTTGGTCCTAAAATGAGAAGACAAGTTTTTACTAATATATGTCGGCCTATGCCTATCTCCTGGACCTATATCAACCTCTTCTAACTCGTTGGCCGACATAAAACCTTGACCAAGTTTGCCGTCGTTGTCGTCCATGGTGTCCTCGTTGTAGACGCTCGAGCCCTCCATGACACCCTCAAAGTAATAATTGAGGTTCCTCGTCTCCAATGGGCTGTCGGCTGGCACGATTTCTATCTTGTCGCCTTGCCACTGGACTAAGATTTGGTGCATTGTGGAAGGGATGCAACAATTGGCATGCATCTAGTCCCTCCCAAGCAGCAGGCTATACAACCCCTTCCCGTCGATGACGAAAAACGTTGTGGGCATGGTTTTGGTGCCGACGGTCAGCTCGACATTTAAAACTCCCTTGGCTTCTGAGGGGTTGCCGCCGAAGTCCTTGAGCACCATGTTGGTCTTGATCAAATCTTCGGCTCCTTTGCCCAGCTTCCTGAAGGTTGCGTAAGGCATTAGGTTGACGGCAGCCCCTCCATCGACTACCATCTTGGACATGGCTTCCCATTGACAAATCCTTTGACGTATAAGGGCTTCAAGTGCCGATTCTCGGTCCCCTCAGGTTTCTCGAAGATAGCTTGTGAAGGGTTACGCGGAGGCTACGCTAGCCGAAAACAAAACTTTTTACCGCGCAAACCAGGAACACTTGCAAGTAAGGACCGATAGATCCTTACCGATTGGAGTGGAGTGCAGCGGAATAGCCAATCAGGGCAATCCGATCCGGAACAGTGTAGCCGATTCCCGGAGACAGCCGATTCGCTAATCAACCGATTCGAGTCGTCCGGTCGCGTTCTCACGCCTCGCTCCGTGCGCCCGCCGCGGCCGATTCCACCACGGCCGTCGCTCCGTTGCGGCCGATCCAGCCGATCAACGGCGCGCAACGTAGCGGCGCCTCTCACGGTATCCACACGTCGGGGACGAACGCCGTACACTCGTGTGCTAGCACGCGATGCAAGGCTAGGGTTTGGCTCGAAAGTGGGGAGGGTTTCCGTGGAGATTGATCTCGGCGACTTCTGTTGCACGCGATGCAATTGATGTCTATTCAGCTCTCCACCCCTCCCTCCTTTATATAGAGTTGGCCGGCGGGACTAGTGGCCGATTAGGACTCTATTTTGAATCGGATCTCATCCGTATCTCATAGAGTTGGCCGCCCATACGTCGTAAGCCCATAGGACTCTATCCGATCGGATCCCTATCCGATCGAGCCGTATCCGAGTCCAACTCGAATATCTCTTCTATCCCCTTAAGCGTGCGACCACAGCAGGTTCAGGTATACTCGGTTTCGGCTATAGTCTAACTTAGCCGATCGTCGGCTCGAGTCCAAGCGAGCCGACTGTCAATAGCGGCGCCTAGCGGCACATATTGACACCATAGTATACAAGAATATAATATCGGCTCGAACTGTAATGTGTACACAAATCCCTTTGCCTCACGATACCGGTTAAGCTATAGGCAAGATGTGTGCCATCCCTTCAATAGCTTAACCATTCACTCGAACCGTATTGGATTATCGTACGTTGATTGACTCCTCAATCAACTTAGCATGGCCATGCATTTCCATAATTCATTACCTCGAGGGGCCCGGAGATATCTCTCCAAAGGAGGGGCAAATTCCATCTTGATCACTCACATCCCACTCCATGTTTCATAGCAAACCCGAAAACTACCTTTATAACTACCCAGTTACGGAATAGCGTTTGGTAGTCCCAAAGTAGGCTACTACACATGTTGGAATCCATGGTGATCTCGGGTCTAAGGACTTTGTACCAACACTACCGAGACCAACTAATGGCACATTAATTCCTGTAGTGTCTCATGGTGGGTCTATCCAACAATGTGTTCTCCAACACATATGTCCATGTTTATTGATTTGGTATCTCCATAACCATGATCTATGAGACATGATCATCAATCAATAAACATGCCGATCTTAGAATCATATTTGTTCCAACAATATGACATATGATCGAGGATCGTTTAGAAATAGATTCATACATATCGAGTCTCATAAATAAGTCACGTACTTATTGATCAATACAAGATGTCTATTTCATGGAACTGAATAACACTTTATTCATTTATACATAAACATTGACGTGATATCCAACATCTCCATGTTGCCTCTAGGGCATATCACTAACAATCTCCCACTTGCACTAGAGTCAATCATGTAAGTATCTAATACCCATTGCTCTTGTGTGCGCCTCATGCTTCGGCTGAGGGAGAGGTTTTGTCAGCGGATCGGCTATGTTGAGATCCGTGTGCACTTTGCATATCTTGACATCACCTCTGTCCACAATCTCGCGGATGAGATGATATCGCCGAAGTATGTGTTTGGACTTCGATGTGACCTCGGCTCCTTGGCTTGCGCAATGGCTCCACTATTGTCACAATAGAGAGACATTGGACCGTCGTACTAGTCATCACACCAAGCTCGAAACGAATTTCTTGATCCAAACGCCTCCTTTGCGGCTTCCGAAGCAGCAATGTACTCGGCCTCCGTTGTAGAATCAACAACGGTATCTGCTTGGAACTCTTCCAGTGATTGCGCCTCCGTTCGGGCGAACATGAACCCATTGCGATCTATAATCATCCTTGTCTGTTTGGAAGCTAGCATCGGTGTAACCACTTACAACGAGCTCTTCCTCACCTCCATAGACTAGGAACATATCCTTAGTTCTTCTCAAGTACTTAAGGATATTCTTTACTGCGATCCAGTGACCTTCACTGGATCGGCGAGTATCTGCTCGTAGCACTCAAAGCGTACGAGACATCGGCGTGTACAAAGCATGGCATACATGATGGATCCAATTGCCGAAGCATAAGGAACCATACCCATCTTATTCCGTTCATCATGTGTCGAGGATACGATTCTTGCTAAGATTAATGCCATGTGACATGGGCAAGAAACCTTTCTTGGAATCATGCATGTTGAACCTTTTCAACACCTTGTCAATGTATGTACTTTGGCTTAATCCAATTAGCCTCTTGGATCTATCTCTATAGATCCGAATGCCCAATATATATGCTGCCTCCCTAAGTCTTTCATGGAAAAACTATTTTTCAATGAAGGCTTGACGGATTCTAGCATAGGGATATCATTTCTAATCGTAATATGTCATCCACATATAAGATTAGAAATACAATTGCGCTCCCACGACCTTTTTGTAAACACAGGCCTCTTTTTCATTTTTGATGAAACCAAACCCTTTGATTACTTCATCAAAATGAATATTCCAACTCCGAGATGCTTGCTTCAATCCATAAATGGATTTCGTAGCTTGCATATCTTTCCGAGCGATTCTGGATCGACAAAACCACGAGGTTGTATCATGTATACATCCTCGCTTAGGTTTCCATTTAGGAAAGCCGTTTTGACATCCATCGCCATATCTCATAATCGAAATATGCAGCAATCGCTAGGATAATCCGAATAGATTTAAGCATTGCGACGGGCGAGAAGGTTTCATCATAATCAACTCCTTGAATCTGTTTAAAACCTTTCGCCACCAATCGCGCCTTATAGATGTGAACATTTCCATCCATATCGGCCTTTTCTTAAAAACCCATTTACACTCAATGGTTTTGACACCATCAGTGGATCAACCAAGTTCCAAACTTGATTGTCATACATGGATTCTATTTGGATTTCATGGCTCCAAGCCACTTGTTGGAATCGGGTCCCACCATCGCTTCCTCATAGGTCTTAGGTTCATCGTTGTCCAACAACAATATATCACGTTGTTACTTTGTGTACTGTCGGGTGCACGACGTGATCTTTCGGACCTCCGTGGGCTGGTGTATCTACAACCGGTGGCGCAACACTTTGCACCTCTGTTGTGGTTACGTGGTCTTGAAACATTTTCGGTGTTTCTTGATCTTCTTCAAGATGCACCACTGCTCCCACTAACCCTTCTTGAAAGAAACTCTTTCTCCAAGAAGACACCGTGTCGGGCGACAAACACTTTGCCTTGTTCCCGATTATAAAAGTAATATCCCTTAGTTTCCTTAGGATATCCCACAAAGAAGCACTTGTCGATTTGGGTGTGAGCTTGTCGGTGTAAACGTTTTACATAAGCCGCATCCCCAAATTTTGAGAAAAGACAAACTAGGGGTTGCCCTGTCCATATCTCATATGGTGTCTTTTCAACTGACTTAGATGGAACTCTATTTAGTGTGAGCACAGTTGTTTCAAGAGCATATCCCCGAAGGATAACGGAAGATCACTTTGGCTCATCATCGACCGCACCATTTCCAACAAGGTGCGATTTCTCCGTTCGGACACTCCGTTCCATTGCGGAGTTCTGGCGGAGTCAGCGTGGAACAATTCCACAATCTTTCGGATGATTACCAAACTCTTGGCTCAAGTATTCTCCCTCCACGATCGATCGTAGAAACTTGATTGTTTTCCCTAAATGATTCTGTACTTCATTCGGAATTCTTTGAACTTTTCAAAGGATTCGGACTTATGCCTCATTAAGTAGATATAACCATATCTACTAAAGTCATCGTAAAGGTAATGAAGTATTGATAACCACCTCGGCCGTTGAGCTCATTGGTCCACATACATCGGTATGTACGAGTGCCAATAAGTCACTTGCTCTCTCACTATGTCCCGTGAAAGGTGCCTTTGTCATCTTACCAAGTAAACAAGACTCACATGTCTCAAATGATTCAAAATCAAAAGAGTGAAGCAATCCATCCTTATGGAGCTTCTCCATGCGTTTCTTATTTATATGGCCTAAGCGACAATGCCGGATAAACGTGGGGTTTATATCATTAGAGAGTTGCCTTTACGTATTAATGTTATAGATGGGAGACGCTTCAAGATTCAAAACGTATAATCCATTCACCAATGGAGCATGAAAATAGAACATATCTCTAAGATATATTGAACAACCATTGTCCATTGATCTAAAATCATATCCTTCCGCTTGCAAACATGAAGCGGAAATAACGTTTTGACATAGTGTTGGAACACAATAACAATTATTCAATTCCAAAACTAATCCTGAAGGTAGATGAAGTGGTGCTGTGCCGACTGACAAGCGTAGCAACGCTTGCTTCATTGCCGACGCGCGGGTTCACCTCGCCCCTTCTCAATCCTCTACTTCTTCTCATTCCCTGCAACGATTTGCAAATATGAGCTACGATCCGGTATCAAATACCCAAGAGTCGGTAGGTGAAGTAGCGAGATTAATGTCTATAACATTAATACACGAAGCGAAGTCATACTTTGCTTCTTCTTGAGATCCTCCATGTACTTCTTGCAGTTCCTTTTCCGGTGACTGTCTCCTTGCGGTAGAAGCAAACGGCATCGATGCCGCCGACCCCTTCTTGCCCTTCTTTGCATTAGAGGCACTCGCGATCTCATCGGGAGTTAACTTCCTCTTGGTGCAAAGTTTCTTGGCAAGTGGTTTGCGCTTAGCCTTCGCATCATAATCACATGATGACCGTTTTTTGGATACTCTCCTCATTTGTCTTTAGCATCCCATGCAATTCAGCCAAGGTCCTATCCATATTGTTCATGTGATAATTTAATGTGAATGGCTCGAAGCTCGGAGGGAGCGGCGGAGAATCACATCGTAGCCAACTCTTGGCTAAGGGGAAAACCTAGTTTTTCCAGGACTCTCGATATAGCCAATCATCTTTATCACATGCGGGTGACGGGATTCCCTCAACAAGCTGCACGCAAACAAGGACTTTGAGGTGTTGAACCTCTCGGCCCGAGCTTGGTTCTCAAACATGCCACGCAGTCCCCGAATAATAGTGTGAGCATCGCTGCTCTCATATTGCTTCGAAGCTCGGGGGACATTGTAGCAAGCATGAGACAGCTTATATCTAGGGCATCATTAGTGTGCTTCTCATAAGCCCTCCGTGCGGTTGCGGTGGCATTAGTTGGCAAATCCTCGGGATAGGGTACTTCAAGAACGTACTCCTTACGCTCTTGCTTGAGAACAATTCTCAAGTTGCGATACCAATCCATAAAGTTTGTTCCATTTAATTTTTCCTTTTCAAGAATAGATCGCAAATTAAAGGTTTGGGTGTAGTATTAGCCGCCATTTATTCTACAACAGAAAAAGCAAAGTTTAGCACAATGTTTATGCTATGTCTATTGTTAAACAATTTAACATTAGACTCCCATTACGTATTTTCCACCTTCCCTTTAGGTTACGTATTGGGTCAAGATCCACATGTTAATTAATTTTCTAGTGAGCTTTGGCATCACTTTGCTAGAAAATTAGTAACATCGATAAGCAACACCTTGCTAATCACATCTCTATGTGACTCTTGTTGGTTGTGTGGCATCTCCATGCCCCGGCGCCAACCTATGCCCCAAGGCCCAAAAGCTGTTTTGATAGCCTTGTTAAGTAAACCAAATGCTCCTGCATGTATATGTTTGACATATACCCCCTCGTGTTATGATAGAGAATGACACTCTGCTTTGGCAGACCCACCATTGACGAGCATAACGGTGGCCAGGGTGCAACATTTGGAAGGGCATCATTACTACTTAATTTTGAAGGGATGCTATCCTATCAAACAAACATATCACATATGAAAGCAAGAAGAATAGCATATAATGAAATAGTATGGCCCCCTTCACATGGTGATCTCCATCTCCATGTCCGGCTGAGGATCTCCATCTTCGGCACCATCTTCCAAGTGTCGAATGCTTGATATCTTCAAACTAAGCTACTACTATAGAAGCTCTAATTGAAGATTACATCGACTCGCATGGTCGTGAAAGAATATTACAAGCATTGCACGTATGAAAGAATATTACGGGGATTGCACATATGAAAGAATATTACATGCATCACATGCATCTCATACATACAATAGGGCCATACCATCTCAAAGCATTCTCTGCAAAAACAAGTTAGGCGTAGAAACGTTTTCTACTTATCGCGAGAGATATGGCACCGAGACGACCTATAAGGGGGTACGCACACGGCGGTCCGGAACACACACGAAATTCATAGATCCAATCTATGAATTCGTTCTGAAACTCATGTCGGCATAATCATATTATGCCGTCCCGATACACTATCAAGGGAGATGGTTTGCGTAGGCGCGAGCAGCTAACAAGATCGGACTACGAGATAGCTTCGGCATAATCACATTATACCGTTCCGATACACTATCAAGGAACGCTATCTCGAACCCAACTCAAACCGAGTTATATGGAAATTGCTTCGACGTAATCACATTACGCCGTTAGATACACTATCAAGGAACGCAATTATCATTAACTCTCCTCAACGAATCCCGTAAAACCGATTGATCTAATCAACCCGTGTGCAAAACATGTTCCAGATCCAATCTAAAACCCGAACTAAGCAAGATTAGCTCGATACCCTTTGAAGGGTTACGCGGAGGCTACGCTGGCCGAAAACAAAACTTTTTACCGCGCAAACCAGGAACACTTGCAAGTAAGGACCGATAGATCGTTACTGGATTGGAGTTGAGTGCGGCGGAATAGCCAATCGGGGCAATCCGATCTGGAACAGTGTAGCCGATTCCCGAGAGACGGCCGATTCGCTAATCAGCCGATTCGAGTCGTCGGCCGCGTTCTCACGCCTCGCTCCGTGCGCCCGGCCGCGGCCGATTCCACCACGGCCGATCGCTCCGGTGCAGCCGATCCGGCCGATCAACGGCGCGCAACGTAGCGAGCGCCTCTACCGGTATCCACACGTCAGGGGACGAACGCCGTACACCCGTGTGCTAGCACGCGATGGAAGGCTAGGGTTTGGCTCGAAAGTGGGGAGGGTTTCCGTGAGTATTGATCTCGGCGACTTACGTTGCACGCGATGCAATTGATGTCTATTCAGCTCTCCACCCCTCCCTCCTTTATATAGAGTTGGCCGGCGGGACTAGTGGCCGATTAGGACTCTATTTTGAATCGGATCTCATCCGTATCTCATAGAGTTGGCCGCCCATACGTCGTAAGCCCATAGGACTCTATCCGATCGGATCCCTATCCGATCGAGCCGTATCCGAGTCCAACTCGAATATCTATTCTATCCCCTTAAGCGTGCGACCCTGCAGGTTCGGGTATACTCGGTTTCGGCTATAGTCTAACTTAGCCGATCGTCGGCTCGAGTCCAACTCGGCCGACTGTCAAAGCGGCGCCTAGCAGCACATATTGACACCATAGTATACAAGAATATAATATCGGCTCGAACCTGTAATGTGTGCACAAATCCCTTTGCCTCACGATACCGGTTAAGCTATAGGCAAGATGTGTGCCATCCCTTCAATAGCTTAACCATTCACTCGAACCGTATTGGATTATCTATGCATTGATTGACTCCGCAATCAACTTAGCATGGCCATGCATTTCCATAATCCATTACCTCGAGGGCCGAGATATCTCTCCAAAGGAGGGGCAAATTCCATCTTGATCACTCATATCCCACTCCATGTTTCATAGCAAACCCGAAAACTACCTTTATAACTATCCAGATTACGGAATAGCGTTTGGTAGTCCCAAAGTAGGCTACTACACATGTTGGAATCCATGGTGATCTCGGGTCTAAGGACTTTGTACCAACACTACTGAGACCAACTAATGGCACATTAATTCTGTAGTGTCTCATGGTGGGTCTATCCAACAATGTGTTCTCTAACACATATGTCCATGTTTATTGATTTGGTATCTCCATAACCATGATCTATGAGACATGATCATCAATCAATAAACATGCCGATCTTAGAATCATATTTGTTCCAACAATATGACATATGATCGAGGATCGTTTAGAAATAGATTCATACATATCGAGTCTCATAAATAAGTCACGTACTTATTGATCAATACAAGATGTCTATTTCATGGGCTGAATAACACTTTATTCATTTATACATAAACATTGACGTGATATCCAACATCTCCATGTTGCCTCTAAGGCATATCACTACCAGTACCGTTGTTCATTGGAGATTTAATCTTGACCTAATTAATCAACTGTTTTACTATTTTTAAAACTATAAATGGTTGCAACCTCATTTATGCAAAATAGTCACAAGTCTCCCTTTGTCTTCCCTTTCACGTCTGCATCCTTGGTGTGGCTTGTTAAGTACGATGGTTGTACTCGGCCTTGCTATTCTTCTCCTTTTAGAAGTCTAGTACTCGAGTTGAGAGAACGAGTGTTAAAGGACCAAGGCTTAGACCCAGTTGAGTTTGATTGTGGAGTGGAGCTGAAGCCCCGCTAGGATTGCCTTTTTTCGCTGCTGCTTTTTTTTAGTGTGAGGACTAAGTGTCTCTTCTGTAAGTATTTTACGCTTGGATACTCGTGTATTAATTTGTCATTTTGTGTAGCTCCGGTTGATTCCTAGACAGGATTTAATACACAAAATAGTCAGGAATTTGGGAAAAATTTTAAACCATGACAAGCTCCCTTTTATAACCTCGAAATGACGGTTGTAGAGTCGGTTTGTAACCGCCAAACTTGCACAACCATCATTGGGGCTTCTGATCTGACCATCCACGTGGAAGGTGGGATGGATTGGAGCCGAGGGTGGTTCGCCGAACACAAGTTGGTCGAACCCCTAACTCGCTCCAATCCCCACCGACTTTCCCAGTGGCTTACATGTGGGCCCTTATGGCGGTTCCTAGGTGTTTGGCCCCACTTTAAGTCGGTTTCACTTGACTTGTGGGCCCTCCAATCCGTGGATGCCGACGTGGCGGCGTCGATTGGTCGAAGTCGTGCTTCTTCATCGCGTGAGCGTGCTTTCACTTCATTTATTCATATAAGTTCCTACATTCAAATATTCTCCAAGGACATGTAAAATATTTATTAATTCTAAACCTATATGCAGGTAAAAAAGATGCTAATTCTCTTTTATTCCCGAGGTCCGTGACCAGTCGGAATCGATACTTAACGACCGTCAACAATCGGAACCCTCATCATCTTAATCTTTGTCAAGACATTGCTATTGTGGATTTTTTGACGAGGATACTTCGACAAGTTCGGATCATATGACTCGACCAGATCGAAACCATTGTCATCAACAATACGATCTATCGAGATCAAAAGTTTCAAGAAGTCAGCGCTACATGAGAACACCGATTCGATATTGTTAGCCATGAGACCTCGGTCCGTGCTGACTACTCCGCAGGCTAACATCGTCACCATGGAAAACAACAGTGCAATATCATCGACCATGATGCTTCAATCCAGTCGACTACTTCCAAGTTGATTAGTATCGCTAATTAAGGTAATTAGTATATTAAATCAATCTATTGATTTCGTAGATACATCGGCATGTATCTACGTAGGTACACAATAGTTCATACAATTCACTGCACTTATTTTCAGACCCATAATTTATTATGTTTACCTATAGCATATTTTTCATACAATATCTATTTTGTGAGTGTTTCCTAAATTAGGTGACTCACGGTTTAATATTGGGGGCTCGCTCTATTTCTTCTATATAAATCATGCTTGTCTATGGTAATTATAGTACCCAATATTTAATTTGAATCTGCTCAAGCATATCCTAACAATACTAGAACATTTATAAGTTTTCGAATACAAGCTCGATATTCTCCGTTATATATATTGCCTTCTAGAAAAATATTTTTCAAGAAATAATCCAAGTATCCACTTGGACACAAAGCACCTGGTAGGCAAAGGTCGAGTACGTCCCATTAGCAAGAACATTCTCGAACAAACGACGAGATGCTAAACCATCTCACGAGTGGTCGAGATACGACTACACACGGTCCTCGACCGGCGTGATAGCGATCCCACCACCTCTATGAGTGGTCGAGGAATGTACGACTACACCACGGTCCTTGACCGGCGTGGTAGCGATCCTTCCACTACCTCTACGCGTGGTCGAGGTACAATTACACACGTGGTTCTCGACTAGTGTGATAGCGATCTCTGTCACACCTAGAGTTTTCTCCCTTTTAAAAATCATTTAAGAAATTCCTAAAAGAAATTATTTATGAATTAACCTATAGCAAATAAATAATTTTAAAATACAAATAATAAGTGGAAATGGCATGGTAGGATTTTCTTAAATTCTACATGTCAACATACATTAACGAGTTTTTAGTGGAATTTTGAGCACTAGAAATAATTTTTAACCAATTAAATCAAAAATCAGAATTGAAATAAATCCAGGAAAATGTTTTCTCTCTCCATCCTTTTTCCCGCCCACTTGCTCTCGGGCCGATGGCCCAAGCCGATGGCTCATCAACCCCGCGCACGCCTTCTCTCTCCCTCTCGGACCGGCCAAAGGCCGAGCCCCATTGCTCCCTCGCGCGTCGCAAAGTCCACTTTGCCTTCCTCTCTCTCCGGGACATTGACAGTGGGGCCCACCTGTCAGCCCCATCTTCAACCCAGCCGCGCGCACACGCTGCTCGCCTTTGCCTCACCGCCAGACGATTCTCGAAGCGCCCCGCTCTCCGCGCACCCTAAATCGCTGTTCTTAACTCCCGCATCCGCCGCCGTGCCAAGTTGTCTCCCTATTCGCCACTCCCGCGCCTCATAATAGCTGAATTTAACCGCTGGCCATTATTTCCCTATTTCCTCCCACGCAAACTCCGACGAGAATTACTCCCCTTCTCGGCTGGATCCGAGCTCCCCGAGCCCAATAAAGCCGGCCACCTCCTCCCCGTCCTTCTCGCACACTCTCGTCGAGCTCCCATGCTCCCACTCTCTCTCTCTCGTCATGCGCCCGAGCTCCCTCAGCTTCTCACCCGCGGTTTTGCCATCGGTTCCCACCATTCCGAGCCGTGCTTGACCTCGCATTGCCGCCATCCTCTTCGATGGCGTCCGAGCCATCTCGCAGCCCCTCGCATTGCCTCCTCCCGCCGGCCCTCCCCGCCGTCTGTGCCGTCGTCTCCTCTCTCCTGGTGACCCACGGTTAGCTCTCCCATCAATCTCTTTCTCTCGGCTGTGCGCGCGCGACGCTCCTCGTGTGCGTGCGGCCTCACTCACGTGATGTCGTGCCACCCGCCGCCCGCCGCCGCCGTCCGATGGCGCCGGCGGTCTTCGGCCGCCGTGCATCCTCGTCGGCCGCCACTATCGGCCGTCCGATCTACCTCGCAGGATCGGGACCGCCCGATCCGCCGACTCCGTGGCAGCCACGTGGCCGCTGGCTTCGGCGCCACGTGCGTGCCACGTGGTGCGTCGCGCCGCTCTCACCTGTGGACCCGGGTCCACCATGGGCGAGTGCTCCGCGGGACGATGACGTCGGCATTCGGCCACTAACGTCAGCCCTAGCTACACGCAAGCCTCGGATTTATTACGCAAATAAATTATTAAGGGATTTTATGTTTTAGTAATCAATACGCTTAATCTTCTAAAATTCATATATTTTCAATCCGAGCTCCGTTTAAGTCCATTCAAATTTCATTAAATTCATAAAAATGCCAAGAATCCATTAAAATGGTTTTGTTCCTTGTTTCAGTAGACTTTTAGCATGTTTAGTTGAGTGCCTTGTTTGTCATGTAGATTCCTAATTTCGCGATCCTGTTTTCTTCAAAGTTGTTGCGGAGTTTTCCCAAGTCGAAGAGCAAGGCAAGTCATGCTTCATCATTGATCATATTGTACCCATTTTGCTAAAATACCTCATTTTCCTTAAATACGCATTTACTTTCGAATGTCATTTTATAGGAATATTATACCCTTATTATTAGTACTCGCCTTAGGACTTGATCACCCTAAACCTGTGATAAAACATGGGTATCAATATGATTAGATATTGGTCTAGGATATGCTTAGCCGTAATTAGATCAACTAGCACATAAAATGGGTCATCTTACTTAACCGTACTATTATAGACCTATTAATGTTGGATTCAATCATGTGACATTATGACCACGCTAATCAACTAAAATATAACAATGGTGGGCTATGGGCGCATTGATTTTGGTTAGTCACGCCCATGGCAGTGAGGACCGGTTCACGGAAAACCCGAAAGAAATATCACTTACATACCACAAGCCGGAATGGGCAACGGCTGATCTGTAGTGTAGCCTTTCTCTGCCAACGTTCCACTGGCAAGGGTGGGCGTGATGGAGTGGATCGACAAGGGCTTACAGTTCTTTGAAGTAGCCGATTCACTGTGGCACTCGGGAGGGCTGCCCACTGCCCTGATGGGAGTGGGGGCGAAACCTTGGTGTGGTACGATTGATTAGAGGGGGTTATACGAAAGGTCTTGTCCCAGTCCCTTTTCGGGGTACCATAGCGGTATTCCAGCACACGAAAACGTGTCGTGGGGCTGTGTATTATGGGTACATTGTACACCTCGATCGAGTTAAACTATTCGAATAGTCGTGCTCACGAGTTAGTGGGTGATCGTAGACCGATTCACCGTGATTAGTCTCACACCGCTAATAATTTGATTAATGGAACATGACTAGTATGGATGGATGGTTTGGGCCGTGCAACGTGGGGATAACGTTGGATAGTGTTGGATATTGATATTGCTTAATTAATTAATTACAACTATTTTACTATTTTTAACTTATTGCTGTGAAAGCGCTTTGTGCTTAAAATAAAACCCTAGCCTCTCCCTTGTCTTCCTTGCATTCGTACCACTCTTCCTAAGTATGACTTGCCGAGCAATACGTTCGAAGTACTCATCCTTGCCTCTTCACGAGCCGAGTCTCCAAAGCCGATGAAGACGTTGAAGATGAGTAGGCTTTGTGCACTCGAGGATGCATGTGAGTGGAGGTGCCACACTTGCAAGCGTCAAGATTAGGCTTTAGCGCTTTTCTTTTGTAATTTTTTTGTATCGTTTTTTAAGTCGTGCAACAAAAGATAATATCATCAATTCTTGTATGTGTACCTGGCGATCCTGGACAGGGATTTTTAATACACATATAGCTTCGAAATTTTGGTTATAATTTCGGGCGTGACACGCACGGGGAGCGGTGCGCACGCACCACGTGGCGCTTGCGTGGCAGAGGCGGCGGCCATTGCGGGTGGCGGCAGCGACTAGTGCGAGGTGGCTCCGACACACGGATGGCTCGGTTCACCGACGGGTGAATCCGACGACACGGAGAGGGAACGGTGGCTTGCGTCGGTGGTGCGCGCGGCGAACGACGGTGGCACTAGTGGCCATAAGGTTGCAAAAGAGCGTTCGGGAACGGCGCGTGGGCGCGATACGTGCGGGTGAAGCCGCGGTGTGCTCGGGAGAGCGGTGGCCAACATGGGGAAAGAGGGTAAAGGAGAGGGCAGCTCACAATGGCGGGACTCGTAGGCGACGAAGAAGAAGACGGCGGGAAGTCGGCGGAAAAGGCCGGGTTCTCCACGGAATGGCGAAACCGGCGGTAGTGGCGGGAAAACTTGGCGCGCGGCAAGGCGGTGCGAATCCGGCTAGCTAGAGAGGTTGAACAACGGTGGAGTTTAGGGTTTGGCGGCGCGGGCGCGTGGGAGAGCTCGGGAGGCGCGATTGAGTTGGGAAAAATGACGGTCGGTGCACGGGATTGTGTTTTATAGGCGCGAGAGGGGCGGTCGTGGCTGATGGTGACGAAAATGGCGGCGGCGACATGCGGCAAGGAAAGCGGGCGTTCGGGGTCTTCGGATCCATCGTTCCTCCTCATTTGTGCATGAGAGAGAGGATGGAGGAGGCGCGCGGCTCGGGGTGGTGCGGAGTGGGGCGAAGTGGCGCGAACGGGCGCGGAGTGGCCGGGAGAGGGCGCGGTGTGGGCTGACGTGAGCCGCGTCAGCGGCCCAGGTCAAGAATGGATCTGGCAGGTGAGGCCTACCTGTCGCGGCGTCCCGGCCGAAGGGAGGAGGGGCGCTGGACTTCACGCGGGCGCAGCTGGGCCCGGGATGGCGCGGGACAACGAGGGACACGACGGCGCGAGACGGCAAGGGGACGGCGGGAGGCGGCGACGAGGGGTGGCCGAGATGGCTCGGACGTCGGCGAAGAGGATGGTGGCAGTACGGAGGTCCGACATGGTTCAGGGTGGCATGGAGCGGTGGCCGAACGGCGGTGGAGGGCGGCGGAGCTCGGACACATAGCACTAGGGCAAAAGAGGGCACGGGAAGCTTGAGTAAGAGCATGGGGAGGACAGGGAGTTGGCCGACGGTATTTATAGGGGAGAGGGGAGCTTGGATTCGGCCGAGGAGGGGAGTAATTCCTCGTCGAAGTTCGCGCGGGGAGAGGAATTAGGGATTAATGGCCGGGATTAAATCCGGCCATTTACTGGTGCGGAGCGGCGGATGGGACAGAACAGGACGATGGATGCGGGAGCAGCGGGGGCGGCGGGAATCGCATCGCGGCGAGGCGGCGTGAGCAACGGTGGCGCGGCGGAGGTTGAAGACGGCTCGACAGCGGGCCCTACCCGTCATGCGGTGGCCCGAGAGAGAGAGGAGGCAAGATGGACTTTTCGCACGCGGGAGAAACAAACGGGTCGCTGCCTTGGTCGGCTTCGGAGAGACGAGAGGAAGGAGGAGGCGCGTGCAAGGGAATGGGTTGGCGGGGGCCGACGGCCAAAGGCCGGTTTGGGCGGGAAAAAGGACGGAGAGAGAAAAGATTTTCCCCGAGATTTATTTTAATTCGATTATTGATTTAATTGGTTAAAAATTATTTCTAGTGCTTTGAAAATTCCACTAAAAATCCTACCATGCCATTTTCACTTATTATTTGTATTTTAAAACAATTTATTTGCTCTAAGTTAATTCACCAATAATTTCTTTTGTGATTTTCTTTAATTATTTTAAAAGGGGAAAAACTCCGGTGGTCGTGCGCCACCGGCGGTGGGCTCCTCTGTCGTCGGCGCCGGCCGGCGGGTGACGTCAACCCTAGCAATGATGGCACAATAAATCATTAATTTTCCTTTTTTATTATTAGTAAATCATTGAATCTTCTAAAGATTATAGAAAATTCATCCAGAACTCCATTTGAGTCCATTCTAGTTGCAACGGACTCATAAAAATGCCTAGAATCCACTAAAAATAATTTTATTTCTTGGTTCGGTAAGTGTCTTATAGCTTTGTTGTTGTCATGCTTTGTTTATCGATTAGATTCCGGTGCCTCGATGTCCCCGTTCATTTTGAAGTAGTCACGTAAGTTCCCTAAGAAGCGAGGATCAAGGCAAGTCATGTATTCCTTTGAGCATATTGTACCTAATTACAAAGTATCTCACTTTTCCGTTAAATTGCATAATTTCATAATGTCATGTGGGATGGGACCTATATTGTGTAGCGTAGCTTGATACCCTATGTCATTGATAATGTGGGATTCAATATGACTAAATGTTGGATTAGGAAGTGCTTAGCCATGCTTAGTTACACTAGCTCACTATGGGAAAACATTACTATTAGCTTATGGTGACATTAATTATTAGGATCATGGACATGTGTCCCCATGGTACCAGTTTAACTAAAACCCGATTAATGGTGGTACGTAGGTGCATGGTTTTGATAGTCGTACCCATGGCAATTAAGAACCCGGTTCGCGGGAAACCCCGGAAGAACTAATGTGCGTACCACAAGCTAGCATGGGCAATGGTGGGCTTGTAGTGTAGCTCTTCCCTACTTGATGCACCCGGAGCAAGGATGAGCGTGATGGAGTTTGGATCGATCCGGGCAAGGTCTGCGCCTTCGGATTCACCTAGGCACAAGAGGGGGCTGCCTACCCTTTTAGGGCTAGGGGAAAGCACGAAGTGTGGTGTCGCTTGGTCGGAGGGTTATGTGAAGGGTCCGTCATAGACCCTTTTCGGCATGCCATGGTGGCATGTTGGCACAAGGAAACGTGTCGTGGCTGTGTCTTGTGGGTACAGATGTACACCTTGATCGAGTAGAACTATTCAAATAGCCGTCCTCGCGGTTATGGGCGATCGACGATTCACCGTGATTAGTCTCACTATTAATAAGACTTAATGGAACTGGTTTAGAATAGATGGATGGATTGGGCATGTCTCAATATGGTGTAGCGTTGGACAGAGATAATTAATTATGCTTAATTAAACACAACCATTTCTTGCTTTCAACTACTTTCTTTAAATGCTTGCTTTGTGCAAATAACCCCTAGCCTCCCTTTGGAAATATCTTGCGTCATACCTCCCTTTGGTATGACTTGCGAAATGAGTGGGTAGTACTCGGCCTTGCTACCTTTTCCCCCACCTCACAGCTAAAGGATGCAGCGAGAAGATGGATTCGAGGATGAGTAGGCTTGTCTCTACCGTCGAGGATGCTTGTGGAGTGGAGTCGACACGCTACGAGCGCCAAGATGTAGTTTAGCTCGTTTATTTTTTCGCTGCATTTATGTAAGACTTGTTATGATGTTTTTAAAACGTGGATTTTGTATATCTATTTGTCCTTTGTGTACCCTCGGCTGGTCCTGGACGGAGATGAAATGCACATTCAGTTTCAGAAATTCCGGGCGGGAATTTCTGGGCGTACAAGTTGGTACTAGAGCCGACCTTGACCATAGGATAAGCCAATGGAAACCCTAAGAGCCCTATGAAACCCTTTCATCTGCATGCCCTCTTTTCCATTTGGAGTTGTTTCGGGAAAATTGGGATTCTTGTTTTCATGGTTTGCGGGAAAGATCTTGACCATTTATTTGAATTGGGTTTTTCCGATTAAGGCCAGTCTAGGATATTAGTGATTTTGGGTAGATAGGATTTGGAGTCGAATCGGATTTTATTCGACAATCGGTTTGGGAGTTGTCGGGACCATGCATTAAGTCGTGTCTAGGCTTTGCGGGATGTGAATTTTCATGCTTATTATTATTATTATATATTTATTTTGGCGCATTAATTTGTTGCTCAGTAGTGTCAATAGTATTTTATTTGGAATCATGCTAAAATATTCTATGCATAAAAGCTCCATCTTACTTAGTTATTGATTTGAGTTATTTATTGCCTTATTTAATTTGGATCGAGCATGCATTGATTCTCCTCATTTGTCTTATATAGATATCAAACCTTCCCCCGACGCACCGTGGCCAAGGAATGGGCGACTTCGTGGCGAGCTTAGTCACATGACGATCTGGTCGGCTACGCGGTGAGCCCAGGAGTACACGCAAATTCTCCCTCTCGGCGGCAAATTTCCACACCGAGTCGCTTGGAGGTGCACGGCATCCCCACCGCCCCGCCCAACATGGTGGCCACTTTCTTGGGGGCACATTTGAGCACGCCTGCTAGGAGGCTGATTACCGGATGATGGCCAGAATCTTGGAGCGCCATGACATCGACCTCCACGACATCGCCTACCGCTACCACCCCAGTCATGGCGACCGCGACAACACCAGCACCTTCGCTCGCGTGGGGGATAATGACACTACCTTCGAGGCACATGTGCCGTGCCGTGGGGTTTGGACACTATGCATGCCAACATGCATGGGCGTCCAAGGCCCTCAACGACAACAAGCTGTTGGAGATTGTGCGGCTAAAGGACAAGGTGGCTCGCCTCAAGAGGGAGAATGCCATTCTCCAAGGTCGCTCGCCGCCTAGGGGCGCTAGGGTCCACAACGCCTGGAAGACGATCACAGCTCCGGTGCGCATCCAGGTTAGCACATCGGAACCCGCCGCCAGCGCCAGAGCCTCTTCCAGTGTTCGTGTCGCCCTCGCCTCCACCTTTACCAGCCAGCGCTAGGGATGTCCTTTGCTCCGCGGTGCGCGGGGCCGTAGTAGTGGTGGTTGGTTATCCTCGACGCCCAGCCCTCCCATTGAAATCACCAGGCGGTACCGGTAGCGGCTCCGGTGGCGGTGGCATCGGTGTGTCAGCTCTAAGCCCGATGGTGGCGAGAATTACCTTTGGACTCTCGGAGTCGTTCGGAGGAGGTCCGGGACGAGCCCAAGCCCGACTACGACTCCACCAGCCGCGGGCTGTTCCGAGCACTAGGACACAAGATGCCTCAACGCCGCCCTCCCATCGAGATCACCCACGGCGGGCACAGGCGGCACGGCTCCGGTGGCGATGGCGGCAGTGTATGTCCGGCTCGAGCCCGATAGTGGTGAGAATTACCTTTGGACTCTGGAGCCGTTCGGATGAGGTCGAAGACGAGCCCGAGCCAGACTACAACTCCACCGACCGCAGGAGCCGTTCTTAGCACTAAGACATAATGTATGCAGCAACATGATAAGCCGGGCTGTTGAATCCAAGCAGCTGCAGCACAAAGACCAGCTGAACACCAACCCATTGGTCCATCTCCCCGCCTCTCACCTGCAGTTACCAAAGTTCCTCCATGTCCTTTGCCCACCTTCTCGAGCACCACCAACCCAGTGGAGGCCAACGACTGGCTCCATGCCATTGAGACGCCTGGTCCTCGACCAGCATGGTAGCGATCCTCCCACCACTTCTAGGAGTGGTCAAGTTACGACAACACACCTGATCCTCGAGTAGCGTGATCGTGATCCCACAACCTCTACGAGTGGTTGAGGTACGACAATGCCTGATCCTGGACCAACGTGGTAGTAATCCTCCCACCACCTCTACGAGTGGTCGAGGTATGAGTACACACCTGGTCCTCGACCAGCATGGTAGTGATCCCACCACCTCTACAAATGGTCGAGGTACGACTATGCCTGGTCCTCGACGAGCATGGTAGCAATCCTCCCATCACTCTACAAGCCCTCTTGGAGTGGTCGAGATACGACTACATACCTAGTACTCGACCAGCGTGGTAGCGATGCTACGACCTCCTACGAGTGGTCGAGGTATGACTATGCCTAGTCCCCAATCAGCGTGGTAGTGATCCTCCCACTACCTCTACAAGTCCTCTACGAGTGGTCGAGGTGTGACTACACACCTGATCCTCAACCAGCGTGGTAGCGATCCCACCAGCTCTACGAGTGGTCGAGGTACAACTACACATTTGGTCCTCGACGAGCATGGTAACGATCCTTCCACCACTACCACTTGTACGAGTCCTCTACGAGTGGTCGAGGTATGACTGCACACCTGGTCCTTAACCAGCGTGGGAGCGATCCTCCCACTACCCCTACGAATGGTCGAGGTACAACTACACATCTGGTCCTCGATCAACGTGGTAGTGATCCTCCCACCTCTACGAGTGGTTGAAATAAAACTACACACCTAGTCCTTGACCAACGTGGTAGCGATCCCACCAACTCTACGAGTGGTTGAGGCACGACTATACACCTAGTCCTCACTTCGACAAGTGTGTATAGCAATCCTATCATCTCCATGAATTAATCTATGTAAGTTTTTACACATGTCAAGTTTGTAATATTTGTCCGCTAATCCCCAATTTTGATATATCGCTATTAGTCGAAGTCGTTTCTTATCATTCTATTATGTTAAGCCTTACTAATCATTGAGTCTCAGAACCTTGTTCGGGGACGCCTGGTACCATTGGATTAGTCATATGTTGGAGGGTCAAACGACCATGTTAGAATTGGTCATGTGGGAGTACCCAATATAACGCATTAACTAGTTGTGTAACCGGGAATCGGTTTTTCCAACTTCATGGCTGGGGGCTAGGAATTCGCTACTTTAGCATAGTCTGTTATGAGATCCAAGATGCTTTTGCAAAAAATTTCTATAAAACCAATTAGAGGCTAGGAAGAGTACACAACTCCGTTCAGCTGAGGGCAGCTCTAGTGAGAGTACTACTTCATTGTCACACATAGATATGATTTATTTTCAATGCTCTTAATTTATATCATGTTACTCCTAATCGTTCGCTTGGGGCTTTCTATCTAATAATTTGATTCGAGAAAATTGATTTTAGGAAAATCGGATATCGAGCAATTGGCGTTCTTAAGTAAAAGAGACTAGTTGAAGGCTTTATAGTAGTCGGCATCTTATCTTGAGTAACTAAAGATCAAACCAATAATTCTTGTACTCGACTAACAGACATATACTTGTCCCAAGGCACATAGTAGTCAAAATTTATTTCCGACTAGACGGGCACCCGATTAGTGACATCTCAATAGATATAAAAAGGTCCATAACATAGTAGAGTTGAAGAGTTGTCTTGTGGTCATACTTTATGCATATAAGAAGCTCGAACAACAACGCAATAGCATGATCGCATATCTTATGTGGATTTGAACAAAGTGTTGGTTTACCCACCGAGATGATATTTTTTTGACCTCAATCCAAATTTAATTATGGTCACGTTCTCTGTCATAGCTAAGAAAGAGGACTTGTAGAGAATTACATGACTACTCGGTCATCCAAGAACGGCTTCGTGATTTCGACAAGGTTAGGTCTTCGGGCTACATGGTCAAGAACACTAGTGGTCATTTACATTGAGGTCGGATGCTACGTAAGTGTCATAGATAAGTCATATCTAATACTTTTGTGTTAGTCTTGGTGGGCTTACCATATACCAAGTCTTATATAGAATCTAGCCTCATATACGGAAGGTGTTATAGATAAGGAAGAGAAAAAGAGTTATACTCAGAGACTACAATAACTATTTGGATCGTATATATACTTGGTTCCCTAGTTCTACTTGAACAAGGGATTATCTAAGGGTATAAATACAAGACCCCAGTGGGAGAGAGGACATGCCAACAAAGACGAAGACAAGCCAACACAGATCTAAACAAACCCAATGTAGAAGCCGCAAAGGCTTATGAGAGATCTAAAAATATATTCCTCTCGTCGAGTTTATGTTAAAGGAAGAAGACTACACTTGTCATCGATTACATGTGAGAGCTCCATGACACTTGCTTGACATGGACTAGATTAGGTCATCTCAAATATTATACTCATGTAATATTGCTATATAAAAACAACATTGGCTTCGGCCAATAAGAATAGGACTATTACACTTGTTAGTTAAGCGGCTGAACCATCATTGGCTCTCATATCTTTTACCTAAATCTCGCATATATATCATGATACAAACAATTTTCATACTATACAATTATCATAGACGAATACACGAGTATCGTCCATCGACAAAAGGCTTCTTCGCGTTTTTCAGAGTATTAATAGTTTTTATGAGAAAATATGAGCCATCCACGTGCCCTGTACGGGACACATCGGTGGAACACACCCCGACATGAGAACAAGCGCGTGCAACCAAAACATCGCTTTGACCGGAGCACCGCGAATCGCCTGTTTCGCTCCGCCGTATGAGGAGGTAACAACATATGAAGAACACGTGTCGCCATCTCAGGGAGTAAAAAATTGAAAAATGGAAAAAAGGGATGGATTCAACTGTTATCAGCTGATGATTTCCTGTCCAACCTAGGAACGGCGACCAATACGAGACAGGATAACCCGACGGTCATTCGGACATGGTGCTGTCAAAGCTTCTCGACTGCCCACCTTCTCATTGAATCACGGTACAACGTACGTGGGGCCGAAACAGTAATAGGCCTCATTTTTTAGTTTCTCAGGTTCCCCTTCTCCTCTTCTTTGAAGCGGATCGGCCTCAATGAAAACTAAATAGTGCAAATCTCATATACAAAATAAATCTGAAACTAATCTTTTCTTTGAATAATAATTTTACTCATACATAAATTCAAGAGAAAACTTTTACTCAAAGATGACATAGACAAATCTCATATATCTCTTAAAAATTCAACTATAGTTTTTAGATTTTACACTACAGATTTTCTTGCCCACGATGAGAGGACTACGGCTGGTCACTTCCCCAGGTGTAGGTCCTGGTTGGAGGAGCTTCTAGTTGTTGTAGCTTTTCTCAGAATCTTCATCTCATCCAAATAGTCCAAATTTTTATCTAGATTCTGAGAATCTATAGTTTTATACTCCATCCAAAAGTCAAAGACCTATTTTTTGTCAACAAGACTAAAGAGTAATTTAACTCATTCACCATGTGACAAAACGAATAAATTATACACATACATACAAGCAATAAGTACTAAGATGACTTCTTGATTTTTAGTCAACAATTTAATTTAGCACATAGAAAATATAAAAAATAAACTTTTGAAAAAAATAAAATAGGCCTTAGACTTTTGAATGAAATAGAATTTAGAAACTAGAAGCTAAAAATACAATTTTCTTGCATTCTTGAAATCGACTATCAACCAGACTACTTCTCGTAATCATAAAGCATGCCCAACGGCACTGGGTAAAGCGGTGCTCGAGCTATATTTGGACCGTTAGGCAAAACAATGTCGCTCCCAATGAACTCAGCAACCGCAGCGCCAAAAGAAGCGTCGCCATCCCGGAGATTTCGATGGCGGCTCACGGCGAGCGGCGCGGCTTCACCAAATCTCGCGCTAGCTGGCGAAAATCTTTCGCCGCCGCGAGATAATCGGCTTCCGCGCTCCCGCGTGAACAGCATACAGCGCCAAATCCCGCATCCACGTGCTATCACCACCTTCCCCCAATGGCGCGGCCTCCAAATCCGGCATCGGCCGCGTCGAGCAACGGAGGAGCGTGGAGGGCGGCGGGATTCGGCATCCCCATGGTGACGCCTCCGAGATCCTCCACCGACGCGTAGGCCAAAGGAGTCATCGACGTCGACGGGATTCGGCGTCCCCATGGCGCGCCTCTAAATACGCCACACACACGCGCCGGCCAACGGATGCATCCACGGTGGCGGATTCGGCATCCCCATGGCGCCGCCCTTAGCCGCAACTTGTTTAGAGGTGGCAAAGCTGGAGCGTCTTCCACGGGGATTGAAGCCAGACGAAGGGCGATAGTCACGGGCGATGGACTTGGTGGCGGCTTCGTCAGGATTCATACGCATGACTAGATTCGGCGGCGTCGAATCCTTCGTGTGAAGCCGCGAGTGAGCCCTGATTTTGCCAAAGAGGATTGCTTTATGAAAATGCACATTTTCGTGATTGGATAATATCTTGTAGTCCCCTAAATTTTTTGATGCATATGAAGTTGTGAACAATATTGAAATTGCAAGGATATATCATTTCCCCAAGTTCATCGACTGATTTTGGGATGATGTGAACCTTGTGCTATGCCACCATGCTGTTTATTTGAATATAGGAGAAAGCTGGGATGGCAGGTAGCAGGTTGTTGATTGGTCACTAAGGAGAACAACTTAAGTGCAAGGCAGTCTTATTGGTCATATATTGCTGTTTTCCATTTTCCCCATGTTTTTGGATCAGCTGGTGTCATTGTTTTCCTTTTCTTGTGGTTCCCTTTGATGAGAGTAGTCATTTGCTTTATCACTTTGTAATCAGCAGTTGAAAACCTTCTATCAATATTCGGTGCTACGTTGTGGGCTAGTATTGATCTCCTCACCTGTGAGTATTGTGAAAGTATACTCATATTTACTTAATTTGGTTGTCCAGTCACATATGTAACTATCTATATTGTACAATACCATGCCTTTTTAGCTTCATGAATTGTGGTTCGAATCCATCCTATATAGAACGGGGTCTTGGTCTCGTGCTTCAAGAAAAGGCATTTTTCCACTATGTAAAAGGAAATGAATATTAACTAAAAGGAACTTTATGAGTAGACTGAAATTTTCCTAATTGGTCGGTAGGAACTTTATGCTTCTGCAGTGCATTGTTCTGGTAGTTTTCCATTTACATTTTCTTGAAGAAGCTCATTGAGGAGATCTTTGCTAAGCTATTGTTATGAATTACTAAGTAGTGAAATTAATTAAATATGAACTAAGTCATGAAAGAACTTGATTGAGCCATATCGACATATCAATTGGAGCAAATGGTTTTATGCATAGGTTGTTACTATCGGTGAGCTTCTTTTATGCATTTTGTAAACATTGAACCTTGGTACCAAAATGACCATTGTCATGTTGTTTTCGCTTACTTTTGCACTATGTGTAATATGTGACGGGGGAACCATGAATGGGGATTCTTTCATTGACCTAATGTTTAATGAGACGAGATTAGTTTGTTCGAACATTTCAAGTAGCCCACGGAAAGATCAAAATCTTTCTAACAGAGGCCAGAAATGGTTTCCAAGCTAAGCCATCCGAGAAAGAGTCCAAGAATTTCGGCATAAGAAAGACACCCTCCTTGTCTCGACTTGGCTAAATGTCAGCCCTTGGATGCGATTAATGGTGTAGACCAATCGAAAAGTACATATTGGGGAAGAATAACGAGTACTTCCATGCAAATAAGACATTCGAGTCAAATTCGCACTCCAAGGTCTCGTATCGTTAATTTGGTATTCAATTGGATGTCAATAAGTTTGCGGGATGTGTATCTAGGATCGATGACGAAACCGAGTGGTCAAACCATCCAAGACAAGGTAGCTAAATATTCCTTGTCCCTTGTACATGTTCTATCAAAACCTATCAAACATTAATTAATTTTGTATGTTTCTTAACCAGCAAATGCAGGCTTTACGTGCATTCAAGGTGAAAGATAAGGATCATCGATTATTCTCGTACTTACCTTTGCTACAAGATTCGAAGCATGAGCCAAAGTAGGTTGAAGAGCGATGAGACAATTAGCGGGACAACAACCTTCCAGAAAAAAAACATAAGACATCCGACTCTACTTCTCACGTGGTAAGTGTGTCCCCCATTAACGTTGATAGTGATGATGGTGCACCTAGGCAGAAAGGCCAACGGGAGGAAAAAGAGAGAAGACACAACTTCACCAAAATGGAAGACTTGAAGCCCTTGATCATGCATGGGAAAAGAAGAAAGCGAGTCGATGCTGAAATAGAAGCAATGAAGCGGAGGCAAAGAAGGAGGAGAGTTGAACAATAAGGCATTGAAATTGGAAGAAGAAAAAATTGCCTTTGAGAAGGACAAGTTCGAGGTTACAAAGAAACAAGAAGATGACAAAGAATTGCTTTAGAGAAGGAAAAATTTGAGGTAGCAAAGAAGCAAAGAAGATGACAGGTTTGCTTTGGAAAAATCAAAATTTGAGTTATCAAAAATGTTAGAGGAGGAGCGAATTATGAATCTAGATATTTCGGGGTTGTCGAGTCCTCAACGGAATTCTACAAGAAACTAAAGCAACATATTCTTTCTCGATCTTAGCAAGATTTTTTTATATGCAAGAGTGCTTTTGTAATAGATTTAAGAATGGCAAGCTCTTTCTCGAGACTTAGCAAGTATCATTTTATATGCAAGAGTGCTTTTGTAATAGATTGAGGAATGGTAGCGAGACACGTTTAACAACTTTGTTTGCGATTGGTCATGAATGTCCTAAAGCTATATTGTGTTTAAAAAGCTATATTCTAGATTCGATGTGTATTATTTTCTCTCTTGCAAATCAACTGCTGACATGAATGATTGCTTATTGCAAATGCATCAAACATGTCAGCAGAAATAACTAATGTATGGCCGTTATTTTGAGTCTTTGACTGAAACCGAGTAGGTGCAAGTTTGTGAAACAAGCGATGCATATCGTATACAATAAAAGGATGCATATCGGTACATCAAAGTATCATTTTGTCCCTTATAAATTGGTAAGACCTAAACTAAAATATTTGGAAAGCGACTAACTAAAATATTATTTTATCTATTCATATTTTCATTTGATGAAAAAAAGAAAATTCATTACAATGTTGATCTACTTGTATTGATCTCCATGAAGCTGCCATAGGTGCTCCACTAGATCAGCTTGAAGTTGATAATGAGTTTCTTGATCTTTAATATTAAACCCAATTTTGTATGAACTCATCAAAAGCGAGGTGTAGGCTTATGAGAAAAATTTGTCACTTGTTCTACCACATCATCATAATTATAATCTTCTTCATCGTCAGCGTTCATCCTCTACTATCATATTGTGCATAATAACACAAGCATTCATTATATTTCCAATAGTTCCTTCATCCCAAAAATGAGCGGTCCACGAACAATAGCAAAACAAGCTTGTAGAACCCCAAAGCCCATTCCACATCCTTCACCGCAAGCTTCTTGCGCCTTAGCAAAATATCTCCTCTTATTACCTTGTGGTTTGTGATATGCTCTTCACAAAGGTTGTCCATGAAGGATAGATCTTGTCTCGCAAGATAATACCCCATAGCGTCACTCAGTGACCATTAATAGTATAATTCACCTTTGGACCATTACCTTCAGTGAGCCTTGCAAACACGGGGGAACGTTGAAGGACGTTGATATCGTTATGTGAACCAGGCATCCCAAAAAATGCATGCCAAATCCATAGATCTTTTGATGCAACAGCTTCTAGAATTATTGTAGCCTCCTGTGTATGGCCGCGATACATACCATGCCATTTAGTTGGACAATTTTTCCACGTCCAAAGGCATGCAATCAATGGAACCAAGCATACCCCGAAAACCTTTACTCTCACCGATTGCAAGCAATCGTGTCGTGTCCTCTCGTATTGGGGACCTCAAATACTTTTCTCCAAATACCTACACAATAGCTTTTACAAATTTCCCTCAAACTTTCGCAGGCAATACTTGCTCCAATACGTGATGTATTCATCCGTAGCATCACCAATTCCTGCAAGCTACATGTACATCCGAAAAGTCATGTAACCTTTAGCAAGCAAATTCCAAGAAACACGGCATCTCTTTTTCTCGCATAAAATACTCATCATACCCTTCTACGCATGCAATATACGTAAATACGCCATGGAACGCCTCATTCGTAACTCCGTGCGGTTATAACAATAGACTAATCACCGAGACACATTTGTTAAAAATAAATACACTTGCCGTTTCAAAGTAGCATGAATCTCAAGGCTCAAATAACTTGGGCCATACGTAGGTTCATCTCGCAGAAATAATCTTGATGAAGTCTCGTATGTCCCAGAAACCGTCTCCTGTGATTAAGAACCCGGATGTCCTTAACTGGATCCACGATGCAAAGGTCACATCATAGATCGCATGTATGGCATCAAAATAGATTCATCATCATCATCTTCGATGACGCATTTAACGAGTCCGATATTAAGTTCGTAACAGACTGTCTCATGATGAACCAACAAGCCGGCATTACATAGGATTAATATTGATCAATAATTTTGCTTATCCTACAAGCCACTGCACACACGCTACACGTTGTTGATAGTAAAATTGATTAATTAAGCCACCGCTGAGCTGATTAATCAAGTTGCCTATCGGTGAATCTAATGAAGTCACCATTGATCTCAATGAAAAAGCTAATCAAGTTATCCATTGCGCTGCTAAGCGTTCTCAAAGTGGTCGCGCTGCATCCGTGTCACCATCAACCATTGCTAAGACTTCTGCACGCGGCGTTGGCACCCGCGCTCCATGTCGCGCGACCGCTTCGGCCCGACGTTGCACTCCGACGCCACCGCGCCTCCACGCCGGCGCCCACGACAGATGGCCCAACCCCTGGTGTAGTTGTTGTATAGGTGCGCCTCGCCGAACTGCGCAATCATGCGGTGCCGCTGCCGCATGCCGTCGAAAAGTGGCAGGTGCCTCGATGGCGCCTAGGGCTGGCCTCGGCCGCTTTATCGGCCAGGGCGTCTAGGGTTGTGATGACGTTTGATGACGTGACGGTTTTTAAAAATAGATATCTTTTATTTTAGTGTATCCACCAAAGACACAAAATATTTCAAAGTTTCTATTTTTGGTGAACAAAAAAGTGATTCATTTGGATGCTTTAAATAGTGAATTCGTTGACATGCTCTAAGCTTTTAAACAGAGCCATAGTATGCTATGGACTAGTAGTCTTAGGTGGCAAGGTCCCCTCAGTATCCAATGTTCAAGAACTATAGCAGCTAGAGTTCCAAATTTAGTTTAAACATGCATGCATCCATGATCGATCTATCCATGCCCCTTGCATAAAAATCCTAGGCACAATACATTAACATAACCTGCTTTTCAAAAAGCCCCCGTAGATTCCAGCGGGTCATAAGTGGCCACACTGGAAAACCGGCCCCTTAAGGACTTGTTGCATTATCCCGCACGGTCCACTTAAGCGACCGCACGCGATAATATCCCCTGCGGCGGTCTACTTAAGTGATCGCACAGATAATCCATTTTCCGTGCGGTCCCTTAAGTGGCTGCACGCGATGATGGGCCATATATTTTAAACAATTTAGAGATGTAAGGTTTTAATTATCTATAAACCTATTGAATTCTTCTTATCTAATTCTTGGATATGAGACAAGAATCAAATATAAGAGCACATATATATTTTTTGTTTCTTTTTAACCTTATTTAGGGTACTTTAGTTCAATTGGAATTAATTTCGAAAAGGACGCGTAAATTCTATTTAATTGTTAAAAAATAGTATATTACTTCAAAAAATTTGAAATTCCTTTTGAAATCTAACATATACGTAGTCTAATCTACGAAAAATTTATAGGAGTATGTATAAAATATTTCTATAGGTTCATTCACAAGGTCCATTACGTTATTACTTAAAAATAGAAAAATATTTTTTCACAACACAAGTGACAATATAACTTCATATGTATTGATATTGAGTTAATGTTAAGGTTATATACAAATTTAAGATATATACAAGTTCATAACTTCTTATAAGATATATAAACTTGAAACTTAAAGTTCATTTAGATGAAACTTTAACATGTGTAACCATTTATGAATAATATATAGTCTCACTTGATCAAAACCGATTGAATTTTTTATGACAGTTGTTATGGACCAAATTTAAGTTGTCAAGTTGATTTATAAAATTTTTGACCAAATTTAGATATTATTACAATTTTTGTAGTCCAATTTAGAGATGTGGTAGGTTTTAATTATCTATAGCAACCTATTGATTTTTATCTAATTCTTTGATTTGAGATATAATCAAATATAGGAGCATATATATATATATTTTTCGTTTCTTTTTTAATCTTATTTGGGGTACTGCACTTCAATTCGGAATTAATTTCGAAAATTACATAGAAATTCATTTAATTGTTAAAAAATAGTATATTACTTAAAAATTTTGAAATTCCTCCAAAACAACATATATGCAAATCTAATCTATGTAAAAAGTTTATAGAGTATGTAATAAAATATTTACGGTAGGTTCATTCAAAGGTCCATTATGTTATTACTTAAAAAATAGAAAATATATTTTCATAACACAAGTGGCAATATAACTTCATATGTTGTGATATTGAGTTAATGTTAAGGTTATATACAAATTTAAGATGCATACAAGGTCACAACTTATTATAAGGTATATAAACTTGAAACTTAAAGTTCATTTAGATGAAACTATAACATAGGTATAACCATTTATGAATAATATATAGTCTCACTTGATCAAACCGATCGGAATTTTTATGACAGTGTTATGGACCAAAATTAAGTTGTCATGTCGATTTATAAAATTTTCTAACTAAATTTAGATATTATTACAATTTTTAGTCCAATTTAGAGATGTAAGGTTTTAATTATCTATAGCAAACCCATTGAATTCTCCATCTAATTATTGGATATGAGATAGAATTAAATATAAGAGCACATATATATTTTTGTTTCTTTTTAACCTTATTTGAGGTATTCACAGCTTCAATTAGGAATTAATTTCGAAAAGCATGTAGAAATTCATTTAATTGCTAAAAATAGTATATTACTTAAAAATTTGAAATTCCTCCTGGAACAACATATACACAATTTAATCGATATAAAAATTTATAGAAGTATATAATAAAATATTTTTATAAGTTCATTCACAAGGATCTATTATGCAATTAATTAGTTTTATAGATTATCGCATGGTGACGCTTAAGAGCCCGGCACGTAAAGATAGTTTTTATGTGGGCCGCTAAGCCGTCTCACACAAAAAATAATCTTTCCATGCAGGTGCTCTTAAGCCGCCCGCACGCGATGATCACCACCGCCTATAGGGTGCGTGCGGGCTCAAATTTTCTAACTCGACGAATCCAAGATCCCGCCGGGCGCTTCCTCACCGACACCGCTCCATCACCGCCGGCCTCCACCGCCGCCTCCATCGACCGCGGGCCGCCTTGTCCACCGCCGGCCTCCACCACCGCCTTCACCGACCGCGGCCGCCTCCTCCACCGCCGCCTCACCGCCGTCTCCCTCCGACCCGCGGCCTTGTCCACCGCTGGCTCGCCTCGGTCCACCGCGACCGCCTTTCCCCTTGTCGAGTGGCCGGCTCCTCACCGACCACCCGCCGCCGCCTTCCTCATCGACTCGAAGGCCTCCACCGCCGCCGCGGCCCCACTGGGACCGCCACCTCTGCCGTCACCGCCGTCGTTGTAAAATTATATATGCGAAATTTGTTGTAAAATTGTGATGATATGAAATTATTTTTGTGTAATTTGTGATACGATTTAATTATATCATTCAATAATTTAATAATTCAATAATAATATATGTAATATATGACGGATGTATCTTCCTATGTGTGCCACTTATATGATCGCACGAGAAGATCTATTATCCCGTGCAGTCATATTAAGTGGCCGTCAAAGATAGGATAATAGATCTTTCCTAGATAGTAGACCGTCGCACGCGAAAATTTGATTTTTCAGACCTTCTCGCACGTGCGGCAGACCTTCTCCACACAGAAGGTGCCTTTCGGTCCGGTCCGTAGAAAAGTTCGATTCTATAGTAATGGCAAACGAACTAACTAATGAGTTGCGCAGGAGGAAAACTTCCAACATCTTTTTTCACCTGCCCTTTGCCCAACATTGATGGGATCTCTCTTGTGTCCTACAAGAAACAGAAAACTTTCAACACAGGAAGCAACTGAAGATTTACAAAGAAAAACAGGAAGTTCCTTTTCATATGGGAATAGTGAGACATGGAGCATCTGGATGACATGAAACAATATGATTTTTGTAAACATAACCCGTTCAGAAGTGCTTTCTTCTTTCTTTAGACATGAATTTTCCTTGGTTTTTCAAAGAGCAAAACCTTCTTAACAACGGATGGACAGTTTGTAGCTTCATTGTAAATTTTACATACATTTTTTTTTTCAACATATTCACTGTATGAGTATTTTTGGAAAAACGAATGAATGATGAACCCTGCCCGTACGAATCATGCCTCCCGCGCGCAGCGTTGTTTCAAGCATGTCGCGCTGTTCTGTACCGAATCTGGTGCCAATCCACCACGGTCAGCACCATCCGCGCGCCGGCCAGTTCACCGGAGAATTTACTGTCTAAACACTAACACCATATGTATCAATTGGGAACCGATATTAGGTGCTAGTTTTCAAACCGACATTAATTTGTCAATACGTTTACCCTCAAAAATAGATGTCACATTACTCGAGAAATCATCATTGATTGAAGTGGTAAAAACCCGAGTAGTCTCGGGTTTGAGGTTGCACCTGTGGACTAGAGATAATCTCTAGTCCCGGTTTAAAAGTCTACGGATTTCTACAAACATTAGTCCCGGTTCGTTTCACAAACCGACTAAAGCATCACCTCTAGTCCTGATTCAAATGTTGTCGCAGCCTCGCCGCATGATCCCGGTTGGTAATACCAACCGACTCAAAGATGTCGGGCGCCCGATGTAGTTCTCGAGCCTTCTCCGATTACCATCTCTAGTCCCGGTTGGTAACACCAACCGGGATTAAAGATGCTATTTTTTGTCCCGGTTGGTAACACCCACCGGGACAAAAGCTTAATATGCTTATTTTTAACCGAACCTAATAAAAGTATATAAATTTTATACATGATACAAATGGCCAAAAATTAATTTAAGAGGATCTGTAATTTCAAAATATGCTTATTTTTTTTTTAACCGAACCTAATAAAAGTATATAAATTTTGCTACATGATACAAATGGCCAAAAATTAATTTAAGAGGATCTGTAATTTCAAAGAGTATGGTGTTTTGTGGAGGTGGGGTGATTGAAGATAGAAGGAAGCTTTAATTTTGTTATTACATATCATTATATTGTTATTAACTCCGATGATTCTCAATATACAAAATCTTTTGTAAAATTATTTTGGTGATAATATACTAATCGGAGGGATGTACAATATTGATAAAACATTTAAACCCTGCCCGTCACGTTTAGTTTATGCGCGTTTAACAAGTTTTACGCGTATTGTTCCTGTTTCGTTGTCAAACTCGGAGTCGGCTTTTAAACGGCCATAACTTTTGCATACTGACCGATCGAGAAGTTCCATATAAAAATCGATGAGAGAAAAATTTCGATGCGTCTGCTCGCCGCCGTTGGCCACGCTCGGGCGATTTTAGTTTTGCCTCCAAAGCCCTCAAAGTGCTTAAGATTGACTTTTGACCCGAAGCTTTTTTTCCAGATTTTAGCGAGTCTTTCGAATTTTCATGAAAGGCTGACATATTTTGCTTGTTTACGCTCAAATTTATAGTGGTTACCTCTCGTGTTCCTAAGTCCATAAAAATATAAAAAGAAAAATAAAAGTGAAAATTTTCATGCACCTGTTCAACAGCATGAAAATAAAGAAACCAAAAAAAGAGAAACATATCTACAGAGAGCACATTAATGTCTAGGATTATCTATATTTGATTTAATTTAAATATTATTGTTTTAAACCTATATTTAATAATTTAATTTGACCTTATTTAATAGATTATTTAATTGTTAACCCTAGGGATCAAATAAATTTGAAAATTATTTGGAAATTTATCTTTAGTCAGGTTGGTGGCACCAACCTGACTTCGTAAGATGAATTAGAAATAGTTAGAAAGTTATCTTTAGTCCGGTTGGTGAAAACTTAAAAATGAATTGAAAATAGCGAAAAATTATTTTAGTCTGCCAGTGAGCATACCAACCAAAACTAAAGATGAATTGGCTATATATATCCTAGCCGTGATCGTCTTCTCCACCGATCCAACACTTAGCACATTTTTCAGTCTCTCTCCCTCTCCCTAGCTCTCTCTCCCTCTCTCTCCCTCTCCTCGGCAAGCAAGGGAGGGGAGGAAATGGCGGCGGCAGAGGAGGTGGCGGCAATGGGTGCCATCTTCTCACCAAGCAATGAGCGGAAGCGGGAGCCGACGACGGCGGCGAGCGGAGCCGGCGGCGCGACGAGCCGAGCGGAAAATTGATGTTGTTGTATTTTATTGTATATAGTGGATTTTGTTGTATATATGTGTGAATAAATTGTGATAGTATTTGATCTGTAATTTTTTTGGATTTTGAAGATGTATTTGATATGTGGAGAAAAAAAATAAAAAAACATTTGGGATATGTATTGTTCATTGCTATTTATGAATCTGTGATATTTGATTTCAAGTATTTGTGATGATTTTAGGATTTTGACAAGAAAAAAACAAAAGAATCTGAGGGCAGTGGGCTGGAGAAAGGGCAAATTAAAAAAAATTAAAAAAAATCTTTAGTCCCGGTTATTTAACCGGGACTAAAGATCGCTCATCTTTAGTCCCGGATTCGTAGTCCCGGTTTGACAACCGGGACTACTGAGGGTTACGAACCGGGACAGCTGTGGCTTTCTCCAGTAGTGTCAATTTTAAAACCGGCATATATAAAAATTATAGTTGTTAGTTGTTACCTCACAATCGGCACCTATAACATTTAACAAAATAAAAGAAAAGAGCCTTCACCTCCGTGCCGGCCTTTCATCACTGCCATCGTTGTTGCTAGATCTGGAGGAGGAGAACTCGTCTCCTCCTCTCACTCTCTCCCACCACGCACGCAAAGTATATTCATGTACAATTAAACTCCTCAATCATCAAAACTATAGAATGATATATTCAGATACAATACAGCTAATTTGTTAACAAAGTATACAGCCAAATCATCTCGAGCCATCCATGCAGGTTCACCCATGATCAAATTTATCAAAGCTACGCATATGAACAGAACTAATCCAATCATCCAAACTTCAAGCATCCAAAGCAAGAACGGATTGGCAAAAAAAGAGAGAGAAGCGTAAGAAAGAAGTAAATTTCATGGCAAAAACTTTGCCAACCTCCGTGCAGGCCCTCCTCGACATGAAGATCGCGCCGGGCTGCCGCTTCCGTCCACCGACCGAGGCACGGCTATTGTAGCCCATCGCCCACCTCCCGATCCGCCACCACCTGCCTCCCCTCCTCCACCTCCTCCTCGCCCCTCCTCCACCTTCGGGGACGGCAGCTCCTCCACCTCTTTGATGCTTCCTGTGCACGCCACTCGAGTTCAAGGCAATTCCACCGATGGCCATCGAGGAGCGGTTCCTCGCGGTGCGGCTTGACGAGCTGGTGGTGTCCATGCCGACGACGGTGTGGCAAAGTGGGATGCTAGGTTTTTGGGTGGGTGCAGATCCGAAGAGGGAGGAGAGGTGGCGACGAGGCAAAGCGGGGTGGAGGCCGTCGCCACGTGGGGAGAAGGGGGGAGGAGGGGTGGCAGATGGAGAAGAGGAGGTGGAGAGAAGGACGGAGAGGAGTGTGAGAGAGAGATAAGGAAGCACGGCAAGGGAGAGGAGTGGGCGGACTGGGTGGTGGAGATTGTGAATAAGGACATGCTTCAGTGGCTAGCTTAAGCTCGGTTGGGATTTTATGGGTACCGGTTATTTAAAAGAATTGATACCTATAATATATTAACCGACATTTATAATATATTATAGGTACTTGGTTCTTTTAAAAAGCCGACATCTATAGTATTGGTGTCGATTTATACTTTAGAACCGATACTTATAGTTGTCTAAATGTGTCGGTTTTATATTTTTTCATCCCGTGAAGGTGCGTAAAAGGTGCCTAGGTGCCGGTTTTAAATTAACCGGCATCTATGAGCCGATACCTATGAAAGGGTCTGTAGCAGTTGAAACTAAAGTGGGAATCGATTAGCTTACCTCCTTAATTTCCGTTAACAAATTTTTAAAATGCTAAATGATATATTTTATGGGAAAATTTTCTATGCGGAGTTGTTTTGAAAAATCAAATAAATTTATTTTCTATTTTATAATAATTAATACTTAATTAACAGTACGTTAAACATGTTTCGTTTTAAGTATAGTTAATTAGCTGTTTTCAACCTTCGTTTAGAACGCGCCCTAAGCTGGCTGCTCCTTCAAGGGTTTTCTGGGTCTGCAATATTCAAGGGTTTCTTGGAGTACTTTTCTGGTCCTTAATTTGGTGTAGGCCTTACCGAAGGTTACCATCAATGATCGATGAATGTTTACCAGGTGTTGGCAGCTAACTGCAGCATCGCATCGACAGTAGCAGGGTGTGGTAAAATTCTTGAAACAAATATTTGAGAGTGTTGATGGCATTTTCACATATACTGAGTGTGCAATCACTCCATGTGTTTTTTTCATACACGTACACATGATTTTGGTCAGAAAAGGAAAACATGAAAAAATCTCTTTACTGTAGTAGCATTTATATGCAATCGTCAATACAGACACATGCATCGAGTATATGTTTTGTTGCAATCATATTTTACTTTAATCCAAATTAGTAATTACTTATGTAAAATGATAATCATACAAGGTTCAAACTAGAGATTGTATTAAAAATGATAACGGAGATGAACCACGTTTACTGCTTGGCGACGGATCGGCGGGCAGGCACGCCCCATGCGGGAGTTGAGGGCGGCGGCATGTCATCAGTGTTAGAATTGATATCCTCCCTGCTGGGCCCAACGGTCCAACGGGGGATCCCCTTGACCGCGCCCGATCGGGGCGTCCAACCTCCTATGGTTGGTGGGCCCTGGCGCCTGCGCCATATGTGCTGGGCGAGGCCGGGCGGCACACGACACGAGGACGCTCGCGCCGCCGCCAAACCTCACCCACAAAACCCTAGCCGATCCATAGCGGGGCGCAGTAGCGACGGAAACGCCACCACCGCGCCCACGACCTCCATGGCCGACTGACAAGCATCGAGTTCTCACTCCACCGCAGAACCCTATTTCTCCCTCTCTCTCTCATCCGAATGCGCCACTATTGATCTACCCGAACAAACCCTAATTGCATCGGTGCTAGTGATCCTAAGATTTTTAACATTGGTATCGAGCCAGTTAGTGCATCGATTCCTTTTAGGCTGCAAAATCCTAAGAGTGAAAAACCGATCCAATCGGATCTGAAAAGAAAAAAGGGCACCGGATCAAAGCAAAAGGGATGCTCACCTCGCGGTCTTCTCGGCCGGCAAAGGGCGCCGCATGACGTGAGCTGCAGCCGACGGCGCGCGCGTACCCGGCAGGCAAAAGGGTGCACGCGCACGGGCGATGTGGCCTGCGGCGGCGCCGATGTTCCTCCATCGCCCGTTTCCTCCGCCATCTGGTGCCGAGAGTTTTCGCGCCGGTGAAAAAGAGGACGGAGAGAGATGGCCGGCCATGGCTCGTCGGCCATGGCACCGGCGGCAAAAGGGAAAGAAAGAGAGAGGTTGAGACTGAGGTGCGGCCATGGGAAACTGGGAAACCCTAACCCTAATTAGGTTTCGGCCACATTGCTTCTCTTACTCTCGGCTGAAGTGCAGTGCTTCTTTTCGGCCGCTTGATCTATCCGACGGCCGAGATTGAGGCGGGCGCGCGCTGCTTGCTGGGGCCCGGTGGCTCAGCCCATTGGCCGCTGGCCCCGAGCCCACGCATGAACAATCCAGCGGTGCCAAAAGCAAGGCCTAGAAGAAAGAAAGAAAAAAGAAAATGTCGACCTTAGACAACTATATATAGTTGAAAAGGCAAAGCGGGCCTCAAACCAACAAGAAATGTATGGCTGTGGTAAAGAACACAATTGGAGCGAAGCTATTATAGGCTCAATTCCGTAGACTCGACAATGTCTCAATATCTTGGAAAGAATAAAGACCGGGCCACTGCTCTTCAAAGACACATGCCACACTCATCAAGGACCTTGTCACGGACAGTACACCTGGAGGTGGCATTAGGGATTTTATCCTACGTAAGAGTGCATAAAATGCAAGACTAAAGCAATGGACTTGGATCTAAAGGAGGACTTTTTGGTTCACTCCGATCATGTCTCGATTGCCAAAGGAGTTTGATCCTTTCATTCTCAACTATAATGTGCACCTGTGAGAACTGGACCTTTGATACTTCCTTCTTGCACAATGTGTACAAGAGGAGGAGAGGATTAGGCCCAAAAATGGTGGTGTTATCAACTACGTTGGTAGCCCAAAGAAAAGGAACTATAGACCGTCCCAATCAAAGGACAAACGAAATTTCAAAAGCCCCAAGGTCAAGACCAACCTCAAGAAAACAATTTATAAGTAAAGACAAACCAAGGCTGCATTTGTGAAGAAGGAAGGATATTTCAAGAAAGATTGTCTTGATTTTTTAAAGATGATAATGGCAAAGAAATGTGGAGAATTTTATCACTTTTGTAAATGAATCCTTGTATGCTAGTTATTCGAAATCCACATGGTGGATCGATTCTGGAGCAACTATTCATGCCTCCAACTCCTTAACTGTGGATTCCATTTGACGAGGACTACGCAAAGAAGCGAAAGCAATGTTAAAGTCGCAATGGAGTTGAAGTGAAAGTTGAAGTCAGCCGGAAATCTCAATCTCAAACTTGATAACGCGCTTTGTCCTTCCACTCCGAGATGTTTTTATGTCCCATCTTTGCATAGAAACTTGATTAGTGTGCCATGTTTGCGTAAGATGACTATTATTGTTATTTTGACAGTATAATGTCGCATAATTCATAATAATGAACGTGTGGGTCTCGCTCCGACGGTGACAAACTTTATATGCTGCCTATACATGAAAGTGTAAATGTTCTATGCAATGATACAAATGATGTGAATGATGGGTCCTCGTTTACAAAAGAAAATAAGAAAAGAAAGAGAACTCCTAATGTCTCATCGAAATTGTGGCACTGTCGTTTAGGCCACATTTCGAGGGGGAGAATAGAGAGACTAGTTAAGAATGAAATTCTTCCTCCACTGAAGTTCTCAGATTTAGAACAATGCATAGAATGCATCAAAGGAAAATATACAAAGCACATTAAAAAAGGTGCAAATAGAAGCGCAGGAACATTGGAGATCATTCATACAGATATTTGTGGTCCATTTCGTTAAAAGTGTGGATGGTTATGACTCTTTCATAACATTCATGGATGATTACTCCCGATATGGTTATATTTATCCAATTAAAGAAAGATCGGAAGCTTTGGATAAATTCAAAGTATTCAAAGTCGGTTAGTTAAAAATCAACACGATAAAAGGATTTAGTAAGATCCGATCGTGGAGGGGAGTACTACGTTCTGGCATACTCCTTATGGACAAGTTCCGTGACCTTTTGCAAAGTTTCTAATGGAAAATGGCATAGTCGCCCAATACTCTACACCAGGCGAGCCTCAATGGTATCGGGGTGGTCTTGAACGGCGTAATCAGACCTTAATGGATATGGTGCGCAAAGCATGATGAGCTACTCCACCCTACCATTGGGTTTATGGATGGAGGCGTTAAAACCGCCATTCATATTCTCAACAAACAGTACCTAGCAAATCGGTGCCCAAAACACCATACGAGCCGTGGATCCAAGAGTACCTCGCTAGCTCACCTCCGTGTGTGTGGAGAACCCACGGAGGCTAAAGTATTTAACCCAAACATTGGGAAATTGGATCCAAACAAATGGGCTTGTCATTTCATCAAGCTATATCCGACAGATCGAAAGGTTATCGCTTCTACCGTCCAAACAGTTATACAAAGTTTGTGGAAACGAGACATGCGCCTCTTCTTCGGAAGACGAAATGATAAGGGGAGCACGGTAGCTTGAGTGATTGATCTTGAGGAGAAGTCATGGGAATCTATACCCACTTCGACGATTCGGAAACCTTTCTTCACTACCTGTTGATGTTGCGCCGCAATGCCCGACATGCTGCAGCTCCAACACCGTTGTTCGCTCCTCCCGTGGTGGAAACGAACGAAATGAGGAACCCGTCCTTCGGATCCATCGAAACACTACCACACATGAGGAGGAACAACAACAGCCTCAAATAGAAGATGCCAAATCAAGAGACTCCACAAGAGTCTCAAACAGAAAATGTGCCAAATGTTGAGGCCCCCTAGAAGGTCTGGAAGAGTAAGAAGAAAGCTATACTCCGATGATTATCGTGTGTATAACACGAAGAGTCTCATATAGAGGATGATCCCGCCTCATATGAAGAGGCGCTGAGAAGCGCCCGCTCATCCAAATGGCTGGAAGCCATGGAAGATAAAATGAAATCCATGAAATGAAATGACGTTGATTTGGAGGAAATTCCTAAAGGAGCCAAACAATAGTCAAATGGGTCTACAAAACAAAATGTGACTCCAGAGGAATATAGAAAAGTTTAAGGCGCGACTTGTGGCAAAAAGGATTCACACAAAGAGAAGGAATTGATTACAATGAGACGTTTCTCCAAGCCTCTTGTAAAGATTCTTCTTTTAATAATAATGGCACTAGTGGCACATTACGATTTGGAATTACATCAAATGGATGTAAAAACGGCATTTCTAAATGGAGATTTAGAAGAAAGAGTCTATATGGCACAACCAAAAGGTTTTGTCATGAAAGAAAAAGAGAATATGGGATGTCGATTAAAGAGATCCATTTATGGATTAAAGCAAGCTTCGAGACAAAGTTGGTACTTGAAGTTTGATGGAACCATAAAGAAATTTGGTTTCAAGAAAACGTTGAGGACAACCGCATTTATACAAAGTTCAAGAATGGAAAATTCATATTCTTGATTCTGTATGGATGACATTCTACTAGCAAGTAGTGATGTTAGTCTTCTACATGGAACAAAAGAGTTCTTGTCCTCAAACTTTGATATGAAAGACCTTGGTGAAGCATCATATGTTTGGGCATAGAAATTCACCGAGATAGAAGAAAGTATGCACTCCTGGATTGTCTCAAAAGGATATATAGAAAAGTATTGAAGAAATTCAACATGTCGAAATGCAGTGCCACGCCCGCTTCCTATAGTGAAGGGCTTTGAAAGATATGGGGAATGGCAATGCCCCCGTAAATAAGTTCGAGCTCGATGAAATGAAGTCAAAGCCATATACTGGCCGTAGGAAGCCTACAAAAGATGCACAAGTGTGCACACGCCCGACTTTATCTTTGTCACCGGTTATGCCTGGCGATTTCTTGCAAACAATCCAGCCCGTGAGCACTGGAAATTGGTAAAGAAAGTCCCGCGATATGCGAAGGAACGAAAGGCCTTAAGCGATTGATATACGTGAAGATCTGACTCACCCAATAGTGGGTTATTCGACTCTGATTTTGCCAGCGATAAAACAAAGTCAACATCCTGGATACGTGTTCACTCTTGCAAAAATGGGGAGCTTATTTCATGGAAAAGCTCTAAATGCACTTGTATCATCACCGCAGGTCTGGCAATGTATGCCGAATTTATAGCCTCGTTATGAGGCAACGGGTGAACCGCTAAAGAAGTTCATACCCTATTGAGAGTAGCTTGATGTATTGAGAAACCACTTCAAAGTTATACCGCGACAATGAACTCGTAGCAGACGTACTCTCACAACAATCGCTCAAGTGGGCCGCCAAACACATTGACATAAAGTATTATGTTGTGAAGGATAAAGTCCGGGGATCAAACAATAAGTCTCGAGCACATAAAGACCGAAAAATGCTCGCGGATCCAAGCTAACGAAAGGCCTACCACCCAACTTGTTCAAGGAACATAAAATGGCTATATGGGTTTAAGGGAAGCCTTATGATTCCTTGGACTTAGGGCCCAAAAGTTAAAGTATAAAGTATTCGTTTCTGAACAGAGATGTGTATAGTGGCTATTGAATCTATCGGCGATTGACCGTGATGATGAGATATGCTCTATACGTTAATTTGTGATGAAACAGAACAAAAATTAAAAGTAATAGTAAAGAGATCAGGTAGGAGAATGTTAGAATTGATCCTCCTCCCCAGCCCAACGGGATCCTTGACCGCTGCTGGATCGTACGCCCAACCTCCTATGGTTGACTGGCCCTCACGCCTGCGCTATATAAAAGCGAGGGCCGGGCGGCACACCACACGAGGATCACGCCGCCGCCAAACCTCACCCACAAAACCCAGCCGACCATAGCGGCGGGCAGAGCGACTTTAGAAACGCCACCACCGCGCCCCACGACCTCCATGGCCGACTGGACAAGCATCGAGTTCTCACTCCACCGGTAACCCTATTTCTCCCTCTCTCATCCGAATGCGCCACTATTGATCTCTACCCGAACAAACCCTAATTGCATCGGTGCCTAGTGATCCTAAGATTTTAACAACCGGCCGTCACACGAGCCGTAAAGGAGAATTTGTCTAGGTTTCAATTCTTTCATTTATTTTTCGTTTTTCATACATATATTTTCTAAAATTGATAAATGATATATTTTATAGAAAATTGTTTTAAAAATCATACTAATTTTTTAAAAAATTTTAAGCTAATAAATAATTATAGTAATTATGAGTTAATGCCTTCTATCGTTTTGTGTGAAGCCAGAGATACGTGGTCTCAATCCATACCTCCAATCTTACGGATTTGGGACTGAAAGTTGACGCGGGTTGGACCGATTGTGGCCTTTTGTGGACTTACAGGGGGATGGTTGCATCACTGACTCATTCGTCCCATTTTTTTGGATTATTTACTGGATCGTTTAAACGAATTATTATTTGCTTTGAACTTTAAATTTTGTATTTTCTTTTAAAAAAAGACTTTGTTATACTCGTATTGCTTAGGGCATTTGCTTTCAGTTATTTCTTTTAAGTTTGTTTATCAAAACATTTAATTTATTTTTAGTCAAGTAGATAATTCACAGATCAATTTCATAATTTAATTTGCAGCAATAATCCGCTCATAATCTATTTCAAACCCGTCGCTTTGAGCGAATTGCTGATTTGATTATAAGAATAAATTAAATATTTTGATATATAATAACTTAATAAATATCTCAAAACAAGTTGTCTAATCAATATAGTGAAAAACTTTCTAAAGAAAATATATTTCTTTTTTAAAATATGGAGCAAATAATCCGTCTATATAATCCACAAAGATAAAAACCCCTGAACCTTTCTTTCGAGATCGAGAGAATCAAGCTGTTTCCTTGTCTCATATGCGGGAAGGTTTTATCAAACTTTTGGGAACATCCTCCATCAATAAACCTCAACTGCACAAATGTGAAATGCTAGTTGGAGCCAATGAAATACTGGTGATTTGCGCGCTATAGCATGACATTAATTCCTTCTTTGGGTAATGGAAAATGTACTACATCTCTGTTGATGCTTTCGTGGCTTGGAGCCAATGGAATACATTTGCGCGCATATCATGACATTAATTCTTCTTTTGGGTAATGGAAAAGTGTATTACACCACTGTTTGAGGTTCTTTCATGACCACACAAGAACACCTATCGATTTACGGTATAATCATCAGATAGATCAAAACTTATTAGCACAACTGATTTTGAGATTAATTTATTTTTACGAAATCACATAACTAATTTATAAGCAAATTAGTAAACAAAATAAATATCATACTTACGTGACGACAACGAACGATCTAATCTTCTTGCTTTCTTCTTGCTTTCCTGGGGAGACACGACCTTTTCAGTGTAAAAAAAAATTAACTAAATATTGCTAGAACTCAAAGCCATGATAACAAAATAAAAATAACAGAAAATAAAATAGCAAAAATAGTAGATTGATAAATTGTTCGGGAGTCTTAAATAAACCTAGCAGCCTAATATATATAAGATACACTTAAAACCTGACTCCCTATGTAGATGATAACCCCAACACGAATCCCCTAAAGGATAGGCCGTATATCAGAAAATCTGTTGCCAAAATATATCTCCACCTCTTTCCGCCGCAGCATACGCCACCCACGGCACACAGAACGGTCGCAGTACCCAAGCCGACTCCCAATTTGCATCCAAACAGGTCGGCCCCTGCATGCAGTACAACACAGCCTGACCACATCCTGCACACGTTGCAGAAATTGTCTTCCACAGTTTACTGCTCTCACTCAAAAACCTGACAATACAACTCACACATTATTAGTTTAACAGCCGCTGCAGCACACAGCTTTAATTTGCCTCCATCGCCCGTAAACAGGCCTTTATGGCTGCACTTCACCTTGTTCCTCTGTATGCATGCAATCAGCTCAAGCACGGTATATCAGCTGCATCGGTCCACGTCCAATAAGTAAAATGCTATAGCTAGCGCCACATGACCGATATATCACTGCCCAGACATATATTTAACTAAACTATTCTCTCAAGCCAACCACTCAAACATACATAACAGCTAGTCCAGATAATTTTCTCCTAAAATAAAATTAACCATTATCTAAAGTATAGAAAAAACAACCTCCGACTATACGAGAAGATGGCAACGGATAAAATATACACGGATATATGTACTGCACAAATCCACACCCGCAGATTTTTTGCTCGCGTCTCTGCGCTGCCACTCGCCACGGGTAGTCATATCCGCCCACACTGCTATCCACGGACATGCCCACATGCCCGTTAAAAGTATAGATATATCACAATTAACGTAAGTATGTGATGAGCTAACACATACATACATGTCAAAATATATTTCAGAGTTTGGAAATTGGGACAGAGTAGAGTGAAACCCTAGAATATGAGGTTATATACTTCATCCGCCATAGTCCCACATGTCGGTGGACAAACTATTTTTTATCCGATATTAGAAATGTTAAGTTGGGCACAAGTCTATGCCCATGCCTGCGACCTGCATGGGCACAAGTTCATGCCTATATTTGTGTCCAGTTGGATCGGGTGTTCATGCGGTACGAGGGTTTTTCTGCTCGTGGCCATTTTTTATAGGACAGTAACGCAATAGGTTCCTCTGCTACAATTCCTTAACCAGAGAAAGACGTGTAAAAACTTTAAGATAATTTCAGTAAAAAACTTAAGAATGTATTGAACAAAACATGCTTGTGGAGATACTTTCGATATTGTTTGAAAACATCCACCCCAATTACACAAAGATTAGTGAAGATTAGTGCCTGTGTTTAAAAGAACATAAAGGAAAGTCAACACAGGCGTATATTTGAACCAACGTCACAAATGTGGCTGTAGTTTAGTGGTGAGAATTTCACGTTGTGGCCGTGGAGACCTGGGCTCGAATCCCAGCAGCCACACATTTGTGTTGAATTTTTTTTTTCTTTACATGGTTTGCTTCGAATATAATCTGTAATGTTTTTTGGCATGGTGTTTGATTTTTTTACATGGTTTGCTTGAAATATTTTTTTGACATGGTTTGCTTGAAATATGAAATATAATCTGTATTTTGACATGGTTTGCTCGAAATATGATCTGTAGGCTATCATCAGTGACGTGCAATTAGCCCTAACAAAGATTAGAACGGTCTTACAAAATATATGTCGAAACAAAAGTTTTCTAAAGCATCAGATCATTTCCTGGCTGTTCGTAAACTTCAGGCTGCCCATTAATCGTCACGCAGTGCAAACTGCAAAGTTACGCAATGCCTCTTTTCGAGGTATCCATCAAAAAGCGAGCCTTTCGAACATGTCCTTCAGATATTCTTCAAGTGTTTGTTAGCTGTTACGTACAGATATGTTCATATTATTGGGGACACTTTCATATTATGTTAGCACTAATTGCTGGGATGCAGAAAAATTGGTGACGAGTAGAATGCCACGATATTTTTTTAACCGAAGACGAACGGAAATTTGTTGAATATATTAGGAGGAAAATTTGTGATTACAAGAAAAGTAGCAGGAGCCCAAAATGCTAGATAAGCAACCAAGTAAGGACTCACTAATCAAAGGAGTCTCGATTGAGACACAAGATCGATATTTTCCTTAATCAGATAGGCTACTTAAGTTGTTGATTGCGTCCTTTCGTTGTTGAAAGATCCGATGGTTGCGCTCCAGCCAAATATGCTACCAAGTTTGCAGGGCTATTAAGGCTGTACTCGGAAGTCCAAATTTCCATTAATCATCCTTTTGTTTTCGCGCACAACGATATGTTTTTAAATATAAAAAATATTTTAAAAATTATATTAATAACTTTTTTTAAAAAATTAGTTCATACTTAGTTAATTATACGTTGTTAATGTGTGTCGTTTTGTTTTATGTGTACAAGATTAGTTATCATCTCAAACCAACGAACACAGCCTAAAACCTTCTTTCTCTCATTTGTTGAGAATGCCAGATATTAATACGAGAACGAGAAGATCAGCTTCTGTCACAAGACTCAGTTCCCCTTCTCAAATTCTCTGCTTTTACTGATCTGTGCATTCAACACCTCCCAACGTACACCATGTCTAAAATATGAAAGTACAATAAATAATTTTGTCCTTAAGACAAACTTATATATACGTGATTATCTGATACCAATTGATCGACCACCGATGTACACTCATATGAAATGATCGATGAGGAAATATTTATCAACAAAAGTTTTATAACGCATAACGCATACACGACTACATATTTTAAGATAACGTACTTTTATGTCAGTACTGATTCAATTATTTGCCATCGGTTTGTCTCTTTTCAATAATAACTGCCTCTCCTAATTTGCATTATCAAGTTTTAAAGTTCCAAAATAATCATCATTTAATTAGTGTCTCTTTATTTATTTATTTTAAAAAAGTAAATGTGTAATTTAAATGGGCTATATGCATATAATCAACTAAAATTAATTTTTAAGTAGTAGAACAACATGTAATATTTAAAACATAATATAATTGCATCTTGATCGATGAAAAAATTAATTTCAAACCCTGGAGGTTTGGTTGTCCTTTTGTACTCTTCGTGTCCTTTGCTCTGGTGATGATCAAATTAAAATGGAGAGATTATGTCACTAAATTTATATATTATTTTTACAATATATCATCTTGCCAAATATATTTTTAAATATATAAAATGCCCTTTAGGCATATATAAGGGCTTATTATGGATTGACAATACTAAAATATTCAAACAGTTATGGATTGTTGGGGTCTAGCTCTCTTAGAATATTGTAGTGTTTCGGGTCAACAATTAAATATAAGCACTCAACGAAAAGTTGACAATTTTCGTTTAAGTCTTTGGGATGCCTTGAAACTACAAATATATAATTATCTTATTTGAAAAATTATGTGTTAATAAACTTTTTATTTCACGTGTACAAAATCTCGTTCCAAACAAAAGGAGCGAATGCAGCCTAAGGGTATACCGCAACTACCATTAAAAAGGAGGATGTATGGACATAGGTGCATCCAATTCCAATAGTAATGGATAAGGTAACAAACTTCTTTCCATTT